>JAIOJX010000030.1:83388781-83488781 GCA_022376925.1 Tragulus kanchil | reverse complement strand
TAATTGCAACAGTAAATATATACATATATATATATACATAAATATATGTATATGTACATTCATGTATATATGCATATATATATGTGGTGTATATACATACAAAGAGAAACACTGTAAATGAGATTAAAACCATTTTGAAAATCAATACAGATAATTCAGTAAGATTCCATATGAATACCTCATGACCCAAATAAGTCACTTCTAGGGACATAATTCAGAGAAATTCTTAGATTTGTACACTGGAAGACATGTACAAAAACATTCATAACATCATTGTTAAAAAAAAAAAAGCTGTATATAACTGAAATGACTGTCAATTGGACGACAAACAAAAATATTTCTTTGAAATACTACTACAGAAGGCAAGAATAGATACTATCTATCTGTAGTGTTGGAGAAGACTCTTGAGACTCCCTTGGACTGGAAGGAGATCAAATCAGTCAATCCCAAAGCAATCAATCTGAATATTCATTGGAAGGACTGATGCTGAAGATGAAGCTCCAATACTTTGGCCACCCGATGCAAAGAGGAGACTCATTGGAAAAGAGTCTGATGTTGGGAAAGATAGAAAGCAGAAGGAGAAGGGGATGAGAGGACAAGATGGTTGGATGGTATCACTGACTCAATGGACATGAGTTTGAGCAAGCTCCAGACGGTGTAGGACTAGGGAGCCTGGCATGCTTTCGTCCATGGGGTTGCAAAGAGTCGGACAAGACTGAGTGACTCAAATGTTTTGAGAACTGTGTGTAAATAAATGCAAATGAAAAGAGTGAAAAAATCAAAAAATAAAAAAGACTGAATGACTGAACAACAACAAAGGAAGAAGAACAAGATTTAGAAGAACACACGCAGCCAGAGGTAATTTATATTAAGACATGTGTGACTAAACAATATATAGGAACACATACAAACAATAACATTTAGAAAAGTTTCAGAGATAGGCGACACACATGCTTATAATATTCTAAAACAAACCTGTTAAGTAGTATTTGTAGTTTACACATGTTAAATGTTTTTCACATTTTTACATTTTTCTATTGAATATTAAAATATATAGTTAGATTATAGTACTACAAATAAGAATCTACAAGAGTTATAACTGTATTTCACATGTTCAAAACAGAAAAGAATAAACATGTTAGTAAATACAAGAGTAATAAAGTAAGGCACATAATTCAGAGAAATTCTTAGATTTGTACACTGGAAGACATGTACAAAAACATTCATAACATCATTGTTAAAAAAAAAAAAGCTGTATATAACTGAAATGACTGTCAATTGGACGACAAACAAAAATATTTCTTTGAAATACTACTACAGAAGGCAAGAATAGATACTATCTATCTGTAGTGTTGGAGAAGACTCTTGAGACTCCTTGGCCTGGAAGGAGATCAAATCAGTCAATCCCAAAGCAATCAATCTGAATATTCATTGGAAGGACTGATGCTGAAGATGAAGCTCCAATACTTTGGCCACCCGATGCAAAGAGGAGACTCATTGGAAAAGAGTCTGATGTTGGGAAAGATAGAAAGCAGAAGGAGAAGGGGATGAGAGGACAAGATGGTTGGATGGTATCACTGACTCAATGGACATGAGTTTGAGCAAGCTCCAGACGGTGTAGGACTAGGGAGCCTGGCATGCTTTCGTCCATGGGGTTGCAAAGAGTCGGACAAGACTGAGTGACTCAAATGTTTTGAGAACTGTGTGTAAATAAATGCAAATGAAAAGAGTGAAAAAATCAAAAAATAAAAAAGACTGAATGACTGAACAACAACAAAGGAAGAAGAACAAGATTTAGAAGAACACACGCAGCCAGAGGTAATTTATATTAAGACATGTGTGACTAAACAATATATAGGAACACATACAAACAATAACATTTAGAAAAGTTTCAGAGATAGGCGACACACATGCTTATAATATTCTAAAACAAACCTGTTAAGTAGTATTTGTAGTTTACACATGTTAAATGTTTTTCACATTTTTACATTTTTCTATTGAATATTAAAATATATAGTTAGATTATAGTACTACAAATAAGAATCTACAAGAGTTATAACTGTATTTCACATGTTCAAAACAGAAAAGAATAAACATGTTAGTAAATACAAGAGTAATAAAGTAAGGCACAAATTGAGCTTCTAGAGATAAAACGTTCAAATTCTAGAAGGGATTAATGGTATATGTGACAGTGTCAGAAAAACAGAATACATCGTCTTCATGAAGATGGCTTAGATGCTGGAATACCTAACTGATAACTGAGGCCTTTCTTTTCCTTTTAAAAATATCATCTTCATGAAAGAATTTGTGAAAATTGGGAAAACAGGGGAATTATATAACCCCACAACACAGAGGCAACAACTGCCAAGTGGATTACTGGAATATACATGAAGATGTCTGAGAAATTTATAAATCTTCAAATTTTCAAGTAGCATCAAAATAGCATATATCCCCCCCCCCCCCAGGGTATTTATGTGGAAAAGAGCAGAAAAAGCAAAAATTGACATACAGGGACTGGGCAGCTGGTTTACCCTGATGAAAGTGACTCCCTCCTACATACAAACTTTGCAAAGAGCACAATGCAGATAAGTGCCTCAGAGGAATTTCAAGCAACCTTCAGATGTTCCTAAAATACTTAAAATCTTGTTTCTGCTGTAAAGGAAAGGTCTACTATATTCCTTTAAATTCTTACCCTACTTTTTAAACTGCCCACAAGTTATTTTGTTTCTGTTTTTATCTGTAATTAAACTTATTTACAGTGTCTTCTTTAGTAACAATATTTTAAACATTCACCCATATTATGATAGTACTACTAATATCTCATTAAATAAATGATCAAAAGTTACTTAATCATCTGCCTAAATGGAATAATTATTTGTCACACTCTGAGCAAGATGTCTCATTCAAACAACAAACAAGACAAAATCCCTCTGAACATTAAACTTTATAAACAATATATAGGAACACATACAAACAATAACATTTAGAAAAGTTTCAGAGATAGGCGACACACATGCTTATAATATTCTAAAACAAACCTGTTAAGTAGTATTTGTAGTTTACACATGTTAAATGTTTTTCACATTTTTACATTTTTCTATTGAATATTAAAATATATAGTTAGATTATAGTACTACAAATAAGAATCTACAAGAGTTATAACTGTATTTCACATGTTCAAAACAGAAAAGAATAAACATGTTAGTAAATACAAGAGTAATAAAGTAAGGCACAAATTGAGCTTCTAGAGATAAAACGTTCAAATTCTAGAAGGGATTAATGGTATATGTGACAGTGTCAGAAAAACAGAATACATCGTCTTCATGAAGATGGCTTAGATGCTGGAATACCTAACTGATAACTGAGGCCTTTCTTTTCCTTTTAAAAATATCATCTTCATGAAAGAATTTGTGAAAATTGGGAAAACAGGGGAATTATATAACCCCACAACACAGAGGCAACAACTGCCAAGTGGATTACTGGAATATACATGAAGATGTCTGAGAAATTTATAAATCTTCAAATTTTCAAGTAGCATCAAAATAGCATATATCCCCCCCCCCCCAGGGTATTTATGTGGAAAAGAGCAGAAAAAGCAAAAATTGACATACAGGGACTGGGCAGCTGGTTTACCCTGATGAAAGTGACTCCCTCCTACATACAAACTTTGCAAAGAGCACAATGCAGATAAGTGCCTCAGAGGAATTTCAAGCAACCTTCAGATGTTCCTAAAATACTTAAAATCTTGTTTCTGCTGTAAAGGAAAGGTCTACTATATTCCTTTAAATTCTTACCCTACTTTTTAAACTGCCCACAAGTTATTTTGTTTCTGTTTTTATCTGTAATTAAACTTATTTACAGTGTCTTCTTTAGTAACAATATTTTAAACATTCACCCATATTATGATAGTACTACTAATATCTCATTAAATAAATGATCAAAAGTTACTTAATCATCTGCCTAAATGGAATAATTATTTGTCACACTCTGAGCAAGATGTCTCATTCAAACAACAAACAAGACAAAATTACAAAACCAGTCATCAGCAGATCTAACTCAGGCGTGCCCATCAGAGGGATAAAAATAAAAACTCACCTCCTCCCACACCATACACGAAGCTTACACAGACAATTGGACCAACCTTATGAGGGCAGTTACCATGGTACAGCACTCCCTAACACCTTACTCAAAGATAAACTCAAAATGGAGTAAAGACCTAACTGTAAGGCCAGAAACCATAAAACCCTTAGAGCAAAACATAGGCAGATCAATGACATAAATCAAAGCAAAATCTTCTATGACCCACCTCCGTGGGACCTAATTAAACTTAAAATGTTTTGCATAGCAAAAGAAACTATAAACAAGGTGAAAAGGCAACCTTCAGAATGTGAGAAAATAATAGCAAGTGAAGTAACAAAGAATTAATTTCCAAAATATACAAGCAGCTCAGACAACTCAACACCAAAGAAAAAAAAACCCAATCAAAAAACGGATAAAGACTTAAACAGACATCTCTCAAGGAAGACATGCAGATAGCCAACAAACAATGAAAACATGCTCAACATCGCTCATTATTAAAGATTCGCAAATCAAAACTACAATGAGATTATCACCTCACATCAGTCAGAATGGCCATCATCAAAAAGTCTACAGGGAAAAAAATTTTTAAAAAGTCTACAGGGTTTCCCTGGTGGTCCAGTGGGTAAGGACACCGCCTTGCAGTGCAAAGGGCGCCGGTTTGATCCCTGGCCTGCGAAGATTCCACGTGCCATAGAGTGGCTGGACCGATGGGTCAAACTACCTAGCCAGAGCTCTGGAGTGCATGCGCCCAGAGCTGGTGCTCTGCGAGGACACAGGCCAGTGTGATGGGAGGCCCACACAGGCCAAAGAACAAATATGGATGAAAATGAATAAATGAAAGACCAATAGAAGTAGCCAAAAAAAAAAAAAAAAAGTCTGCAAACAATAAATACTGGAGGGTGTGGAGAAAAGGGAACACTCTTACACTGTTGGTGGGAATGTAAATTGATACAGCCACTATGGAAGACAGTATGGAGATTCCTCAGAAAACTAGGAATAGAACCACCATATGACCCAGCAATCCCACTACTAGGCATATACCTGAGGAATATGAAACTGAAAAAGGCGCATGTACCCTATTGTTCATTGCAGCACTATTTACAATAGCTAGAACATGGAAGTAACCTTGATGTCCACCGAAAGATGAATGGATACAGAAGCTATGGTATATATATACACATATACATACACATACACAATGAAATATTACTCAGCCATTAAAAAAAATGCATTGAGTCAGTTCTAATGAGGTGGATAAATCTAGAGCCTATTATACAGAGTGAAGAAAGTCAGAAAGAGAAAGATAAATACTGTATACTGACATATATATATGGAATCTAGAAAGATGGTACTGATAAATGTATACGCAGAGCAGCAATGGAGACAGACATAGAGAACAGACTTACGGACATTGGTGGGATGGAGAGGAACCTGCTGTAAGACTCAGGAACTTAAACAGGGGCTCTGTAACAACCTAGAGGGGTAGCATGGGGATAGAGATGGGAGGGGGTTCCAGAGGGAGGGGTCATATGTATATGTGTGGCAGATTCAGGTTGATGCGGGGCAGTAAACAACAAAATTCTGTAAAAATATTTTTTAAAAATCTGGAATTTTTTAAAAATTGGAATAAATGCATATATTCTTATAAAAAACAAAAAAAGAAATGAATCCTACCAACATCTTGATTATGGAGTTTGAAAGGGAGCAGAACACATGACCTCAAAATGTGCCATCAGACATGTGGATCATTTTGAGCTGAAGGTGATCAAGGCCTAACTAACTAGGGAAGAGTTTTTACCCATCCCTTAACTGCCTCAAAGGATTCAGGGAGAGGGTCCACATCTGGAAGTGAGTTAACACCAGACACAACATTTTATATCAGAAAGGCTTACCTGCATAGCACAGGAAACATTTATTTAGCAAACATTTGCTCCTCCCATTTTCCTGTGAACCACCTTCTTCCTAAGAAGTCGCAGGCCTCTTGCCTCTTCTTCTTAGCTCACGATGGCATACAAGCCTCCATTTCCTGACTGTCTGAGAGCCTCATACCTTTGGGGGTGTCTTTCATATGAAATTAAATCTTTCTCTTGTAAATCTGTTCTATGTTAACTTAATTATTAGACCAGCCCAAGAACCCAAAATAAGAAGGTAAAAATTTCTCTCTCCTACAATTTCTAGCCTCTACATCTCTGAGACAATACATTTTTGTTGTTTAAGCCACCCAGTTTGTCATAAATTTTCTTACAGTAGCCCTAGCATGTTAACACAAGATACTAAGTGTCCAGACACTGTTACAGGAACTTGTATATTACTTATTTAATACAACAACCCTTGAGCTAGGTGCTTTCATCTATACCACTTTACAGACAACAAAACTGAGGCACAGAGCAGTTAATTATCTTGTCCGAGTTCACAATTATTAAATTTCAAAGGCAGGATTTTGGAAGTGCCACAAATGGTGGTATCCTGTAGAGTGACAAAATATTTCAACTCTCTGGCTATTCAACATCAAAATCTGATTCTCTGGCCCTCTAAAGCTTTAGTCTCTTCATATAGTCTAAATCTTCTAATTATTCCTTTTTACTTAAAACAGAAGGAGCAGATTCAGTTGGCCTCAGCAAGGAACCCTGACAGATAGCTAGATGTGGAGATCTCCATTAGGAATTGGAGTGCTGGTGAAAGTTGAGGTATTTAACAAAATCTGGCAGTGGTCACAGACCCAGAAAAATATCCAAAAGATCTCTAACCACAACTCGTCATATAGGTTTTAAGCTTTGCAGTGAGGTGGTGAAGGGCTCACCTGACAAACCTGGTCACAAAAATTAGTTCCTCTGATCTTAAAACACTTCATCTACTCTGACCATAAACATGTCTAGATCTCTCTCTAAAAGCAAGACATAGACCAAC
The DNA here is from genome assembly GCA_022376925.1 of Tragulus kanchil. Taxonomy (NCBI): domain Eukaryota; kingdom Metazoa; phylum Chordata; class Mammalia; order Artiodactyla; family Tragulidae; genus Tragulus; species Tragulus kanchil. The sequence goes on along the minus strand of JAIOJX010000030.1, from coordinate 83,481,794 downwards.
TGAGAGGAAAAGGGTAGGGAGGAATGGAGAATAATGGAGGGGGCCAATCTACCAGCGGAGGCGAGAGATCAGCATTAAGGCTTGATTTTGCCTATACATCAAAGCTGACAATGGCCCAAAGCTGATAATTTCTTCTCCTTCTTGTATTTCATTGCTCTTAATCAAATTCATTTCATGCTAACTCCCTGTGAAAACACTGTACCCACAAATTAGTTCACAACTTGACAGTTAAACGTATTTTAAAACAAAACAGATAATTCTGTTATAGACTGAATTATGTCTACAAAAAGATATGTTAAAGCCTTATCTCTCAGTACCCGTAAAATGCAACCTTATTCAGAAATAGATTCTTTGCAGATGTAATCAAGTTAAGATAAGGTCGCAATAGATTAGGATAGGCTCTATTCCAATGACTGGAATCTCTATAAAAATGAGGAGAATTTAGACACAGACACACAGAAAGGAAAATGCTATGTTAAAACAGAGACCCACAGGCAAGAAGGTGATGTGAAGACAGAGGCAAAGCTAGAATGACAAATTTATAAACCATGCAACACCAGGAATGTACAGCACCAACCCAACTAGAAAAGGAAGAACCTTCAGACATGGCGTGGCCATGTAAAGAGCCTTGATTTCAGACTTTTAGCCTCCACAACTGTGAGAGAATAATTTTCTGTTGTTTTAAGTCTCTCGTTGTTTTAAACTGATTATTCCTTTTTACTTAAAACAGAAGGAGCAGATTCAGTTGGCCTCAGCAAGGAACCCTGACAGATAGCTAGATGTGGAGATCTCCATTAGGAATTGGAGTGCTGGTGAAAGTTGAGGTATTTAACAAAATCTGGCAGTGGTCACAGACCCAGAAAAATATCCAAAAGATCTCTAACCACAACTCGTCATATAGGTTTTAAGCTTTGCAGTGAGGTGGTGAAGGGCTCACCTGACAAACCTGGTCACAAAAATTAGTTCCTCTGATCTTAAAACACTTCATCTACTCTGACCATAAACATGTCTAGATCTCTCTCTAAAAGCAAGACATAGACCAACTGAGAGGAAAAGGGTAGGGAGGAATGGAGAATAATGGAGGGGTCCAATCTACCAGCGGAGGCGAGAGATCAGCATTAAGGCTTGATTTTGCCTATACATCAAAGCTGACAATGGCCCAAAGCTGATAATTTCTTCTCCTTCTTGTATTTCATTGCTCTTAATCAAATTCATTTCATGCTAACTCCCTGTGAAAACACTGTACCCACAAATTAGTTCACAACTTGACAGTTAAACGTATTTTAAAACAAAACAGATAATTCTGTTATAGACTGAATTATGTCTACAAAAAGATATGTTAAAGCCTTATCTCTCAGTACCCGTAAAATGCAACCTTATTCAGAAATAGATTCTTTGCAGATGTAATCAAGTTAAGATAAGGTCGCAATAGATTAGGATAGGCTCTATTCCAATGACTGGAATCTCTATAAAAATGAGGAGAATTTAGACACAGACACACAGAAAGGAAAATGCTATGTTAAAACAGAGACCCACAGGCAAGAAGGTGATGTGAAGACAGAGGCAAAGCTAGAATGACAAATTTATAAACCATGCAACACCAGGAATGTACAGCACCAACCCAACTAGAAAAGGAAGAACCTTCAGACATGGCGTGGCCATGTAAAGAGCCTTGATTTCAGACTTTTAGCCTCCACAACTGTGAGAGAATAATTTTCTGTTGTTTTAAGTCTCTCAGTTTGTGGTAATTTGTGAGAGTAGCCCTAAGCAACTGATACATCTTCTCTCCAATATATTCACTTTTCACCATCTTTAATCAACCCCCAATTTAGGCCTGAAGCTATAGACCTAACAAGTTAATTGAGAATTGAAGTCAACGAAGGTTCCACAAGCAGAGCAGCTGCAGGATGAGCCATTTAATCTTCTATACAATGTTCACTGGCCCATTACCAGGCAAGTTCCTGTATTCTCTTAGCCTAAGAGCTCTTCAGCTATTGAATACAATTTTCACAATGAATGAATTATGCTTGCAAAAAGGAGTCAGGAAAATGAAACAGAAAACTATTTAGGCTTAAAACACAGAAAGCAGATACTTTACTACATAAAGTGGAGATCATGATGTCAATTCCACCATTAGTATTTCGTGTCCATCTGCTTCATATGTACTACAAGAAAATATTCAAGAATTATACACAAAAAAACCATTGGAACAGTGAAAGATATTAGGTACTAGAATATATTAATAAGGGTAATGTTCAAAATCTTACCTAAAATATATTAGCTATATATATATATGTTTGTTGTTTAGTCATTAAGTCATGTTCGACACTTTTGGGACCCCATGGACCCCATCCTGTAAACTCCTTGCCTATTACCAGTCAATTTCTATTTCTGCTTACCTTCCAACCCACTTTGCTCCCGCCCCATGTTACAATCTACTTTCTGTTCCTATGGATTTACCTATTCTGGATATTTCATAGAAACAGAATAGTATAATTTGGTCTTTTGTGATTGGCTTCTTTTACTAAGCATAACGTTTTCAAGGTTTATCCACGAGGCAGCATGTATCAATACTTCATTTCTTTTTACGGCCAAATAATATCCCACATATAAATGTACCATGTTTATCATTTGATGGACATATAGGATGTTTATAAGTTGGAACCATTAAGAATAATGTTGCTATGAATATTCATATATAATTTTTTGTGCAATCTTGTGTTTTCATTTCTCTCAGGTGCTATGAGTGGAACTGATGGTATGCATGCTTACTTACGTTCAGCATTTTGTCGTTGTTCAGTTGCTCAATAGTGTCTGATTCTTTGCAACCCCATGGACGATGGCATACCAGGTTTTCTTGTCCTTCACTATCTCCTGGAGCTTGCTTAAACTCATGATGCCCTCTAACTATCTCATCCCGTGAGATATGCCCCTCCTTTTCCTCCTGCCCTCAATCTTTCCCAGTATCAGGGTCTTTTCCAATGAGTCTGCTCATCATAGCAGGTGGCTAAACTAATGGAGCTTCAGTTTCAGCATAAGTTCTCCTCATTTCCTTTAGGATCGACTGGTTTGATCCCCTTGCTGTCAAAGGGACTCTCAAGAGTCTTCTCCAACACCACAGTCTGAAAGCATCAATTCTTCATCAGTCAGCCCTTTTTATGATCTAACTATTCACATCCATACATGACTACTGGAAAATCCACAGCTTTACCTACGTGGACCTTTGTCATATATTGTCGCAGCACTTTGAGAAATGAGCAAACACTTCTTCAAACGGGTGCATCATTTTACATTGCCATAAGCAGGATATGAGAGTTCCAATTTCTTCACATTCTCACCAACACTTAGTATAGAGTGTGTCTTTTTAATTTTGACCATTCCAGTTGAGTATGAAGTGATATATCTGCATGCAAGGCTTTGACTTGCATTTTCCTAATGACTAATGATGTTCAGCATATTTTCATGTCCTTATTGGCCATTTGTGTATATTCTTTCAAGGATCATCAAGTCCTTAATCCTTTTTTTGTTACATTCCCTCTTTTAATTTTTGAGTTGAAAGATTCTTTATATATTCTACAAACAAGTACCTTGTCAAATACATGATTTACAAATATTATCTCACATTCTATGGGCTGTTTCGACTTTCCTAATAGTGTTTCACCTTTTCAGTTTCTTGATGCTATCTCCTTTGATGGACAAAGGTTTTTAAATTCTGATGAATATAATTTATTTTTCCTTTTCTCATTTACTCTCTTGGTATCTTATCTAAGAATATAAAGTCATGAGAAATTACTTCTCTTTTATTCTAGAGGTTTTTGGCTTTAGCTCTTATATTTAGGTAAGGGTTTCCCAATTAGTCCTAGTGGTAAAGAATCCACCTGCCAATGCAGGAGACTCAAAAGACGTGGGTTCAATCCCTAGGTTGGGAACATTGCCTGGAGGAGGAAATGGCAACTCACTTCAGTATTCTTGCCTGGAGAACACCAGGGACAGAGAGGCCTGGCAGGTCCTGGCAGGCTACAGTCCATGGGGTCACAGAGTCAGACACAACTGAGAACATACACACATGATATTTTTTAGTTACGTTTTTCGATGGTAGAAGAAACAGGTGCAAAATCACTTGTCTAGATAAAGATACTCATTTGTCCTTGGTGACAAATGGTGACTATCCAGTAGTTCCTGGTATATAGACTATTCAATGCCCACTGAATCGTTTTCACAGCTTTGTAAGAAATCTATAAATGTAAGAGTTTATTTCTGACTTTAAATTCTATTTTACTGATCTGGAGCTCCTATCCTTATGGCAGTGCCAGACTATCTTAATTACTGTAACTCTGTAGTAGCTTTTGAAGTCAGAAAGTTTAGGCTCTCCAACATTGTTTTTTTTTCCAAGTTTATTTTGACTAGCTTTTGCAGACTTGTTTTAGCCATTCTGGGTTGCTTGAGTTCCATACAAATTTCAGAATTATTTTGTCAATGTCAGCAAAAACGTAAGTTGGCATTTTGATAAGGACAGGACTTAATCTATCAATGAATTTGGGGAGTTTGACCATCAGTGGTGTCTTAAGGATATCCATGTTCTAATCCTCACAATCTGTAAATATGCTGCTTTACATGGTAATAGGGACTGTGCAATCAAATGTGATAATTAAGAATCCTGAGACGGGGAGATTAACCTGGATTATCTGGGTGGTAATCACAAGGTAATCACAAGTGTCCTTATAAGAGGGAGGCAAAAGGAGATTTGAATATAGAAGGCAACAGGAGAATGGAAGCAAGAAGAGGTGAAGGTGATGCGACATACCGTGGTTTCTCCTTTTAACCTATTATGTGTGTGCTAAGTCGCTTCAGTCGCTCTACTCTTTGAGACCCCATGGACTGTAGCGTTACAGGTTCCACTGTCTATGAAATTCTCCAGGCAAGAATACTGGAGTGGGTTGCCATTCCCTTCTCCAAGGAGTCTTCCCAAACCTGGAATCAAGTCTGGTGATCCCATCTGGGTGCACTGCAGGTGAATTCTTTACCATCTGAGTCACGAGCATATTCCTAGAGTTTAGGGCAGTATCTAAGAGGAGAATTTCAATACACACTTGTTTGAATTAGTTACCAGATTAATCCTGGTAAGTCTTACTTCTAAATTCTTCCACAGAAATCACAGAAAGAATTAAAACTTCTGGAAGCTACAAGACAAAATAGTTTTAGTTCTTCCTTCTGGTAAAAGAGGCAAAAAAGAAGTATGTGCATGCATATGTTCCCTATGAAGCAAGAGGAAAACAGGGTAGAAAAGTAGGAGGAAAACAGAAGTTTCCCTTGTTAAGTAGACACACACACACACACACACACACACCCTACTTCTCCCCTACCCATCTCTCTCTCACACACACACACACTGACAAAGTGACTGAAATATGTATGTGGCCATTATCATGATGGATGAGCCCAGAACTGCTTTAACAAGATTATAGTCTTATAACACACAATTAGAAAGGAGATTCACCACACAAGCACTTCTTCAAAGCAGATTCTGGTAAGGAATAAGCCAGGGCTAAAACCAACAGGGCTCCGCCATTAAGGAAGATAAAAGATTTACCCACAGACAACTAAAGAGTGCCAGAATGCTACCTCATTTTCTTTATCTTCCCTGGATTTAGAGCAACCATCCTATTTTTGCAGTTTTTCCTGATCTATCTTACTTACCTTCTAGTGAACATATGAATGAATCTTAGGAAGTGTTTAGTTGCTAATAAAGAGAATATTACTAGCCAATGTACCTATTTTCCAACACCAAACTGCTTTTCTCTAAACTCTAAGTGGTGGTTTATAAAAAAAACTCAACATACTCCCTTCTTTCTAGTCCCATTCTTCCTCCGTCCTCAAGAGCTAGCTCCATCCTCAAGAGCTAGGATGTGTCTAATTCTGAGTCTTCCAGATGTCCATGGGTTTACATGCTTCTTCCTGGCTTCACTCTTTGCAGGTATTCATACTTCCACACTGTACACTTTAATAATTCAATTACCCCCTCAGCTATCTGCTTTTCATATTCCAAAATTCTTTAATTTGTCTCACCTATTTTATCACTTTTTACATTCTTGGTCTTTGTGAGTATATTCCTTTTTAGTCCTTTACCGACATTTTAGTGAATTTAAAGGAGGCAGAGGGCTTTCCTGGTGGTCCAGTGAGTGGGGAGTCTGCCTTGCAGTGCACAGGGCACTGCTTCATTCCCTGGCCGGGAAAGATCCCACGTGCTGCAGAGCAGCTGGACCGGTGTGTACTCTTGTGAGGCGGCGCTCTGGAGAGCATGCACCCGGAGCTGGTGCTCTGCAGTGAGAGAGGCCACTGCAATGGGAGGCCTACACAGGCTAAAGAATAAAAGATGGATGAAAAATACATAAATAAATAAAAAAAAGCAATGAAAGAGGCCAAAATTAAAAAAAAAAAAAGGAGGCAGAAATAAAGGTGCACATTTAATGCACTACATTCAACCAGTAATCTAGAGCTTACATTTTAGTCAAACTAGAATATTAACTCCTCTAACCCTAAATGCTTAAAAATTATTTTGAAAGGAGATTCACCACACAAGCACTTCTTCAAAGCAGATTCTGGTAAGGAATAAGCCAGGGCTAAAACCAACAGGGCTCCGCCATTAAGGAAGATAAAAGATTTACCCACAGACAACTAAAGAGTGCCAGAATGCTACCTCATTTTCTTTATCTTCCCTGGATTTAGAGCAACCATCCTATTTTTGCAGTTTTTCCTGATCTATCTTACTTACCTTCTAGTGAACATATGAATGAATCTTAGGAAGTGTTTAGTTGCTAATAAAGAGAATATTACTAGCCAATGTACCTATTTTCCAACACCAAACTGCTTTTCTCTAAACTCTAAGTGGTGGTTTATAAAAAAAACTCAACATACTCCCTTCTTTCTAGTCCCATTCTTCCTCCGTCCTCAAGAGCTAGCTCCATCCTCAAGAGCTAGGATGTGTCTAATTCTGAGTCTTCCAGATGTCCATGGGTTTACATGCTTCTTCCTGGCTTCACTCTTTGCAGGTATTCATACTTCCACACTGTACACTTTAATAATTCAATTACCCCCTCAGCTATCTGCTTTTCATATTCCAAAATTCTTTAATTTGTCTCACCTATTTTATCACTTTTTACATTCTTGGTCTTTGTGAGTATATTCCTTTTTAGTCCTTTACCGACATTTTAGTGAATTTAAAGGAGGCAGAGGGCTTTCCTGGTGGTCCAGTGAGTGGGGAGTCTGCCTTGCAGTGCACAGGGCACTGCTTCATTCCCTGGCCGGGAAAGATCCCACGTGCTGCAGAGCAGCTGGACCGGTGTGTACTCTTGTGAGGCGGCGCTCTGGAGAGCATGCACCCGGAGCTGGTGCTCTGCAGTGAGAGAGGCCACTGCAATGGGAGGCCTACACAGGCTAAAGAATAAAAGATGGATGAAAAATACATAAATAAATAAAAAAAAGCAATGAAAGAGGCCAAAATTAAAAAAAAAAAAAGGAGGCAGAAATAAAGGTGCACATTTAATGCACTACATTCAACCAGTAATCTAGAGCTTACATTTTAGTCAAACTAGAATATTAACTCCTCTAACCCTAAATGCTTGCACCATTCCAATTTCCAAAATTCCCAATAAAACCCTATCTTTAGAATTAATTACACACATCTTTTCTACTCTCCTAAACTGTAAATAATTTGTCTTCTGAATTTTCACAGCATATTACTTGTATTTCTTCTGGCATTTACTTAAACCATATGTGCTAAGTTTAAATGACTAATGCGGAAAAATCTCCCCCAATGCCGAAAGTTATTCACTCACTAAAACATTTTAAATTCCATCAGTCAGGGATTTACTTAGCAAAATAAGTGAACTTCTAAAAATTCACAGTACTCCTCAAAAGGGTAAGTCTACCACTATATTTAATTTAATAAGATTATTTCCTTCAACACCAAACTATGACACACGACCTGAGCAAATGTATTACTGACAGGTAAGGCAAGGAAATCTGGCACAGTTTCAAGGAGAAAGCATCTAGGCTCTGAAAAAGGAACAAGCAGGACATGGATAATTTAGAATCTCTCCGTCTGCAGCTGGGACAAGTTCTTCATTTTTAAGGGCTCATTTATTAAACTGAGCCCATCCAGATAATCCAGGATAATCTTTCCATCTCAGGGTCCATAATCTTACCTATATTTGCAAAATCTCTTTTATGCAACATGAACATTTTTCAGGGACTATTACTCTGCCCACCACATTCCCAGAAACAGTGTGATTTAATAAATGTTGATTGTTTTAAACTTTTAACTAATTTAGTATACAACAGATAATAGACAAAAAGTGCCCTGAAATTATTAATCAGTATATATGATTATATATAAGGTGTTCAATAAAGCACATATTTACAGATACACATATATACACCTGGTCAGGTATTATGCTAACTATTTTTTCATATATTAATTCAATTCTGTCAACAATCATATATTATTATCTACACAATGAAAGTCTCAGTAATTGATAAGAGTTAAACTCTGGTTATTACAAATCCAAACTATATTTATGACACCAATTTCTATTTCTCTTTTGTACAGTTTCAAATCTGAACATATCAATAATCAGATTTTTATTCTAATTACGAATAAAATGCATTGTCCATACATTTATTCATTACACCATTCACGAAATACTTTATAACTACACTTGACAACTCAAATTACTTCTCCATTGAAGGGGTCATATAGAAGTTATGCTTATACCAGTGTTCAGTTGATCTCAGTGCCCGTGTCTCCTAAGCGCCTCTGTTTTTCTCTGTGTCTTCTCTTCCTACACCCACCCATCCCTTACATACTGTAATTTCTCAGAGGTAGGCCTTACTTTCACTCCCTTTGGGGGATCCAACTCTGTATCTCTTCATATTCAATCATCAACTACATGTAGATTAACTTTCAGCTCTGTATCTTATGCTCTTTTCTTCCTCCTGGGCTTCAGATCCACATACATGGTTACCTATTGGATACCTACACTTGGGTGCCCCACAAGCACCTCAAATTTAACATGTCCCATTGTACACTGAAAAATCACCCCTCGAAAAAACCACAAGTCATAAGGCAGGGAGTAGCTCTTCTACCCAATTAGCTTGTCAAGACAGTCCTACTCCTCTCACTAAATCTCAGTGCTTTTATATCGCCTTAAAATGGATTCTACTACTTTGTTCCACTCGCAGTACTCCCATAATTCTTACCACCATCAATTCTTGCCTAACATACTACGTCTCCCAGTCTCTAATTACACTCCCAACCTTCTTATCTATTTGACATTGCCATCTAAAATCCAAGTCTGATCACGTTATTCTTTTTCTCTTTTTAATATTATTCTCTTACTTAAAAGCCTTTTCTGAAGTCATCAATGCTCTCCTATAAAAGTTCAAATTCATGGCTTGAAATTTCCATAGCCTGGTACAGCCAGGCCATTCTATGGCCTTCTCTGGCCTTGCCTCTCACCACCTCCCTCTCCCCTTCCTTTCTCTTCTGTACCTTTAACCTCTTCTAAGAAAGGCTGTCTCTTTTATCTGATGAAAGTGTGAAAGTATTAGCCACTCAGTTGTGTTTGACTCTTTGTAACCCCAAGGACTGCAGCCCTCAAGGGTCCTTTGTACATGGGACTTTTCAGGCAAGAAAACTGGCTAATATATCATACCTCAGCTTATCTACTTCCTTTAGAAAGATTTCTCTAATTATCTCCCTCCAGATTACTTCCCCTATTATGATTCCACAGTACCTGATACTGGCCCTTTAGCACTGTACTTAATTTTATATCATCATGGTATACTTATTTTTCTTTCTTACTATACTAAAAACTTCTTATTTATCACTGCTTCCCTAGTATTTTGTGTACTATTTGACAGAATGTAGTAAACAATATTTGTCAAATGTCAGTAGCTGAGTTATCGGACTTTCCTATGGTGATTTTGATATTATTTAAAATAACCTCCTGAGCAACAGTCCAGTCTCCATGACATAAAAGCAAGAATTACAGTTTAATGTACAGGAGTAAAATCTCTCATATTAATAGAGCACATTCAAAAGATATGATAGGAACATTAAGGAGTCCCTAGTTTTTAAAGATGACTCTTAAGAGAGTTACTACATATAATATCATTAACGAAAATCAGACAAATATAGACAAATAGTATATCAGACAAATAGTTCTTTAAAGAACTACCCAAGATGAGACTGGGTAGTTGAGCAGGGCTAGGCTCACTTATCAACTAAAGAGCTTTCCAGGTGGCGCTCGTGGTAAAGAACCTACCTGCCAAAGCTGGAGAAGAACACATATTAACTAAATGACTCCCTGAACATCAGCAACTCCAACATGCGTTTCACACAATTGTCTCAAATAAAGAAACAAATCAGTGTAAGTCAAGGAATCTTCCAAGAATAAGTTAAAACATTTACAACCTAAAGGCAAATCTAAAATCCAAGTCTGATCACGTTATTCTTTTCTCTTTTTAATATTATTCTCTTACTTAAAAGCCTTTTCTGAAGTCATCAATGCTCTCCTATAAAAGTTCAAATTCATGGCTTGAAATTTCCATAGCCTGGTACAGCCAGGCCATTCTATGGCCTTCTCTGGCCTTGCCTCTCACCACCTCCCTCTCCCCTTCCTTTCTCTTCTGTACCTTTAACCTCTTCTAAGAAAGGCTGTCTCTTTTATCTGATGAAAGTGTGAAAGTATTAGCCACTCAGTTGTGTTTGACTCTTTGTAACCCCAAGGACTGCAGCCCTCAAGGGTCCTTTGTACATGGGACTTTTCAGGCAAGAAAACTGGCTAATATATCATACCTCAGCTTATCTACTTCCTTTAGAAAGATTTCTCTAATTATCTCCCTCCAGATTACTTCCCCTATTATGATTCCACAGTACCTGATACTGGCCCTTTAGCACTGTACTTAATTTTATATCATCATGGTATACTTATTTTTCTTTCTTACTATACTAAAAACTTCTTATTTATCACTGCTTCCCTAGTATTTTGTGTACTATTTGACAGAATGTAGTAAACAATATTTGTCAAATGTCAGTAGCTGAGTTATCGGACTTTCCTATGGTGATTTTGATATTATTTAAAATAACCTCCTGAGCAACAGTCCAGTCTCCATGACATAAAAGCAAGAATTACAGTTTAATGTACAGGAGTAAAATCTCTCATATTAATAGAGCACATTCAAAAGATATGATAGGAACATTAAGGAGTCCCTAGTTTTTAAAGATGACTCTTAAGAGAGTTACTACATATAATATCATTAACGAAAATCAGACAAATATAGACAAATAGTATATCAGACAAATAGTTCTTTAAAGAACTACCCAAGATGAGACTGGGTAGTTGAGCAGGGCTAGGCTCACTTATCAACTAAAGAGCTTTCCAGGTGGCGCTCGTGGTAAAGAACCTACCTGCCAAAGCTGGAGAAGAACACATATTAACTAAATGACTCCCTGAACATCAGCAACTCCAACATGCGTTTCACACAATTGTCTCAAATAAAGAAACAAATCAGTGTAAGTCAAGGAATCTTCCAAGATAAGTAAAACATTTACAACCTAAAAGTGTTAAATCATCTAATGTTTTCACAGAGCAATTTCCCCAGGTTACCTAAGTCATTGTGATAATCCTTTTACTGGTCTCCTTTCTAAAGCTAGTGAAAACAACTATATTTTAAATTATCTGAAATATCTTCTGTACCTCATATGTGCAAAATAAGAGTATAACAGCACGGCACACATTTTGATTCTACTAGTTTAAGAGCTCACCCTGAGTCAACAGATTTAAATATCTGACACATCTATTATAATACCGGTAAATGTGTTTCTTTATTCTAGGCTCAAATACTCTCAAATCCAAGAGCAACGTCAAACATGCATTTTAAAACATTAACTCATTGTACTATCAATCCTTTCAGGTCACTTAGCATTATTCTTCAATTTTTAATAACTCTGAGTTATATTTACACATTTAAAACATCCAATTCAAAAGCATTTTCAAAAATTTACTCTGATAAAATATTCATAAACAATGCTATTATATATCCATTAATAAATGGGCAAGATAGGAAAATTCAAGAGCAAAAGACTATTTCAAAGAAAAAAATAAGTAAGACAAAAGTAAGCCATTAAAATTCAAAAGACATAAAACACTGCCAAATTGTAGAATATACGACTGCAAATGATTAATAAATGATTACTACACCTAACAAATATAAAGTCTTAAAACAAAGTATAAATAACCACTCTATGAAGCAGCCACTTAAGACAACAACCTAACATAAATACAGTCCTTGAAAGCTTAAGATGATTTCAAATTTGAATTTAACACAAAAAAATGACATGAAATCTGAAAAGTAACATCTACAGATGGAAGTCTAGTACTGTGTTTTACCTCTGGGAGTTGCAGCCTGAACCACGATTCTATTCTTACATTACAAATCTGTTGTGTGGGGAGCAGGGGAGGAAAACTGTGTTACAGAAAAAAGAATAGAACAAACTGTTGTAAGAACATGTAGTTTTTAAATGTGTCTTCATTCTTTATAAGTAACCTTATTCTTTAATGTTTATTTCGTTACATTAAACAAATCTAGTGTGTCCAGAGAACTGTTTGTACTCGAATCAGCAACTCCAACATGCGTTTCACACAATTGTCTCAAATAAAGAAACAAATCAGTGTAAGTCAAGGAATCTTCCAAGATAAGTAAAACATTTACAACCTAAAAGTGTTAAATCATCTAATGTTTTCACAGAGCAATTTCCCCAGGTTACCTAAGTCATTGTGATAATCCTTTTACTGGTCTCCTTTCTAAAGCTAGTGAAAACAACTATATTTTAAATTATCTGAAATATCTTCTGTACCTCATATGTGCAAAATAAGAGTATAACAGCACGGCACACATTTTGATTCTACTAGTTTAAGAGCTCACCCTGAGTCAACAGATTTAAATATCTGACACATCTATTATAATACCGGTAAATGTGTTTCTTTATTCTAGGCTCAAATACTCTCAAATCCAAGAGCAACGTCAAACATGCATTTTAAAACATTAACTCATTGTACTATCAATCCTTTCAGGTCACTTAGCATTATTCTTCAATTTTTAATAACTCTGAGTTATATTTACACATTTAAAACATCCAATTCAAAAGCATTTAAAAAAATTTACTCTGATAAAATATTCATAAACAATGCTATTATATATCCATTAATAAATGGGCAAGATAGGAAAATTCAAGAGCAAAAGACTATTTCAAAGAAAAAAATAAGTAAGACAAAAGTAAGCCATTAAAATTCAAAAGACATAAAACACTGCCAAATTGTAGAATATACGACTGCAAATGATTAATAAATGATTACTACACCTAACAAATATAAAGTCTTAAAACAAAGTATAAATAACCACTCTATGAAGCAGCCACTTAAGACAACAACCTAACATAAATACAGTCCTTGAAAGCTTAAGATGATTTCAAATTTGAATTTAACACAAAAAAATGACATGAAATCTGAAAAGTAACATCTACAGATGGAAGTCTAGTACTGCGTGTTTTACCTCTGGGAGTTGCAGCCTGAACCACGATTCTATTCTTACATTACAAATCTGTTGTGTGGGGAGCAGGGGAGGAAAACTGTGTTACAGAAAAAAGAATAGAACAAACTGTTGTAAGAACATGTAGTTTTTAAATGTGTCTTCATTCTTTATAAGTAACCTTATTCTTTAATGTTTATTTTTTACATAAATGTAACTCATCTATATTTAAAACACCTAATGCCCTTCAGGTTTCTTAGCATGAGAATGATCCAGAAGACACTGCTAATTAACTCACATTACTGTTTCTTTTTTAAACCTATAGTATCATAAGAAAAATGAGGAAGGGATTCTTCTGTATCTTTCTTACCCTATCATAAACCAAAACGCCAATGCAAGTCACTACCAAGAAGAGGACAGAGGAGAAACTGGTGCGGACAGCAGCTGTGTTGAATCTCAGAAAGGACATGCGTTGGCAGATTTGTGAGGTGATGCTTGCAACACAATGTGCCTAGATCTTGTCTGATTTCAAAAATTTTTGATAAAAAAAAATTCTGTACTTGATGTTTTGCTTTTTAGAGAACTATATCCCCTACCCATAACGGAACGGAACATTTTTGCTTGAGATGTTCTAGTCTACTAGTCTTATGTGACACTGGAGGGAGCAAAAAGGAGCTGCTAGTTTATAAAATGAAGAAAAATATGGCCAAAATCAACTCAGAAATGAGTATGTATCATAAAAACATCTTATAAATATATACTTTAAGACCCTGTAAAAGTAAGTGTTTTATATCTCCAATTAAAGTTCAACTAAAAGTAGCTAAGACAAACTGTTCCATTGGTTTGGACTTTTTTTCTTAAAAATCAACATTTTAATATATATTATATTCATTATTTATATAATAAATATAAAATTCAAAACAGTAGAAGCAATAGCAAATATGCAGATATTGATAGAGTACAGTTGGAAGAATAAGGGAAGGCAATATATATGAGAGCAAGGTAGAACAAGACATAACTGAACATGAAAGAGGATGAAACAGGAATCCATGTAGTGGGTTGAAGCTTAAATGAAAGAATATATACACATTCTTCACTTGACACAGAATGAAAGGTAGACAAATAAATGAAGATCTAGGATGTGCCTTAGATGGAAGGAAGAAGGTGACAAAGTTCAAGCCGTCATTTTTTTTTCCCCCCAGTGAAGAAGTAAGGTCTTCTGGTAAAAATGAGGCAGAGGAAAAAATTTCTCAAACAAAAGTTGTGGTGGTCCATGTCCAGGGTAAGCAAGCTAAGGCCCATGGGCCAAACATTCAAGCTAAGAAATGTTTTTACATCTTTAAAGAGTCAGCAAGGAAAAAAGAATACGTATTAACTCACATTACTGTTTCTTTTTAAACCTACAGTATCATAAGAAAAATGAGGAAGGGATTCTTCTGTATCTTTCTTACCCTATCATAAACCAAAACGCCAATGCAAGTCACTACCAAGAAGAGGACAGAGGAGAAACTGGTGCGGACAGCAGCTGTGTTGAATCTCAGAAAGGACATGCGTTGGCAGATTTGTGAGGTGATGCTTGCAACACAATGTGCCTAGATCTTGTCTGATTTCAAAAATTTTTGATAAAAAAAAATTCTGTACTTGATGTTTTGCTTTTTAGAGAACTATATCCCCTACCCATAACGGAACGGAACATTTTTGCTTGAGATGTTCTAGTCTACTAGTCTTATGTGACACTGGAGGGAGCAAAAAGGAGCTGCTAGTTTATAAAATGAAGAAAAATATGGCCAAAATCAACTCAGAAATGAGTATGTATCATAAAAACATCTTATAAATATATACTTTAAGACCCTGTAAAAGTAAGTGTTTTATATCTCCAATTAAAGTTCAACTAAAAGTAGCTAAGACAAACTGTTCCATTGGTTTGGACTTTTTCTTAAAATCAACATTTTAATATATATTATATTCATTATTTATATAATAAATATAAAATTCAAAACAGTAGAAGCAATAGCAAATATGCAGATATTGATAGAGTACAGTTGGAAGAATAAGGGAAGGCAATATATATGAGAGCAAGGTAGAACAAGACATAACTGAACATGAAAGAGGATGAAACAGGAATCCATGTAGTGGGTTGAAGCTTAAATGAAAGAATATATACACATTCTTCACTTGACACAGAATGAAAGGTAGACAAATAAATGAAGATCTAGGATGTGCCTTAGATGGAAGGAAGAAGGTGACAAAGTTCAAGCCGTCATTTTTTTTTCCCCCCAGTGAAGAAGTAAGGTCTTCTGGTAAAAATGAGGCAGAGGAAAAAATTTCTCAAACAAAAGTTGTGGTGGTCCATGTCCAGGGTAAGCAAGCTAAGGCCCATGGGCCAAACATTCAAGCTAAGAAATGTTTTTACATCTTTAAAGAGTCAGCAAGGAAAAAAGAATACGTATTATAGACTATAGACCCAAAAAGTCTAAAATATTTACCATCTGGCCATTTGCAGAAAAAGTACCAATCCCTGGTCTATCTAATAGCACTTGGCTGGGGCAGGGAGGTGGAATGAGTAGAGATTAGAAGATATAAATTTGCAAAAGCATCAATCTCTATAGCTGTATGATCTCTTTTCCAGCAGTGTTATCCTTTTCTCCAACAGAGAAAACAATTAACAGGGGCACTTATGAAAGAATAATGTGTAGGACAGATATCTTAAATGGAAAGAATCTGAATAACATGATACAAAATATTATCAGTCTATAATTAGACTACAATTTAAGAAATTAGGCATAAAAGCAAAAATCAAAGATTTTAATAATTTGAAGACTGTGATAAAAGAAAAGCCACAAGACAGTTCATAATCAAGTGTTAAAAGAAAAATTCCATGATAATTCATTTTTAAAACAACTTTGGAACTTCTGCTTGCTAGCTAAAGAGTAATTAATTTGTACAAGGTTTACCCTAGCAACTAGAAAACTGGACAAAATTTATGAAAATATTATCTTCAGATATTGGACAACAGTTAACACAAAACTGTGATTCCTGAAGAAAAAAAGAAGTGAATCTATAATTATCAGACCTTCTGCCTAAATACACTTTCCTCTACAACACAAGAAAAAATGCTAGCAGAGTATAAAGGTCTAGATGAGTTGAGGATGAATCTGAGGGAAGGAAGGCTGAGACAGTCAGAAGCAGAGGCAGAAAAAACTAAGCTAAGCAGACAGACAGTTCCAGAAATTTCTATATAGGGTTTCTTGAATATTCAAAGGACTATTATGCTATGAATACATATGGTAAGACTCAAAAAGGTCAGGCAAAGAACTATCAGAAACTGTGCAAACCAATCAACTCTAGGGGTAAAACAAAAAAAATAAAGAGACATCACTGAACACAAGAATTCATCACTCAAAAAAGGTCAATAAGAATTTCTCAAACAAAAGTTGTGGTGGTCCATGTCCAGGGTAAGCAAGCTAAGGCCCATGGGCCAAACATTCAAGCTAAGAAATGTTTTACATCTTTAAAGAGTCAGCAAGGAAAAAAGAATACGTATTATAGACTATAGACCCAAAAAGTCTAAAATATTTACCATCTGGCCATTTGCAGAAAAAGTACCAATCCCTGGTCTATCTAATAGCACTTGGCTGGGGCAGGGAGGTGGAATGAGTAGAGATTAGAAGATATAAATTTGCAAAAGCATCAATCTCTATAGCTGTATGATCTCTTTTCCAGCAGTGTTATCCTTTTCTCCAACAGAGAAAACAATTAACAGGGGCACTTATGAAAGAATAATGTGTAGGACAGATATCTTAAATGGAAAGAATCTGAATAACATGATACAAAATATTATCAGTCTATAATTAGACTACAATTTAAGAAATTAGGCATAAAAGCAAAAATCAAAGATTTTAATAATTTGAAGACTGTGATAAAAGAAAAGCCACAAGACAGTTCATAATCAAGTGTTAAAAGAAAAATTCCATGATAATTCATTTTTAAAACAACTTTGGAACTTCTGCTTGCTAGCTAAAGAGTAATTAATTTGTACAAGGTTTACCCTAGCAACTAGAAAACTGGACAAAATTTATGAAAATATTATCTTCAGATATTGGACAACAGTTAACACAAAACTGTGATTCCTGAAGAAAAAAAGAAGTGAATCTATAATTATCAGACCTTCTGCCTAAATACACTTTCCTCTACAACACAAGAAAAAATGCTAGCAGAGTATAAAGGTCTAGATGAGTTGAGGGGATGAATCTGAGGGAAGGAAGGCTGAGACAGTCAGAAGCAGAGGCAGAAAAAACTAAGCTAAGCAGACAGACAGTTCCAGAAATTTCTATATAGGGTTTCTTGAATATTCAAAGGACTATTATGCTATGAATACATATGGTAAGACTCAAAAAGGTCAGGCAAAGAACTATCAGAAACTGTGCAAACCAATCAACTCTAGGGGCTCACAAAGAGAGCACTGCAAGATATAAGTTTGGAAAGCCTAAATAAAGAGACATCACTGAACACAAGGGAATTCATCACAAATCTATGAAGGATTATGCCTTAGTGGTTAAGGCTAAACAAATTTCCAATACTAATAATGAAAGAGAAAGTATCAGAACAATCCTACAAATCTTAAAATATGAGAAAATGTTCCTTATATACACTGCAAATGTTCCTTTAAAGGTCCCTCTAGATGTTTCTTTAAAGGTTCCTCAAATGTTTCTTTAAAGGTTACTCTAAAATTGACTCAATAGAGTCTAAAAACAAAGAATCAAGTTGACTCACAAGTAACTTGACCTGAAGGAACAAAATACAGTGTTTAGTAAAAGAAGACAACAAAATCCATTTACAGTGTTCAAACACAATGGTCAATATCCAACAAGTATTATTAGACATAGCAAGATGCAAAAAAAAAAAAGATGAAATTAACCAATAAAGATCTTAACATATCTATTATAATTATGCCCACAGACTTTAAAGAAATATGAACACAATGAAGAGAAAGTGGGAACTATAAAAATTGATCAAATAGGGCTTCCCTGGTGGACCAGTGGGTAAAGAGTCCGCCTTGCAGTGCAAGGGGCACCAGTTGGATCCTTGGCCGGGGAAGATCCCACGTGCCATGGAACGGCTGGACTGCTGTGTCCAATTATGAACCAGCACGCACCCAGAGTCAGTGCTCTGTGACGAGACGCCACTGCGATAGGAGGCCCACAATGGCCAAAGAATAAAGATGGATGAAAAATACATAAATAAAAAACCAATAAATGAGGCAAATTTTTTTTAAAAAAATTGATCAAATAAAACGTTTAAAACTGAAATAAACATTATTTGAACTAAAGAATTCCTAGAAGACCTCAATACAGATCAGAAAGTAAAAGAGAGAAGATCAATGAACCTAAAACCAGGGCCAAGAAAACTATCAAAACTGAAGCTACAAAATATAAATGAATATAGAGCCTTAATGATATGTGAAACAATACCAAGAGTCAAAAATTTATGTTATCAGAGTCCCAGAAGAAAATGAAAGATATAAAAGACAAAAGATATATGAAGACCTGTTCTTTTTTGTTTTTTAATATGATGAAAAAAACAAAAACAAACAACACACAGCAAACATCATTCTCAATGACGAAAAACTGAAAATAATTCCTCTAAGATTAGGAACAAGACAAGGGTGTCCACTTTCACCATTATTATTCAACATAGTCCTGGAAGTTCTAGCAACAGTAGTAAGAGAAGAGAAAGAAATAAAAGGAATCCAGATTGGAAAAGAAGTAAAACTATTTGCAGACGATATGATAATATACATAGAAAATTCCAAAGACACTATTACAAAACCACTAGAGCTAATAAACAAATTCAGCAAAGTTGCGGGATACAAAATCAATATACAGAAATCACTGGCATTCCTATACACAAACAATGAAAAATCAGAAAACGAAATCAAAGAGGCAATCCCCTTCACCACTGCAACCAAGAGAATCAAATATCCAGGAATAAACCTACTCAAAGAAACAAAAGAATTGTACACAGAAAATTACAAGACATTCATGAAAGAAATTAAAGAAGACTTAAACAGATGGAGAGATATTCCATGTTCCTGGGTCGGAAGAATCAATATTGTGAAAATGACCATACTGTCAAATAGCATCTACAGATTCAATGCGATCCGTATCAAACTAGCAATGACATTCTTTGCAGAACTAGACCAAAGAATAACACAGTTCATATGGAAACACAAAAGACCTCGAATAGCCAAAGCAATCCTGAGGAAGAAGAATGGAGCTGGAGGGATCAGCCTCCCTAACTTCAGCCTCTACTAGAAAACAACAGTCATCAAGACAGTATATGGGATCCGGGGTGGAGCTAAGATGGCGGCGTAGAAGGACGTGCACTCATCTCTCCTGCAAAATCGCCTGAAATGCGACAAGTTCCTGGGAAACCATCGACGAAAGCAGGTTGGATCTGATCACAGAGAGGATACCCCACATTGAAGAACAAAGGAGAAGCCGCATCAAGACGGTAGGAGGGGCGCAATCGTATTTTTAAAAGTCAAACCTCATACCCGCCAGAGTGGCTGGGCGGGCCAAAGGCGCAAAGCCTGTTGCAGATCAAAACCCGGGAAAGGAGCAGTGACACCCACAAGGGACTGAGCCAGACCTGCTTTGGAGGGTCCAAGTGCCCCCCTGAGCTAGAAGTGCCCTTGAGCAGGCCTCAGAAAGACGGCACTCAGTTTCCTTTGGAGGAGGTTACCAATAACCCGATCACAGAGTCACCGAGGAGGACTGGAAACTCTGTGCGCACTGTGACCCGGGAGAGGGGAATAGCGATCCTGCATGAGACTGAGCCAGACTCACCTCTGAGTAACCTGACATCTCCCGCGGTGGCGGGGGTCGACGGTGGCCTGCAGCAGGGTCGGGGGCACTGTGGAAGTGCTTCCCATAGAGCGTGTGGGAATACATCCTGTGTGAGACAGACGCCATTTTCCCTACTGTAGTTTGGCTGCTGGTCAAACTGCAGGGCTGCTGGTCAAGCTACAGGGAGGGAACTTAGCTCCTCCCAGCAAGAAAAGGGATTTGGATTAAGAAACTCCCAGGGTCAGCCTGGGCGGGCCTTTTAGTTCTGGAATAGGCCTAAATAAACAAGCAGTCAAAGAGGTCTCCAGATCCAACCACTGCCAGAGGCAAGAAAAAGACTGATAATTCCTGAATAGTCAGCAAGAGACAGAAGAACATAAACACTATTTTCACGTTTGTCTGAAGCTGGAGTTACTGCTGGACTTTAAAATTCCATTTTTTGTATTGTATTACTTTGTTTCAATTTTTTTTTCTCTTTTTTCCAAACCCACTCAGTGCACCCCCCGCTTTTTTTGTTTTTTGGGGGTTTTTTTTGGGGGGGGGTGAGAGTGGGTGTGTTCATTTCCTTCACTGAATTCTATTGAAGCTACTAATCTTATCAGTAAGACTGAATATATTCAACTTTACATAATTTTTTTTTTCTTTTTACTTTTAAACCACACATTTTATTTTGGTATAAACTTCTGGTTCCTCATTGGCCTTTTAAGGTTCTGTGGGGGTTTTGTTTGTTTTTATTATTTTTGCTTTGTTTTTCTATATTTTTCTATAAAATTAGATCCTTTAATTTTTAATAATTTTTCATTTGTACTACTACTTCCTCTATAATTCTTTGCTTTCTCTGAAGCTCCTTTCCTATAGCACTAAATTCTAATACATACAAATCTTTATCTCCCTATATTTAACTTTGCAATATTATTCTATATTTCTCTTCTATCCTCCCTTTCTCTTTTTCCCTTTCCCCACCATATTTCTTAGTCTGTTCTGTCCTCATTGCCTTATCCCCAACGGGGATCCTGCTCTAGCATTACTCTCCAATTGGTGCTCTACTTAGTTTGCTTATTAACTGGTGGATATCATTCTTGAATTTCTCTATTCGCCGTGCTAACGTATTCTACTGTATTTTTGATTGGAATGCTTGGGTTATGTTATAGCTGTATATGTTTATGTGTATAATTCAATACGCTAGATAGTACTTGCATAATTTTTAAATTGCCATTTGGCAAAGGTATACCTTCTGTTTCTCATTTGCATATATATGTTTTAATATCATTTAATGCCATAACAAACCAGCCGTGAAATCTTCATTCCCTGGTCAGGCAACAAGCCCCGGGGTTTTAAGGAGGGAGCACTGACTCCAAAACTCTACAATACTAGAGAACGCCTAACACTAAAGAGCAGTATACAAGTGAGAACGCCAACAAAGGTAATCACTTGTATGCAAGTCCTGACATCAATCACCAGCATCACCCAGAATAAGAAGCCCCATCCGAACAACAAACACCAACAGACGTAACTCAAAGTCTGGGAAAAGAAAACCCCAAATAGAGCCAGTTAAAAAATTAATAATAACAATGAAACGGCAGAGAAATACCACACAAGCGAAGGAACAATCCACAAACACACAAGATCAAATCAATGAAGAGAATTTGGACAAACTTTCTGAAAGTGATTTCAGAAGAATGATAGTAAAGATGATCAAAGACATTGAAAACAGAATTTCAGAGAAATTTCAAGACACAACTAACACACTGAATAAAGAAATACAAGAACTTACCAAAAAAGTAACAGAGACAAACAACTCAATTGCTGAACTGAAAAACACTGTAGAAGGAACCAAGAGCTGAGTATCTGAGACAGAAGATCGGATAAGTGAGTTGGAAGATAAAATGGTGGAAGTAACTGCTGAAAAACAGACTCTAGCTCAAAGAATGAAAAGAGCAGAGGATAGCCTCAGAAGCTCCTTTCCTATAGCACTAAATTCTAATACATACAAATCTTTATCTCCCTATATATAACTTTGCAATATTATTCTATATTTCTCTTCTATCCTCCCTTTCTCTTTTTCCCTTTCCCCACCATATTTCTTAGTCTGTTCTGTCCTCATTGCCTTATCCCCAACGGGGATCCTGCTCTAGCATTACTCTCCAATTGGTGCTCTACTTAGTTTGCTTATTAACTGGTGGATATCATTCTTGAATTTCTCTATTCGCCGTGCTAACGTATTCTACTGTATTTTTGATTGGAATGCTTGGGTTATGTTATAGCTGTATATGTTTATGTGTATAATTCAATACGCTAGATAGTACTTGCATAATTTTTAAATTGCCATTTGGCAAAGGTATACCTTCTGTTTCTCATTTGCATATATATGTTTTAATATCATTTAATGCCATAACAAACCAGCCGTGAAATCTTCATTCCCTGGTCAGGCAACAAGCCCCGGGGTTTTAAGGAGGGAGCACTGACTCCAAAACTCTACAATACTAGAGAACGCCTAACACTAAAGAGCAGTATACAAGTGAGAACGCCAACAAAGGTAATCACTTGTATGCAAGTCCTGACATCAATCACCAGCATCACCCAGAATAAGAAGCCCCATCCGAACAACAAACACCAACAGACGTAACTCAAAGTCTGGGAAAAGAAAACCCCAAATAGAGCCAGTTAAAAAATTAATAATAACAATGAAACGGCAGAGAAATACCACACAAGCGAAGGAACAATCCACAAACACACAAGATCAAATCAATGAAGAGAATTTGGACAAACTTTCTGAAAGTGATTTCAGAAGAATGATAGTAAAGATGATCAAAGACATTGAAAACAGAATTTCAGAGAAATTTCAAGACACAACTAACACACTGAATAAAGAAATACAAGAACTTACCAAAAAAGTAACAGAGACAAACAACTCAATTGCTGAACTGAAAAACACTGTAGAAGGAACCAAGAGCTGAGTATCTGAGACAGAAGATCGGATAAGTGAGTTGGAAGATAAAATGGTGGAAGTAACTGCTGAAAAACAGACTCTAGCTCAAAGAATGAAAAGAGCAGAGGATAGCCTCAGAGACCTCTGGGATAATATCAAACGCACCAATATTCGAATTATAGGGGTTCCAGAAGAAGAAGAAAAAAAGAAAGGCTATGAGAAAATTTTTGAAGAGATTCTAGTTGAAAATTTCCCCAACATGGGAAAAGAAATAGTCAATCAAGTCCAAGAAGCACAAAAAGTACCATATAGAATCAATCCGAGAAGAAACACACCAAGACACATATTAATGAAGTTAACACAAATTAAACACAAAGATAGAATTCTCAAAGCGGCAAGGGAAAAGCAACTAGTGATATATAAGGGAAAGCCCATATGTTTAACAGCTGATCTTTCAACAAACTCTGCAGGCCAGAAGGGAATGGCAGGACACATTTAAATGGCTGAAAGAGAATAATCTGCAACCAAGAATCCTCTACCCTGCAAGGATCTCATTCAAAATTTATGGAGAAATCAAAAGATTTACAGACAAGCAAAAATTAAAAGAATTTAGTCACACCAAACCGGCCTTACAACAAGTGTTAAAGGGACTTATATAGACAACAAGTATAAAAGGAGAAGATCCACGAAACAAACCCATCATAACATCTAAGAAGATGACAATAGGATCATGTTTCAATAATTACTTTGAATGTCAATGGACTAAACGCCCCAACCAAAAGACACAGAGTGGCTGAATGGATCCAAAAACACAACCCATACATATGCTGCCTCCAGGAAACTCATTTCAGACCTAGAGACACTCATAGACTGAAAGTGAGAGGCTGGAAAAAGATATTCCATGCAAATGGAAATCAAAAGAAAGCTGGAGTAGCAATCCTCATATCAGACAAAATAGATTTTAAAGTAAATAAGATTCTAAGAGACAAAGCGGGTCACTACATCATGATTAAGGGATCGACCCAAGAAGAAGACATAACAATCATAAAAATCTATGCACCCAACGCAGGAGCACCCCAATACATAAGAAAAACACTTTCAGACATAAAAGAAGACATCGACACTAGCACAATAAGAGTAGGAGACTTTAACACTCCTCTCACACCAATGGACAGATCATCCAAACAGAAAATTAATAAACACAAGCCTTAAATGCCACACTACAAGAGATGGACCTCATTGATATCTTTAGGACTTTCCATCCAAAAGCAGAAGAATACACTTTCTTCTCAAGTGCTTACGGAACATTCTCCAGGATAGACCACATCTTGGGCCACAAATCAAACCTCAGTCAATTCAAGAAAACTGAAATTCTATCAACCATCTTCTCGGACCACAATGCAGTGAGACTAGAGATCAACTACAGGGGAAAAAAACGCTAAAAACACAAACACATGGAGATTAAACAACACATACCTAAAAAATCAACTGATCATTGAGGAAATCAAAGGAGAAATAAAAAAATTCCTGGAAGAAAATGACAATGAACACACGACAGTGCAAAACCTATGGGATACTGCAAAATCAGTTCTAAGAGGGAAGTTTATAGCAATTCAATCCCACCTCAAGAAACTAGGAAAATCTCAGACAGACGACCTTACCTTACGCTTAAAACAACTGGAGAAAGAAGAACAAAAACACGCCAAGGCCAGCAGAAGAAGGGAAATCATAAAGATCAGAGCAGAAATAAATGAAAAAACAAAAGAAACAATAGTAAAGATAAATAAAACAAAAAGCTGGTTCTTCGAAAAGGTCAATAAAATCGACACACCACTGGCCAGACTCATCAAGAAAAAGAGAGAGAAGAACCAGATCACCAAAATCAAAAATGAAAAAGGAGAGATTACAACAGAGAATGCAGAAATCCAAAAGATTAGAAGAGACTATTATGAACAACTCTATGGCAACAAATTGGACAACCTGGAAGAAATGGACAGTTTCTTAGAGAAGATTAATCACCCAAGACTCAACCAGGAAGAAATAGAAACTATGAACAAGCCAATCACAAGCTCAGAAATCGACCTTGTGATCAAAAATCTACCCAAAAATAAAAGCCCGGGGCCAGATGGTTTCACAAGTGAATTCTACCAAACATTTAAAGAAGAGCTGATGCCTGTCCTTCTAAAACTCTTCCAAACAATTGCACAGGAAGGAACACTTCCAAACACATTCTACGAGGCCACCATCACCCTGATACCAAAGCCAGGCAAAGACAACACAAAAAAAGAAAATTATAGACCAATTTCACTGATGAATCTAGACGCCAAAATCCTCAACAAAATCCTAGCAAACAGAATTCAACAACACATCAAAAAACTCATTCATCACGATCAAGTTGGGTTCATCCCAGGCATGCAAGGATTCTTCAATATCCGCAAATCAATCAATGTGATACACCATATCAACAAATTGAGAGACAAAAATCACATGATCATCTCAATAGATGCAGAAAAAGTCTTTGACCAAGTACACATCCATTTATGATAAAAACTCTTCAAAAAATGGGCATAGAAGGTACTTATCTTAACATAGTGAAAGCCATATATGAGAAGCCCACAGCGAACATTATCCTCAATGGTGAAAAACTCAAAGCATTCCCTCTAAGATCAGGAACAAGACAAGGGTGTCCACTTTCATCACTCTTATTCAACATAGTCCTGGAAGTTCTAGCAACAGCAATAAGAGAAGAGAAAGAAATCAAAGGAATCCAGATTGGAAAAGAAGAAGAAACTCTATTTGCAGATAGAAAAATAGAAAATTCCAAAGACACTATTACAAAACAATAAGAGAAGAAAAAAAAATAAATAAAACAAAAAGCTGGTTCTTGAAAAGGTCAATAAAATCGACACAAGCAATTAAGAAGAGAGAAGAACCAGATCAACAAAATCAAAAACGAAAAAGGAGAGATTACAACAGAGAATGCAGAAATCCAAAAGATTAGAAGAGACTATTATGAACAACTCTATGGCAACAAATTGGACAACCTGGAAGAAATGGACAGTTTCTTAGAGAAGATTAATCACCCAAGACTCAACCAGGAAGAAATAGAAACTATGAACAAGCCAATCACAAGCTCAGAAATCGACCTTGTGATCAAAAATCTACCCAAAAATAAAAGCCCGGGGCCAGATGGTTTCACAAGTGAATTCTACCAAACATTTAAAGAAGAGCTGATGCCTGTCCTTCTAAAACTCTTCCAAACAATTGCACAGGAAGGAACACTTCCAAACACATTCTACGAGGCCACCATCACCCTGATACCAAAGCCAGGCAAAGACAACACAAAAAAAGAAAATTATAGACCAATTTCACTGATGAATCTAGACGCCAAAATCCTCAACAAAATCCTAGCAAACAGAATTCAACAACACATCAAAAAGCTCATTCATCACGATCAAGTTGGGTTCATCCCAGGCATGCAAGGATTCTTCAATATCCGCAAATCAATCAATGTGATACACCATATCAACAAATTGAGAGACAAAAATCACATGATCATCTCAATAGATGCAGAAAAAGTCTTTGACCAAGTACACATCCATTTATGATAAAAACTCTTCAAAAAATGGGCATAGAAGGTACTTATCTTAACATAGTGAAAGCCATATATGAGAAGCCCACAGCGAACATTATCCTCAATGGTGAAAAACTCAAAGCATTCCCTCTAAGATCAGGAACAAGACAAGGGTGTCCACTTTCATCACTCTTATTCAACATAGTCCTGGAAGTTCTAGCAACAGCAATAAGAGAAGAGAAAGAAATCAAAGGAATCCAGATTGGAAAAGAAGAAGTCAAACTCTATTTGCAGATGACATGATATTATACATAGAAAATTCCAAAGACACTATTACAAAACTACTAGAGTTAATCAGAGAATTCAGCAAAGTCGCGGGATACAAAATCAATATACAGAAATCACTGGTATTCCTATACACAAACAATGAAAAATCAGAAAACGAAATCAAAGAGGCAATCCCCTTCACCATCGCAACCAAAAGAATCAAATATCTAGGAATAAACCTACCCAAAGAAACAAAAGAACTGTACACAGAAAATTACAAGACACTCATGAAAGAAATTAAAGAAGAGTTAAACAGATGGACAGATATTCCATGTTCCTGGGTCAGAAGAATCAATATTGTGAAAATGACCATACTACCAAATGTCATCTATAGATTCAATGCGATCCCTATCAAACTTCCAATAACATTCTTCACAGAACTAGACCAAAGAAT
Organism: Tragulus kanchil; assembly: GCA_022376925.1. Classification (NCBI taxonomy): domain Eukaryota; kingdom Metazoa; phylum Chordata; class Mammalia; order Artiodactyla; family Tragulidae; genus Tragulus; species Tragulus kanchil. Next base: position 83,454,132 of record JAIOJX010000030.1, on the reverse strand, counting down.
CACACAGTTCATATGGAAACACAAAAGACCTCGAATAGCCAAAGCAATCCTCAGGAAGAATGGAGCTGGAGGGATCAGCCTCCCCAACTTCAGACTCTACTACAAAGCAACAGTTATCAAGACAGTATGGTACTGGCACAAAAACAGAAATATCGACCAATGGAACAAGATTGAGAACCCAGAGATAAACCCACGCACCTGTGGGTACCTTATTTTTGACAAAGGAGGTGAACATATAAAATGGGACAAAGACAGCCTCTTCAACAAATGGTGCTGGGAAAATTGGACAGCTACATGCAAAAAAATGAAGTTGGAACATACCCTGACACCATGCACAAAAAATCAACTCAAAATGGATTAAAGACTTAAATATAAGGCCAGAAACCATCAAACTCTTAGAGGAGAATATAGGCAAAACCCTCAAGGACATCAATCAAAGCAAGATCTTCTCTGACCCACCTACTAGAATAGCGGAACTAAAAAGACAAATGAACATGTGGGACCTAATGAAACTTAAAAGCTTTTGTACAGCTGAAGAAATTACAAAAAAGCTGAACAGAGAGCCCACAGAGTGGGAGAAAATCATAGCAAATGAAACAACGGACAAAGAATTAATCTCCAAAATCTACAAGCAACTCAGACAACTCAGCACAGGAAAAACGAACAACCCAATCAAAAAATGGGAAAAGGACCTAAACAGACACCTCTCCAAAGAGGACATACAGATGGCCCCAAAGCACATGAAACGATGCCCAACTTCACTGATAATTAGAGAAATGCAAATCAAAACTACAATGGGATATCATCTCACACCCGTCAGAATGGCCGTCATCCACAAATCGACAGACAATAAATGCTGGAGAGGGTGCAGAAAAAAGGGAACACTCCTGCATTGCTGGTGGGAGTGTAAACTGATACAGTCTCTATGGAAGACAAGTCTGGAGATTTCTTAAAAAACTAAAAATAGAAGCACCATATGACCCAGCAATCCCACTCTTAGGCTTATACCCTGATGAAATCAAAACTGAAAGAAGCACCTGTACCCCAATGTTCATTGCAGCTCTCTATACAATAGCTAGAACATGGAAGGAACATAGATGCCATCGACAAACGAATGGATCCAAAAGCTGTGGTACATATATACAATGGAATACTGCGGGGACCTTCTGCAGAAAGGGAAGGCAGCAGGGATTACTCCCGGCGGAACCGGGAGATCTCGGAGAAAGGCAAATCTTGAACTGTCTGCCCTGCAGCCCCCTGACTGAAGGCAGGGGACAATCAGACGTGACAGGGGTTCCATCGAAGTAGTTCTGCTTTATTAGAGTAAACTAACAGTTTTTATAGGCAAACGAAAAGGGGGGTTTGCAAGGAACTTTCTATAGTTACACCAATCAAGCTAAAGGTCGAGCAACCACGCATTTACATTGTAATAGGAACTCAGGTGAGCCAGCATTGTCCAGAGCGCGGAAACTAGGGGGATCAATCAGAAGTTTTGACAATGGACCTTAGATCATGTCCTGTCTCTTCCTGTCGGCGTCTTTTTAGTACCAAACTGTAAATGTGTTTAAGCTTCTTTATGCTTGCAAAAGTCCTCTTTCCTTCAGGGCCCCACAGAATACTACACAGCTGTAATGAGAAATGCAGAATAATCAGCCCTAATGAGGTGGCTGGATCTAGAACGTATAAGCAAAAGTGAAGTCAGTCAGAAAGAGAAGGACAAATACAGTATACTAACACATATATATGGAATCTAGTAGGATGGTGATGATAGCACATGCACTGAAGCGACGGAAAGACAGACATGGACAGTGGACATATGGACATTGTGGGGAAGGAACAGAAGGTGGGAGGCGTAAAGGAAGTAGCATGAAGGTCTGTACTATCATAAGTGAAGAAAATAGCTCTAGTCATTGCTCTGTGAGAAAAGGGGATCCTTCAGGGGTGCTGTGTGACGGTTGGGAGGTGTAGGAAGGGGGGGATATACATATGACTAATCTGGGAACTTTCATATCTGTAAACAACAAAACTTTGTAAAAGCTAAAAGCAAAATAAAGGTTTAAAAAAAAAAAAAAGACAGTATGGTACTGGTACTGGCACAAAACCAGAAATACAGACCAATGGCACAAGATAGAGAACCCAGAGATAAACCCACACACCTATGGGTACCTTATTTTTGACAAAGGAGGCGAACATATAACATGGGACAAAGACAGCCTCTTCAACCAATGGTGCTGGGAAAATTGGACAGCTACATGCAAAAAAAATGAAGCTGGAACATACCCTGACACCATACACAAAGATCAACTCAAAATGGATTAAAGACCTAAATGGAAGACCAGAAACCCTAAACCTCTGAGAGGAGAGTATAGGCAAAACCCTCAAGGACATAAATCAAAGCAAGATCTTCCATGACCCACCTGCTGGAATAGCAGAACTAAAAACAAAAATTAATATGTGGGACCTCATGAAACTTAAAAGCTTTTGTACAGCAAAAGAAATTATAAACAAGCTGAACCGACACTCCACAGAGTGGGAGAAAATCATAGAAAATGAAATAACAGACAAAGAATTAATCTCCAAAATCTACAAGCAACACAGACAATTCAACATCGGAAAAATGAACAATCCAATCAAAAAATGGGAAAAAGATATACACAGACACCTCTCCAAAGAGGACATACAGATGGCCCAAAAGCACATGTAATGATGCTCAACCTCGTTTATTATTAGAGAAATGCAAATCAAAACTACAATGAGATATCATCTCACACCTGTCAGAATGGCCATCATCAACAAATCGACAGACAATAAATGCTGGAGAGGGTGCAGAGAAAAGGGAACACTCTTGCATTGCTGATGGGAATGGAAATTGATACAGCCTCTATGGAAGACAGTATGGAGATTCCTTAACTAAAAATAGAAGCACCATACGACCCAGTAATGCCACTCTTAGGCTTATACCCTGATGAAATCAAAACTGAAAGAAGCACCTGTACCCCAATGTTCACTGCAGCTCTCTATACAACAGTAAAACATGGAAGCAACCTAGATGTCCATCGACGAATGAATGGATAGAAAAGCTCTGGTAAATGTATACAATGGAATACTACACAACTGTAAAAAGAAATGCAGAAGAATCAGTCCTAATGAGGTGGCTGGATCTAGAACCAATCATAAAAAGTGAAATAAGTCAAAAAGAGAAAGACAAGTACAATATACTAACACATATACATGGAATCTAGTAGGATGGTAATGATAACACACACAGTGAAGCAATGGAAAAACAGACAGACATATGGACATTGTGGGGAAAGAACAGTGGGTAGGAGGCGTGAAGGAAGTAGCATGAAAATCTATACTATCATATGTGAAAAAAATTGCTATTGTCATTGTGCTTTCAGAAAAAGGGATCCTGCAGGGGCGCTGTGTGATGGTCTAGAGGGGTGGGATGGGGGAGATATATATATGACTAATCTGGGATCATACATATCTGTAAACAACAAAACTCTATAAAAGTAAAAAGTGAAATAAAAATTAAAAAAAAGAAGAACAACAAACAGAAACAGCAGCAACAACATAGAACCAAGATAAGTGAATCCAAAGGAAGATAAACACAAAGAAATGACACCAACATAAACCACAGTGAAACTATGCAAACAATGAAATAAAATCTTAAAAATGGTCGGAGGAAAAAAATGACAAATTACATAGCAATGAACAAAGGTGATATCCATCAGAGACCTCTGATGGATCAGAAACTATGCCTACAGAAAACAAAAAAAATTTTTAAGGACAAAAGAAAAAAAGTCAGTATAGTTCTCTATGTAAAATGAAAATAAGCAAAAAATGAAGAAAGGAGAATAACTGTAAGAATACTATTCATTAAGAACAATTGAAACTAAAAGGTGCTTATTGAAAAGATTAGCAAAACTGATAAACTAGACAAAACTGACCAAGAAAAATGAAGATCAAATTTTCAGTATTGATAATGAAAGGGAAGGTATCAGCATAATCCTACAAAAATATGAGAAAATGTTATCTTCCTTTGGGTTAACATATATGGGGGACAGCCTCTATGAAAGCAAATTCCTAAAAATAGAAGCACCATACGACCCAGTAGCCACTCTTAGGCTTATACCCTGATGAAATCAAAACTGAAAGAAGCACCTGTACCCCAATGTTCACTGCAGCTCTCTATACAACAGTAAAACATGGAAGCAACCTAGATGTCCATCGACGAATGAATGGATAGAAAAGCTCTGGTAAATGTATACAATGGAATACTACACAACTGTAAAAAGAAATGCAGAAGAATCAGTCCTAATGAGGTGGCTGGATCTAGAACCAATCATAAAAAGTGAAATAAGTCAAAAAGAGAAAGACAAGTACAATATACTAACACATATACATGGAATCTAGTAGGATGGTAATGATAACACACACAGTGAAGCAATGGAAAAACAGACAGACATATGGACATTGTGGGGAAAGAACAGTGGGTAGGAGGCGTGAAGGAAGTAGCATGAAAATCTATACTATCATATGTGAAAAAAATTGCTATTGTCATTGTGCTTTCAGAAAAAGGGATCCTGCAGGGGCGCTGTGTGATGGTCTAGAGGGGTGGGATGGGGGAGATATATATATGACTAATCTGGGATCATACATATCTGTAAACAACAAAACTCTATAAAAGTAAAAAGTGAAATAAAAATTAAAAAAAAGAAGAACAACAAACAGAAACAGCAGCAACAACATAGAACCAAGATAAGTGAATCCAAAGGAAGATAAACACAAAGAAATGACACCAACATAAACCACAGTGAAACTATGCAAACAATGAAATAAAATCTTAAAAATGGTCGGAGGAAAAAAATGACAAATTACATAGCAATGAACAAAGGTGATATCCATCAGAGACCTCTGATGGATCAGAAACTATGCCTACAGAAAACAAAAAAAATTTTTAAGGACAAAAGAAAAAAAGTCAGTATAGTTCTCTATGTAAAATGAAAATAAGCAAAAAATGAAGAAAGGAGAATAACTGTAAGAATACTATTCATTAAGAACAATTGAAACTAAAAGGTGCTTATTGAAAAGATTAGCAAAACTGATAAACTAGACAAAACTGACCAAGAAAAATGAAGATCAAATTTTCAGTATTGATAATGAAAGGGAAGGTATCAGCATAATCCTACAAAAATATGAGAAAATGTTATCTTCCTTTGGGTTAACATATATTCTTGGTTCTCTGTTGTTGCTAGTGTTTCTGCTATTTGTTGTTTGTTTTATTCATCAAATCTGAAAAAAAAGTTAGTCTTCAATAAACTTGGCAAGCTAAATGATACAATAATTTACTTGAAAGATACTTATCACCAAAACAGACAAAAAGAAACATAGAAAATCTGAATCTATTACCTATCAAAACACTTGGATTTAAAATTAAAAGCTTTAAACAATATAAAACCTCCTGGCTCATATGTTTTGTCTATTTGTTTTGTTCAATCACTAAGTCATATCTGACTCATCCACCCCATTCACTGCAGCACGCCAGGCTCCTCTGTCCACCACTGTCTCCCAGAGTTTGCTAAATTCATGTCTGTTGAGTTGGTGATGCTACCTAATCGATTATCTCATCCTCTGCCACCCTTTTTTCCCTTTGTCTTCAATCCTTCCTAGGATCGGGGTCTTTTCCAATGAGCTGACTCTTCGTATTAGGTGGCCAAAGTATTGGTGGTCTAAGTATTCAGCTTCAGCATCAATGCTTCGAGTGAATATTAAGGACTGATTTCCTTTAGAATTGTCTTCTCTACTGAATTCTATCAAACAATTAAGAAAAGACTAGCACCAACTTACACAGATGTCTTTAATACAAAAGACGACAAAACATTTTTCAACTCATTATGAATCCAACATTATTGTCCTTATTCCAAACCAGATTTTTAAAAAAATACAATATCCCTCGTGAACATACAGGCAAAATAACTGTAAATAAAATCATGAAATCTAAAACTGTAAATAAAATCATGACCAATACAGTGATTTTGTTGTTTAGTGGATCAACTGTGTTTGACTCTTTGCGACCTCATGGACTGTAGCCCACCAGGCTCCTCCATCTGTGGAATTTTTCAAGCAAGAATATTGGAGTGGGCTGCCATTTCTCCCCCCAGGGGATCTTCCCAAAATGGGAGTCGAACTTGCACCTCCTGCCTCACAGCCAGATTCTTTACCACTGAGTCACAGGGAAGCCCAAGTATAGTTATCAAATTAATCTACATCATCATGGTAAACAGCTTCCAGGAGTGCTGAGGTTACAAGGGCAACCAAACAACCAACCCAACTCTAAGGAAAAACAGATGCCTTGTAGGACAAATAGAGACATGAGGACTTGAGTATCAGGGAAAGACAATTCTGGACACCAGTAAGAATAATTCACCTAAAGTTGTTAATGAATTCTTAAAGGCTGTGTGCCAGCAAGAAAACACAGAAGTCATGGAGGCCACAAACATCAAGAAAGACATATTTATTCACAGGTTCTTCATAGACCTCACTAAGTTTGCACCAAAAAAAACCAGGTACAGAGTGAGAGGTCTGAGAAAGCATCCCTAGTGGATGGGGATGCCAAGAGCAACTAATGAGAGATAGGCATGAAAATTCAGCCTAGATCTTTTCTACCATCTCTAATAAAAGGGTGAATAAAAGCCTAAAACCACTGATTGAAGTACAAAAAACCCTCTCATTTTCTGAACATTACTGAAAACTTACTCAAAGTAGGAAAAGGAAGTCAGGAAAAAAATAAATAGATAAAAGTCTTCCTAAGGGAGGAAAAGGAATTTCAGTACACTCAGAAGTAGGACATTGAGAATTTCCCTTTCCTGAAACCCAGGACACCATGCTTACCTAGCCTTCTATGGTGGGTATCTTGCTGTTGCTGGAAATGACAGCTATTGGAATGTAAAGTCTGGAGTGGAGTCTTCCACTGCCCAAAACTAACTGGTGGCTACAATTTGTTTCCACAGTTTGCAGTCCCAAAAAGAGATGTTTTTAACCTATCTTTCAAGTGGTGCACCTGAAGGCTATGCTATAGGCAATAGCCCAGAAGTCAGTAAAAACAATGTTAATCAAGAGACGCATTGGTCAGAGCTAAGAGAATGGAACAGAGTGATCACATTCACTCTCAGTTTTCTGGAGCTGGCACTGAGGTTAAACAGTTGCAGCAGCATGATGAATATCATCAACTTATAACTTGGCCCAACTATCAGTGAACCAGGCCCAGGTATTTATAGGAAGTTCTAGGGCCCCAGTGAACCAGTGGTTTGCTTCAAGTAGTGAAATGAAAGAAAAAGTTTCCCCCAAAAGGGTTTACTTCCGTTCCTTTATGCAAAACCAAAATTACACTAAGGCCAGGCCACCTGCACCCTTGAACAATTGTTTATTTCAGTGAAGTCTATTGGACCCTGTCTTTGTTAGCTGTCAAATCTGAGTTAACCTACCCTCACATGGTGACACTGGGCCAGAGAGTCACATGGCATCCATGGATCAAGTGTCTGGTTTTAACAAGACCTTAACAGCAGGCTTGTTCCAAAGAGATGCACTTGGCAGCTGGGTCAGGCAGGTGGCACTGCTGTGCTGAGAAATGGCCTGAGCATTTCAGCAGCCATGAAGTCCTGAACTAAAGCTAAGGGTTTTTTTCTTTCCTCCTGGGATAATACATTGTGCTAGATCACCAAGGAGGGCCTTATGCAGGAGCCCGTGAATGGGACAATCTCTTACAAATTTATAAACACTCACAACGTAAGTATGCGAAAAATGTCAATACTAAATACATATTTGGCACATGAAGCCAGAACAACAGTACAGTGAATAAGCCCAGAGGCTCCACCCACACTTAAGTTTTTCTTCGATTTGAGTGTCTTCCCTGTGCAGGAACCCAACCAAGGAATTAAACACATACATAAAAGGGACTATAGCCTTAGCTGCCAGGAGACAATACTACCTTCTGGCCAGGAGCATGGGGAGTACACAGCAGTGGAGGAGGCAAGCTGGTAGAAGCGGGCTGAGCAGGTGGGAGGCTTTTCTTCTCCTGGGCTCCTCACCCCAGGGTCAGTGCCGCCTCCTCCCACCTACCTCCAAATTCTTGTAAGCCCCTGAGCTAGAGGCTGTTCATCTGACCCATGTACACTGTGCCAGCTCCACCCTGCAGTCCTCAGTGCTTCCGGCCTCCCTGCAACCTACTGTGCTTTCTTTCCGACATGACTGGGTTACAAAGGGCCTGGGCACCTCTATCCAACAGAGCTACAAACCTTTGAATTTCTCCCCACTCCTTGAGGTCCCTGCCACACTTGGTGCCTTCTTTAAACAGCTGAGACTGGCTTCGAGGGGAAGAGAAACCAAAGGGCACAAAAGGAAAAAGTAACTCTGCACCAATAAGCAAGACTTCACAGTTGCATTCAATTTCAAGTGGTTGCCTACTTGGACTCAACAAATGAACTTATAATGTATTAAGTCTACCCAAAGCTGTGTTCTCATTGCTGACACCTTTTATTTAAGCTCTGGGGAGGCCTTGATTCAGCAGCTACAGCTATACTGCCTTTTGTCTAAGTCCAGAGGCTTGCTGCCTCAGAGTTAACCTACCCTCACATGGTGACACTGGGCCAGAGAGTCACATGGCATCCATGGATCAAGTGTCTGGTTTTAACAAGACCTTAACAGCAGGCTTGTTCCAAAGAGATGCACTTGGCAGCTGGGTCAGGCAGGTGGCACTGCTGTGCTGAGAAATGGCCTGAGCATTTCAGCAGCCATGAAGTCCTGAACTAAAGCTAAGGGTTTTTTTCTTTCCTCCTGGGATAATACATTGTGCTAGATCACCAAGGAGGGCCTTATGCAGGAGCCCGTGAATGGGACAATCTCTTACAAATTTATAAACACTCACAACGTAAGTATGCGAAAAATGTCAATACTAAATACATATTTGGCACATGAAGCCAGAACAACAGTACAGTGAATAAGCCCAGAGGCTCCACCCACACTTAAGTTTTTCTTCGATTTGAGTGTCTTCCCTGTGCAGGAACCCAACCAAGGAATTAAACACATACATAAAAGGGACTATAGCCTTAGCTGCCAGGAGACAATACTACCTTCTGGCCAGGAGCATGGGGAGTACACAGCAGTGGAGGAGGCAAGCTGGTAGAAGCGGGCTGAGCAGGTGGGAGGCTTTTCTTCTCCTGGGCTCCTCACCCCAGGGTCAGTGCCGCCTCCTCCCACCTACCTCCAAATTCTTGTAAGCCCCTGAGCTAGAGGCTGTTCATCTGACCCATGTACACTGTGCCAGCTCCACCCTGCAGTCCTCAGTGCTTCCGGCCTCCCTGCAACCTACTGTGCTTTCTTTCCGACATGACTGGGTTACAAAGGGCCTGGGCACCTCTATCCAACAGAGCTACAAACCTTTGAATTTCTCCCCACTCCTTGAGGTCCCTGCCACACTTGGTGCCTTCTTTAAACAGCTGAGACTGGCTTCGAGGGGAAGAGAAACCAAAGGGCACAAAAGGAAAAAGTAACTCTGCACCAATAAGCAAGACTTCACAGTTGCATTCAATTTCAAGTGGTTGCCTACTTGGACTCAACAAATGAACTTATAATGTATTAAGTCTACCCAAAGCTGTGTTCTCATTGCTGACACCTTTTATTTAAGCTCTGGGGAGGCCTTGATTCAGCAGCTACAGCTATACTGCCTTTTGTCTAAGTCCAGAGGCTTGCTGCCTCATTGATGTAATAACATTCTTTCTTCCTACAGCCTACAGCCTGAGCAACAACCAGAGAAACAACCATTTGGGCAGTTTTGCTTAATTCTCTCATCGCTGGATCAGGTAAAGAACAGTCAGGTCTTTTCATTCTTAGCATGCCCAGCAATACCTAGCATGACCCAAGACCTTCAGGAATGCTCAGAGCCCATGGCAGATTGTTTCTCCCAACACTCTTTTACAAAAGGTGGTAACAGAGGTTCTACACAGCAGCATAAGGCAAGATAAGACATAAATGTTACACATGATTCAAAAGGGAGTAAACTGTCTCTACTGGCAAATGACATTGTCTGTATAGAAAACACCATGCAATTCACAAAAAATGTTCTCAAGACTAACATACGTGTTTAGTAAATTTGTAGGACACAAGTCAATATACCAAAAAAAAAAAAAAAAAAAAAAAACACCTTACATTTCTCTATACTAAAAAAGAAAACATGGGTAATAAAAAAGCAAAGCACTTATAACAGCACAGAAGAGGGGGTTTGCCACAACTTTGTTAAACGTATCACCTAGTTAATCAACTGACTTGGTTTCAGAACACAAAAATGAATGTGATTCTGTCACAATAAGAGAACAACAAGAAAGTGAAGAAGCCATAGGAGAAAAAAAAAAAGAGAAAAAATCAACGTGGAAAAAAAAGCACAAATATATTTGTGTAACTCTTTGATTGAAATATAGTAGAAAAACATCAACAAAATCCATAATATTTAAAGATGCAAAAAGGAATATAAGGCAGTCAAAAGAGTAAGCCAGAAAACTGGGTCAGGGGTGGTAGTAATTTGGACCAAGGCCTCCAAACCAACATGCCAACAGTGGCACAACAGACGGAGAGGAGCAAGAGTCACAGGGTCCAAAGTCAAGGTTTGGATGAGAAAAACAGAAAGAAATGCCATGTATTCATTTTTATAATAGATGCTGCCAAATGACTTACAATTATATACTGTGAAAAACAAAAATGAAAAATTTAAATGTCCAACTTAGGTAAGGAAGGGAAGGATAGGGAAGAAGGCTTTGTGGAGTTTTTCAGTTCAGATATACAGTTCTGATGCACGTACTTTATTCACATACAGTCAGTTTTCAATTATCCCCTTTTATAAATAATGAATCACCAATATTGTTGACTTTCTACTACCCTGGTTACTCCCCATTTGATGGAGGTTTCAGCAGATGGTCCATTTCTATTTTTCTGGTAAAACATTTGTTGTGAAAGAAATTTAAAGTTGAGAAGCCAAATGAAATTTTTGAATTGGCTGTAAACTGAAACAATTCTTTCTGCTTTGGCCTCCAGTATCAGAGAGTTGCGAGTTATCTACATTAAGTACTGATTGAAAAAGTACCCTTGAAGCAATACAATTTAAAAAGTGACTTTTCAGCGATTAGAAACTGCTATTGCATATATACTTCACAAACAGTTTCAAAACACTCTCAGTTATGGTTAATTCTAACATTTCACAAAATTGAGTTTTTTAGGGGACTTCTTTGATGGTCCAGTGGCTAAGACTCCAGGCTCCAATGCAGGGGCCTGGGTTCGATCCCTGGTCAGGGAGCTAGATCCCACATACGGCAACTAAGACCCAGCATAAATAAATAAATATTTTAAAAAAAAAAAATTGAGTTTTTTATTTACAAATTCAAAATCATCAAAAATTCTGTAGCATCAGAACCAGACAGAAGTTAGGTAAGAATGATTTGATTTAAACAGTAAATTTAAATGTGAATAGTAAATTACTCTCTCATGATCAAAGCTGTCCAAACTTAAGAAGGCTAAAAAATAAAACTAAAAATCAAAGACTCTCATGCAGGAATTTTAGTTCCTAAACTAAATAAAAATCAAAATATTTTTAACCAAAGGAAAAATACAACTTGTGAAAAAGAACTTTAATGGTGATATCTGAGGGTAAGATTCACATCTGTTGCTTAGCTATTATTAGGAAGTTAAACTGCTTTCCCAGGTTATGAATTAACTAATTAATAAGTAGTCTATAAAATGATTTTTACAAAATTTTACATTTTGTTTTAAATTACTAATAGCGTTTTCCAAAATTAGTATCCTATATGAACCAAAATTATACTAAAAACAAAACTGTGAAAGTCTGTTGCTATGGAAATAAGAATCTTTGTAAATTCTGACATTTATAATTTGATGTTAGTTTTTTTATGAAAAGAATAAAATCTGATTCTCAATTCAGGGATTTAGATATTTCCTTCTTTGTTAATAATAAAGGAATTTAGAATTATCCTGTTAAGAAATCAGAGAACCTTATAATCACCAAACTAAATTGTGGTTTGAGAAATAAAACAATAGAGGAGTTCCCTGGTGGCTTAGTGGTTACAATTTCTGTTTGCACTACCCTGGCCCAGGTTCAATCCCTGATCAAGGAATTGAGATGGCACAAGCTGTGGGGCACAGTCAAAAAAAATAAGAAAGAAAGAGAAAACTATACTAAGCACTGTATGCAGTCAAGAAGCAATTATTATGTGGAATATCTTATATATTCCTAACAGCAAGTCACAGAGAATAAGAAGTGTTATTATTTTTATTGCAGACCTGAACTTTCTTGCTGTCATTATTTCTTACAGATTCCAAAATTTATTTTTTCAAAACATTTTTTCAAAATGGAATGTAACTTGGAAATACTGCCTCATGGAGAGCTAAACAAAGCACAGAAATATACATTAATTTAAAAAGTCAAAGTTATATTTACATGACTTGTCAAAAGTCATGTAACTATTTAGTAGTGACTGAACTCAAATTAACCAATTTTAAGTCAAAAGAACCCCAGAATTTTCCAAAGAGAGGAGGCCAGTTACATACAGTTAGAGGTGGAGTTGCAGAGTTCTAACATCAACTCTGCTACTAACTTATCTTTCATGCCATTAAACTTCTCTATGCCTTTGTTTCTTCTACTTCATGGTGATATTGTGACGATAAATATGATCAAAAACTTGAATTCTTTGGCAGAAAAGCACTATATGTATTTCAGTATATGAGTATCTTATCTCTACCACAAGTATCAATTGATGCTATCTTTTCTATGGTTTTAGTTTTAAGCTTCAAACAAAACTGCCTGTGTGTGTGCATGCCTACACTACCTTTTAACATGGCTGGCATTCTAGGATCCTTTTCTCCAACTTTCAAACTGCGCAAAAAGTGGCACAATATTTTAATTTGTATCATTACCAAAGTCCTGCCACCCAAAGCTGTGCAGAAAATTTTCGAAATTCACAGCAAAATTCTCCACCACATGACTGTCAACTTCTATGAAAATACAACTCACCGCCCAAATACTATTCAATCAATTCCACGTGTGGGTTAAACAATAGCAGTTGGAAGATTATTAATACATATATTGACTTTCAAAATTATAAAGAATTTCAATTACAAATTAAAAACCTAGGACACATTTTTAAAAAAATGCAGATCACTAATATTTCTAAAACAATGGCAATAGGTAATCAATATTGTAATAATTCAATGATTTGCAACATGTCTTCTGTTCTGTTGAGATATAAAATCCAGCCATATTATATACCCAAGTTTAAAAAATTTCCTCAATAAAATGTGTTCAATGTTGAAAAACAGAAAATCAGAGTCAGAACATCCAGACAACCATATTATATCTGTTATTATTTTTATTGCAGACCTGAACTTTCTTGCTGTCATTATTTCTTACAGATTCCAAAATTTATTTTTTCAAAACATTTTTTCAAAATGGAATGTAACTTGGAAATACTGCCTCATGGAGAGCTAAACAAAGCACAGAAATATACATTAATTTAAAAAGTCAAAGTTATATTTACATGACTTGTCAAAAGTCATGTAACTATTTAGTAGTGACTGAACTCAAATTAACCAATTTTAAGTCAAAAGAACCCCAGAATTTTCCAAAGAGAGGAGGCCAGTTACATACAGTTAGAGGTGGAGTTGCAGAGTTCTAACATCAACTCTGCTACTAACTTATCTTTCATGCCATTAAACTTCTCTATGCCTTTGTTTCTTCTACTTCATGGTGATATTGTGACGATAAATATGATCAAAAACTTGAATTCTTTGGCAGAAAAGCACTATATGTATTTCAGTATATGAGTATCTTATCTCTACCACAAGTATCAATTGATGCTATCTTTTCTATGGTTTTAGTTTTAAGCTTCAAACAAAACTGCCTGTGTGTGTGCATGCCTACACTACCTTTTAACATGGCTGGCATTCTAGGATCCTTTTCTCCAACTTTCAAACTGCGCAAAAGTGGCACAATATTTTAATTTGTATCATTACCAAAGTCCTGCCACCCAAAGCTGTGCAGAAAATTTTCGAAATTCACAGCAAAATTCTCCACCACATGACTGTCAACTTCTATGAAAATACAACTCACCGCCCAAATACTATTCAATCAATTCCACGTGTGGGTTAAACAATAGCAGTTGGAAGATTATTAATACATATATTGACTTTCAAAATTATAAAGAATTTCAATTACAAATTAAAAACCTAGGACACATTTTTAAAAAAATGCAGATCACTAATATTTCTAAAACAATGGCAATAGGTAATCAATATTGTAATAATTCAATGATTTGCAACATGTCTTCTGTTCTGTTGAGATATAAAATCCAGCCATATTATATACTCAAGTTTAAAAAAAAAAATTTCCTCAATAAAATGTGTTCAATGTTGAAAAACAGAAAATCAGAGTCAGAACATGACTTAGCAACTGAACAACAACCAAAATTAATGGAATTTTAAAGTTAAGGTAATATTTTAAGTTACTTACATCATTGCTTTTAATTCTCTTGAGAGCATATCCTAAAATAATTTAGCTCTGTTAACTTATGAAGATATGTAATTAATGTTCTTTACCAATATATTTACCCCGTAACATTAACATGCATATATTCTTAAGACACAGCAATCTACTAAAACAACCCATATTAAAAACAGAAACAACCAGCTGAAATAAAATACAACAGTACATGATCAGTATATATCTACCAAGCAAAATGTGTTTGTTACCAGAGGTGAAGGCTGAGTGGTAATCTCAAAAGAAATGCACCTGATTAAATCTTTACATACTTTTTAAAATACTAATGGAATTTTAAAGAATAGTTGTAGGGTTTAATACCCTTAAGTCGAGTTTCATTAATATTCTGAATGAATGAATGAAATGAATGAATACCTGAATGAATGACTACTGCAGTCAGAATAAAGTTTAACACCTTGAGATGTTCACAACCATTTTGGAATACAAGAGAAGATGACTTGAATACAAACAAACTAGTTGAAATGCAATGTGGTTCACAGCAAAGATGCAGGGGCTTTCTATTTGTAGAACAAAGAATCTCAACCTAAAACATATATACTAATATAATATTTTCAAGTGCAATTACCCAAGACTTTAAAAAGAATATATACATTTTACTATGCAACTGTTCCTGACCCCCTATCCCTACCACCTCCCTATATTTTTTAATGTTTTGTATAAGTGAACAACAAACCAGAATAGAATACGCACTTTTAAAGACTAATTTACTCATGTTCTTTTAAGAGCAACACACAACCATTTATAAATATAGCCTTTTTAAAAAGCACCCTTATATAAAACAGTAAGGGGGTTGCAAAATCCCTGCTATACATATGAAGCACAATTTAAGCTCAATACAACTGACCAATCAAAATTAGTGAATGCACTGCATCTCTCTGCAGTGGAGAGAAGCGACAAGGTAGGCTGTCATTCTGCAAAAGCTGCCCAGAACAGTCTTTCCTCTGAAAAGCAGTGCCATTCCTTTTTAGAAATGCTGAATCTAAGTGTTGTCTCTGGAGACAAGAAGCCTTCAGTATGTTAAATTACTTTCATTATGTATTTTCAGATGCTTATTGATTCCTCAGTAGGAAGTGAGAGACTGCAGCAGCCTCCAAGCAGCACTACATGTTCCACACACTAGCAGGACTGCTGAAACAATGGCACAGTACAGACACACATTTTCATTAAGGTCTTTTTTGAAGAGGTGTTTGTGACCCTCTTCCCCGATCCTCTACTAACCAGTGAACAAAATGAATCAATCAAAACTGGAAACGCTTCAACTACAGCAAGAATTTATCAAATCTTTAGCGGAGGTAAGCTGGGTTCCTTATTATAGTATTCAGCTGCTTTTGAACCAGCATAGTCGGGTAAAATTACTTTGAAAAATTTCAGCCTAAATTTTATGAGTTTATTTGCTTAATTCTACTTATTGCTTTACATGTATCTTTTAGGTCTATTTAAGCTATGATATGTTTTAAATGTAATATTTTAGGATGCAATGTTAAATATAAAGAATATTCTTTGTTGAATCACCATGAAGCTATCAGCCTTTTAAGTCACTTCAGATACACTAAATATCCTTAATGTCATTACCAGTCTTCTTCAAGTGTTCACAAAAATGCTTATATTTCTTTAAAGAATCAGGTTTCTTATTTAGTTATTACTTATGACCCAATTTTAAGTTAAATTTATTATCAGGCATGTTCATTAACAATTATCTAATTTACAGTTACATTTTACATCACCCTTTATATATCAACTACATGTACAGTTAATCAAGGGAATTTATAGTATTTATCATGGAATCTCTTTTAACCCGTTAAAATTCAAACCATGTATTAATAATTAAGCAAGCAATAATATTTTACAGCAAGAAACAGTTAAATTTTTATAAAGACAATAAAGAATAATAGTATTTTTAATGTATGCTAATTGCTCAAAATCTCTGAAAATATAGTTCAACTTCTAAAATGAGAGCAGAAATTAGTTTAAAATAACACAGCTTTTCTTCCATGGTAATACTTGTAATGTTAACTCTGTTACTAAATAACATAGTTTTTATAGTCTTCATCAGAAAAAGAGAATTTTTTATTAAAAGAAACCTTTGAATTTATGCATAAGCTATGGCTCTAATAGTACAGTTTTCTCACTTTGACAGCAAATACTGTGCATGGTGTTAAATAAACACAACTAAAGTAACTTTCAATTAATTACAAATTATTACAAACCCTATTCCTTAACCTTTTTTTTTTCTTTTTTACAAGGGCTCAAAGCAGCTAATTCAGTATTTAAAACTGACAATATGAAGAATGCATCTGATCCATCATCTCCCTCGCTGTCTGAACCAGAAACTGCAAGATATTCTTGCAACCCATGATTTTAAGACATTAAGGAGTTAAAACCGGAGAAGAGAGGTCTACAAGACGGCTGGGATATAATACAATAGTAACCATCCTAAGAAGATGCTATATGAAACAGCCACAGAATGAAAAACAATGTAACTGCAAAACCCTGAAAACAAAATGGTGAGCATTTTTCAAGGGGAGTTTATACTTTAACATTACCAGAACTGTGGAGCCACCAATTCTTAAAGAAACAATGCAATGTGGATTGCCAGAAGTGACATACATTACCAGCAAGCTAATGCAGCTTTACCAAGTATTTTTCTGCACTAAATATTCAGATATTTGTATCAATTAATATTACTAAAGAATTTTTCCATCTGAGTTTTATGCCCAATTATGTATCCTCTTCTAATGAAAACAAACCAAATTAAATAGCAGATGGTTTTTCTCAAGAGAACATGGACTGGACTTATAAAGCAAGTTATGTGACCAAGAAATCATTTCAAAATAATGAGGACTGCTATAGAAACAGATTTACATTTGTAACAAAAGGATGTCTAAATACATTTTAGAAGCTAGAAACCTTATGTTTCCTTTCTGTTTTCACATATTCTGGAAAATAAAGAGACATCATGATATATATATCTCTCAAAGGGAAACCTAACTCCTACCATTTGAGGAAGTTTTTCTCAGTCGTGACTTTTTAAAGCAAAACAAATACAAGTGTTTTGTACTGGTCTTTAGAAAACCATCAGTCAACTAAATCTCACAATTCATGCAGTTGAAGTACTGAAGAGAAAAATGAAAGAATTCCTACAAGACATGAAATAAAACTACTTCACTGTTGTCAGGTAAAAAAAAAAATTCATGTCCAATTCTGTCAGTGACATCATGTTATCACACTGTGAAAAACTGCTATAGTGAGCCAAAAGGCCCATAAAGCAACAGCAAACAGGTAGGTCAGAAAATGCATGCAGCCCATGACACTGTTTAACATTTACAAGAGAAAAAACCTTGCTCTACAGCTCAATGCATTTTCCTCTATTATCATCTAAACTGACACTTCTGCTTTATTTAACTGTTAAATCTAATTGATGTGACAAAGATTTGATATTTAATCAATGTAGAAAATTTGGCACACTTTAAAATTTCCCATTTTTACAGGATTTCAATACTAGGTAAGACTTTCACTTACTCAAATATAGGCCCTTATTAATACTTTATATCAAACTCTAAAGAAATTAATAATGTTATTAGCATTTGTGTTTCCGAAATACTACCTCTAAAATAGTTTGCATAAACAAAACTGTATTCTAAAACTTGTCAAGGGTTACATATGAAAGATTAACATGAGTTCTGAAAATCTGTTACCTTTTATAATTTGTTATGATTTTGCAGGCAAAATGCTGTACTTGAAATATGAAATATAGTTGGTTGCATGATTTATACTTAAACTAAATATACAAATTACTGACATTTTAGCCCAGTACATCAGGCTTTATTTTTATAAGTTACTTTAAACTTTTATATATTAAATCATAAATATGCACCATGAATTAGCAAGAGTTTGGTTTTTTTTAAGTTTCCTCAAAATGATACATACTGGGTGATTTATACAAAAGGTTTCACAGGAAATGTGTAACTTTAAAGGATTCCTCAGAAAATGGGCTTTGGATACTCTTTTTCCCCTGAAATTTCATTCTTTGTTTAAAAATCCTGCTTAAAAAAATCAAGTGATATATTATTTTAAACCACCATAAACAATAGCTATTTCTTAAGTGATATTAAACTTCTATCTTCTCCTTCTCCAAGATATGAAAGGGTGTGGTCACAAAACAAATCATTCATAGGAGGAATTAGTGCTCTTTTACTAAGGTTTGTGGTATTTTACTTCAAAATAATGTCTTTTTTCTTCTAATTTTTATGAGTTTGCTCATTATAAAGTTCAGTGAGCACTTTCACTCCAAAATATGAAATATTTATCATTTTTCTACTTCAGTGGGAAAAAACTGCAGATATCCCCCAAGCACACTGTTGACTTCAGAAGAGGAATTTCAATCAAGAACAAGGACAAGGCGATTTACAACAAACTAGGGCTCTGTACCATTTATCATTTTAAATGAACATTTGCCCTGTTCATTTGAAATCTCACGGGAATAATTACACCTACACTAATTGTGCCACAACATGTTAAAACAGCACTTATTTTCCACCTACTCACAACATTTTAAAATGAAATCTTAAAACACCAGGCTAAAATTAGTTTTGCATACTAGGTAGCTTTATTATACAAAATTATGCTGTATCTCAAATAATAACCTTGAAAAATCCAAACTAGGAAAATCTTTTTGGTTTATTAAGCAATTCTGAACCCTAAAGGAGCAATCCCCAATAGTTATTTCTTCAAATGGGCCAATTTCCTTTTACATCAAAACAATGCAACCTTGATGTTTCTACTATTAATGGAAATAGTTTATAAATTTAAAAATTAAACTAAGTACACAATAAATTTTTTTTCACGAAGAACACAGATTTCTGCACGTCATTTAAATTGCCGAATATCAAATAGTTTATTCTATTTCACTTTCTAGGGAAAAAACAGCTGCTCCAAAAGAATGTGTTTTTCTCCCATTCTGGAAATCAACATGCAGTCTGAATCTAACATTACGGTGCGAGATGACATTGATGACAACACCAATATGTACCAACCACTATCATATCCATTAAGCTTTCAAGTGTCTCTCACCGGATTTCTTATGTTAGAAATTGTGTTGGGACTTGGCAGCAACCTCACCGTATTGGTTCTTTACTGCATGAAATCCAACTTAATCAACTCTGTCAGTAACATTATTACAATGAATCTTCATGTACTTGATGTTATCATTTGTGTGGGATGTATTCCTCTAACTATAGTTATCCTTCTGCTTTCACTGGAGATGTATCTCTTTACTAAGGTTTGTGGTATTTTACTTCAAAATAATGTCTTTTTTCTTCTAATTTTTATGAGTTTGCTCATTATAAAGTTCAGTGAGCACTTTCACTCCAAAATATGAAATATTTATCATTTTTCTACTTCAGTGGGAAAAAACTGCAGATATCCCCCAAGCACACTGTTGACTTCAGAAGAGGAATTTCAATCAAGAACAAGGACAAGGCGATTTACAACAAACTAGGGCTCTGTACCATTTATCATTTTAAATGAACATTTGCCCTGTTCATTTGAAATCTCACGGGAATAATTACACCTACACTAATTGTGCCACAACATGTTAAAACAGCACTTATTTTCCACCTACTCACAACATTTTAAAATGAAATCTTAAAACACCAGGCTAAAATTAGTTTTGCATACTAGGTAGCTTTATTATACAAAATTATGCTGTATCTCAAATAATAACCTTGAAAAATCCAAACTAGGAAAATCTTTTTGGTTTATTAAGCAATTCTGAACCCTAAAGGAGCAATCCCCAATAGTTATTTCTTCAAATGGGCCAATTTCCTTTTACATCAAAACAATGCAACCTTGATGTTTCTACTATTAATGGAAATAGTTTATAAATTTAAAAATTAAACTAAGTACACAATAAATTTTTTTTCACGAAGAACACAGATTTCTGCACGTCATTTAAATTGCCGAATATCAAATAGTTTATTCTATTTCACTTTCTAGGGAAAAAACAGCTGCTCCAAAAGAATGTGTTTTTCTCCCATTCTGGAAATCAACATGCAGTCTGAATCTAACATTACGGTGCGAGATGACATTGATGACAACACCAATATGTACCAACCACTATCATATCCATTAAGCTTTCAAGTGTCTCTCACCGGATTTCTTATGTTAGAAATTGTGTTGGGACTTGGCAGCAACCTCACCGTATTGGTTCTTTACTGCATGAAATCCAACTTAATCAACTCTGTCAGTAACATTATTACAATGAATCTTCATGTACTTGATGTTATCATTTGTGTGGGATGTATTCCTCTAACTATAGTTATCCTTCTGCTTTCACTGGAGAGTAACACTGCTCTCATCTGCTGTTTCCATGAGGCCTGTGTATCTTTTGCAAGTGTCTCAACAGCAATCAACGTTTTTGCTATCACTTTGGACAGGTACGACATCTCTGTAAAGCCTGCAAACCGAATCCTGACAATGGGCAGAGCTGCAATGCTAATGATATCCATTTGGATTTTTTCGTTTTTCTCTTTCCTGATTCCCTTTATTGAGGTAAACTTTTTCAGCCTTCAAACTGGAAATACATGGGAAAACAAGACACTTTTGTGTGTCAGTACAAATGAATACTACACTGAACTGGGAATGTATTATCACCTGCTAGTACAGATTCCAATATTTTTTTTCACTGTCATAGTGATGTTAATCACATACAGCAAAATACTTCAGGCTCTCAATATTCGAATAGGCACAAGATTCTCAACAGGGCAGAAGAAGAAAGCAAGAAAGAAAAAGACAATTTCTCTAACCACACAACATGAGACTACAGACATGTCACAAGGCAGTGGTGGGAGAAATGTAGTCTTTGGTGTTAGAACTTCAGTCTCTGTAATAATTGCTCTCCGGCGGGCTATGAAACGACACCGTGAACGACGAGAAAGGCAAAAAAGAGTCTTCAAAATGTCTTTATTGATTATTTCTACATTTCTTCTCTGCTGGACACCAATTTCTGTTTTAAACACCACCATTTTATGTTTAGGCCCAAGTGACCTTTTAGTAAAATTAAGGTTGTGCTTTCTAGTAATGGGTTATGGAACAACTATATTTCACCCTTTATTATATGCATTTACTAGACAAAAATTTCAAAAGGTCTTGAAAAGTAAAATGAAAAAGAGAGTTGTTTCCATAGTGGAAGCTGATCCCATGCCTAATAATGCTGTAATACACAACTCTTGGATAGATCCTAAAAGAAACAAAAAAATTACCTTTGAAGATAGCGAAATAAGAGAAAAATGTTTAGTACCTCAGGTTGTCACAGACTAGGGAAAGTCTAAGTTTCACCAAACCCACAGTCAAAAGTTTTCAATTTAAATTGTAAAACTGAATTACTGCCAAATATAAGAAAAATATTTTAAGTATCAGTTATGTTGTAAACTTCAAGTATCAAGATTATGTCACTCTGTTTTTGTTATGTACATTTCAGTGTGGATGTATTCCTCTAACTATAGTTATCCTTCTGCTTTCACTGGAGAGTAACACTGCTCTCATCTGCTGTTTCCATGAGGCCTGTGTATCTTTTGCAAGTGTCTCAACAGCAATCAACGTTTTTGCTATCACTTTGGACAGGTACGACATCTCTGTAAAGCCTGCAAACCGAATCCTGACAATGGGCAGAGCTGCAATGCTAATGATATCCATTTGGATTTTTTCGTTTTTCTCTTTCCTGATTCCCTTTATTGAGGTAAACTTTTTCAGCCTTCAAACTGGAAATACATGGGAAAACAAGACACTTTTGTGTGTCAGTACAAATGAATACTACACTGAACTGGGAATGTATTATCACCTGCTAGTACAGATTCCAATATTTTTTTTCACTGTCATAGTGATGTTAATCACATACAGCAAAATACTTCAGGCTCTCAATATTCGAATAGGCACAAGATTCTCAACAGGGCAGAAGAAGAAAGCAAGAAAGAAAAAGACAATTTCTCTAACCACACAACATGAGACTACAGACATGTCACAAGGCAGTGGTGGGAGAAATGTAGTCTTTGGTGTTAGAACTTCAGTCTCTGTAATAATTGCTCTCCGCGGGCTATGAAACGACACCGTGAACGCAGAGAAAGGCAAAAAAGAGTCTTCAAAATGTCTTTATTGATTATTTCTACATTTCTTCTCTGCTGGACACCAATTTCTGTTTTAAACACCACCATTTTATGTTTAGGCCCAAGTGACCTTTTAGTAAAATTAAGGTTGTGCTTTCTAGTAATGGGTTATGGAACAACTATATTTCACCCTTTATTATATGCATTTACTAGACAAAAATTTCAAAAGGTCTTGAAAAGTAAAATGAAAAAGAGAGTTGTTTCCATAGTGGAAGCTGATCCCATGCCTAATAATGCTGTAATACACAACTCTTGGATAGATCCTAAAAGAAACAAAAAAATTACCTTTGAAGATAGCGAAATAAGAGAAAAATGTTTAGTACCTCAGGTTGTCACAGACTAGGGAAAGTCTAAGTTTCACCAAACCCACAGTCAAAAGTTTTCAATTTAAATTGTAAAAACTGAATTACTGCCAAATATAAGAAAAATATTTTAAGTATCAGTTATGTTGTAAACTTCCAATGTAAATGTCAAGATTAGATTAGGTCATATATATTCAATCTCTTCATTACTTAATGTATTTGTTGCATGGCAGTTTGTTAAGGTAATATCATGTGTATATTTTGTCAATATTATGTCCATCAGAAGATATTCATGTAAGTCATATTTTCTAAATAATAAATACATAGCCTTAAAACACTGTATAACTTTAAAATATAACTGACACAGGTATCCTTGCATTTTTTTAATAAAGTGTATTGTTTCCAAGCCACAAACTATAGATATATTTATATGTTAACAATTGAAATAGCATTTTAACATAGAAACCAAAATTATGGGCTCCAAACAACCAAAACAACCCAGGATTTTCTATACCACTATATAATGTTTTCCAGTATAGTCTACTTGCTATAATACTTGATGCATCAAAAATAATGAACTATATATGAAACTTTACTCTTTTTGAAATGTAGGAAACTGCAGGATTCATCAGGATTTTAAAATTCAAGAAGCAAAAAACAAACAACTCTGTATATGCACATTAAGACAGGGAAACTTTTGAAATTCAAGTATATTATGAAAAAGACTGATTTTCTAAGACCAAGGGCATTACGCCTAAAATGTACAAATGAACAGATAATAAAGATAAGGAAGAAAACCAGAGCTGCTTTCTTCCTTCCTTACTTTGGTTGAGTTAAACAAAGTGCTCTGGATTAATACAGTATACTGGCAAAAACCAGTACAATAAAATAAACTGACATTCTAACTTATTCAAAATTGGCCTTTTTGTATAACAGAAGTTAACTACTAAAATTTGAATACAAGAAAGGGGAAAAAAGACTTGTGTCATTATAGAAAAGCCACCTACTTCTAATTTTAGATACATGGCAATGTATCTAAAATTTTAGATACACTATATCTAATTTTAGATACACTATCACAGCTCCCAAGTGTTTCAAAATATACTCATTCTTTTCAACTCTGAAAATCTTGAGTGGCAATAAATCCTGAGATTTTTTTTTTTTAACTCTACACCACATAATTAAACTTAAAGCATTTGCCTCCAATCCTCAATTCATATTAGAAAACTATGAAATTGCTAATGCTTACTATAGATATCAAGTTTGAGAATCTCATATCAAACAAGGAGTTTCCAATTGTTATAATCTAATAATCTATCAGTAAGTGCTAATTATTACTGTATCTGAAAAATAGCAATAAGTTATTTAAAATAGAAAAATACTTGCTACCTTGTAATTGGTTAACTGGATAATTCTTTATTCTGTTTTTTCATAATGTATTCACTAAATCAAGTAGCAACTCATTTTTAAATAAAAAAATTTTATGTCAAACAATTCAATAACAATCTTTCATTGAAAGAAACATCTTTTCATCAGGTGGTCTTCTATAATTAAAATTAAATGTTGGACTGTGAAGAAAAAAACCAGTAATATACCAGTTTTATGTAAATAAATGAACTTCAACCAATCTAATTTACTGAATATCTTATGGCCTGGGGAAATGAGTCACATACAATAACTTGAATTTACTGAGGCTACATGACAAATTTAATAGTGACATATTTCTGATAACAATGTTGACAATGTCAAATCTTGGCAAAGGAGCAGTTTCCTTCTGCCATAATTTGTACTCTTTAATAGAATTAAAGGAATGTTTCAATTTGACAATATGTAGCATAAACAAGTAAGAGGTACTTTTTGAAACTCTCAAGAGAAATTAGGATTTCGTAGAGTCATTGAGAAAATTTTCATTCGATAAATGTATCTAGAACAGAGTATCTTCTAATATAATCAGTAAAATTTTTAAACTAAATTTATTCTTGGATTTCTGGGCATAGATATTTTAATACTTAGTTTTATAATCTAAATGAAAATTAGACTTTTTTAAAAGTTTTCATATTAAGAAAAATTCTTTATGTTTTAAATATTTGTCATCTTCAGGTCTACAAACATACCAAAGAACTCAGCTAAAAAATATTTTTCTAATAAATCTGCCTAAACTGCTTTTGTGCCTTTTTTGATTTTTGTAATAAGAAAACTAACAAAATAAGAAATAAACAGCAAGTATTATAATGTTGCCCTCTGAACTGTTACTATTTCTACACTTGACATTGGACAATTAATAAGCATTGTTCCACACCTGTAGTGATCTTTCAGACACACAAAAGTGTACCCACTGATATGCAACCAAGAATATTCATATTTACCAGATAACCTCTAACAGCTTTTTAGTGTTAAATAATATGTAATATGTAAACTGAAATGACATTTATGTTAAAACTTCAGCTTTTAAAAACAAGTCACAAATGTAACTGATCTCAGCTTAAAGGAGAGAATGAGAAGCTAAGACAACATTTCTTTAATGCTGTTCAATGAAAAGGTAGAACATTTCTATTCTTCTTATGATGGCTCTTATTTTACAACATGTAAATTTTTGACTTTATTTCAAATAATTGTATTTCAAAAAGCATTAATGCCAATTTTCCATGTTAGAATGAAATTTTTTAATGCAAAAGCAGTATAGGCAACATTAAATTCAATATGGAATCTCCTTAAAATCATACTTTTTTTTACCCACATGCCACAAATCACGGACACAGATATCAATTTCTTTACAGCTGTGTCAGTTCTTCCAAACTACAGAAATAAGAGGTCATAGTTATTCTACCAACCAGTACGCAACAGATGTTCAGATATATTTTTAAAAAGTATTTACAATTAAGCTTTAATTAAAAATGCCAATCATAATAATTCTGTACTTCTCACTCATGATAAGTCAGTTCTTAGGTATGTGTTCTATTTCTTTTTTTTAATCCTCCAAATAAAATCATAGCAAAATCAGCTCTCTGGACAAAAATCAAACTCTAGAAATTTCACCGTAGACTTTTAAACGTAAAAACCTACAAGCATAAGAAAGCAAGTGTTAATTAGTAGGGCTTTCTTCAACACAGTAACTTCAAGACTACTTTCCAAAGCCAATAAACTTTTTGACATTATTATATTTTATGTCTGTACGTTTAAAGTAAGTTTTGTAATTCAATGAACACTGGAATCCTTACAGGGTAGAAGGCACTACAGCAGATACTCACATGGCAGAAACTAATATATTACCCTCAGAGCTTAAAATATAGAATCAAAGGAGTAAAACATATGATAATACCCATTAGAAAATCAGGATGTAGCAAATGTTACTTAAAATGAGTAAAATTCTTCACAAGGAGAATTATGTTGGATTTAAGGACAGAATAAATAAAAACACCACTGAGGAAGGCTACAAAAGCATATTCTGGAAACAGTAAATTGTTCTCTGTAGAAGAAAAGTAATACAGTAGTGAGAAGTCGATCTGTTAAGTTAAATTAGAATCAAGAAACAGAGGCCTTCAATGCCAGCAGGGAAATCTGAACACAATAATGAGCTACAAAAATCAAACAACAGGGCTTCCCTGATGGTCCAGTGAGTAAGGACACTGGCTTGCAGTGCAAGGGGCGCTGGTTCCATCCCTGGCCTGGGAAGATCCCACGTGCCGCGGAGAGGCTGGACTGATGTGTCCAACTACAGAGCCGGAGCTCTGGAGCGCATGCGCCCAGAGCCGGCGCTCTGCGACAACAGAGGCCACTGCGATGGGAGGCCCACATGGGCGAAAGAACAAAGATGGATGAAAACAGATTAATGAACCAATAGAAGTGGCTTGCCCGTCCCTCTCCCTCCCCAAACCCGCCCCGCCCCCACCCCAAAATCAAACAACTACAACAACAACAAAAGAAAACCAGCAGTAGGTAGAAGAGGTGATTAAGACATGGGAATGGGAAGCTAAGAAAAACAAACTGTTGGCTGGGTTAAACACAGGATAGAAAGCTGCTGCCATCACCGTGATGGGTAATCTAAGGCCTGGTGAAAAGCACTTGCAGTGGGTCTGCACAGGAGCGTACAGGTGCGACAGGCAGTGTACAGGCAGAATCAGAGGGGCATCCAAATGACTAGAGTGAACAACTGACATGACACACTGAAGAATTAAGAATTAAATGCATATCTTATATTACACTTTGAATAAAGCATTAATACATAGTAATAAGAGCAAAAACAAAAAAGAATTTCTGGCAAAGCAGAAAATTCAATTAAATAAAATAGATAATATTATTCAAGAATGTTCTAGTTATTACAAATACTCAAAGTGAAAATTCCAATTTGATGTTTCACATTATCTGCTTTATACTTCACATATTAGTTTATTCAGTATTTCCATTAAACATATTACTTTCTTCTTTGGTAATTTTCTTTAATTACAAAAAATTTTAAACCATGGCAGAATTCCAAGGCCTACAAAGTAAAAGAAATATAAATATGACCCTTTGTGCCTTTCCTAATAATTCATTATAAATTACCCATCCAACTCATTATATATATATATCACCTTCATTCTTTGCCAATTGCTACATAAAAATAATTTTTAAAAAATTTTAAGAAATCATATAAGCAAAGTTTCTGAAAAACAATATTGATACGGTATCAAGTACTTAAACTTTTTTCTACTATAATTAAAAAGCCTCAAGCTACATTTCAAAAAAGAAAGGTAACTTAGCAAACTGTGAAGTAGATTCATTTTCTAAATGGAAGTTAAAAGCAAGGGAAAAACACATAACGTAATCTTTTCTTCATTTCCACTCAGTAAGATAACAAACAGAAAAACCAGAGAAACCTTTGGACACATTCTTTATATCTCAGAGATGGATACCCCCAAATGTACTCCTGAATGTGAGCTGCCTATAGGACTGGAGTGAGCAGAAGAAAGCTAAACATGAGATGATTAATAATAAATACTAGGGAAAAGAGAAGTTCAGATCCTATGACAAACAAGAGATTCAAGGAGATAATTAAACCCAGAAAAAGTAGGAAACATCAAAAGTACTCAGAGATGCTTAACTCTCAGAGAAATACAAAGAGAACACAGAATTATGCATTAGAGAGCTAACAAAAAACAACTAATTTGAAGATGTTCTAAAAAGACATTTAAAACAGTGAAAGGATTAAAATAAACCCAGTCAACAGACTAGACAAGATAATATGATAACTTATATTAAAACATATGGAGTAAAATGAAAGAATATTACTATAATTCACAAACATCTGGAAGAAAGTAGTACCGATACATAGGAACAAATAGAAAACTGGGGTCCCTGTTAATAAGAAAGCTACCACCTTCTAAGAAGTACTCATTTCTGTGAGAGAGAAAGAGATGAGCAAATTTAACACAGTAATATTTATCCCCTGGCTCATGATAAAATAATGTGTGAAAATAACCCTAGTAATCTCTACCCTTCTCTTAACACTTTTTTTTTTTTCTTAACAGACCTACACATGCTCTATCTAGGGCTTTCAAGAATGACAGCTTCATATTTACACCAGCAAGTGGCAAGAAGTGCTGTCATTTCTGTCAGGGCCACCAATATCAACTCTGTACCATTATCATACCCTGAAGCATCAAGTAAGATAGAAACAGAGAGCTGAGTCTGTCTGGGATTGAGGTCATTTTCCTCACCCTTCTTCCATGAAAGCAATTATGTCATATTTATTTTTGAGAGGCACTTGGCAAGGTAGACTATCAAAACACATCCACCAACTTTTCAGGAAGACAAGAAAAAGGAACAGAGAAGATAATAAGGTTATGAGAACTCACTTTCCACTCAGACAGTTTTGGATATACAATACTAGTAAGAAATACAAAATTTTTAAAATGTTAATTTAACATAAAAAGTTTTAATATTAATGTTAATATGAACAAATAAGAGGTCTGGCCATATTAGACACAGATTATCAGAATAAGAAATATATTAATATATGGAACTGACACATATACACAGCAGCCATTAATATTACATATAATCCCACATGTCATAGCATATGTGAAATACTGATTGGGTAGAGAACAAACAAAGATATATATTTACCTCTAACACTGTTAATGTCTCACTTAAGATAGGCTGAAATGTAAAAAATCTAACTATGTATAGTCTACACTTTAACAATTTTCTTCCCATTTCTTAAAAAGTCTTTTGCTATTGAATTTCTTTGAGGTATCACTGCTTATAAGCAACAAAATGCTAGCAAACTATAACTACCTAACTTTATGGCTGCAGCTAAATAATAAGTTTTAGTAAGTACTCTCAGATGATTTGTATGTAAAAGCTTAAGAACCACTACTTTATATACTAGACGACAGACTATATATCAAAGTGACAGACACTGAAGCAACTAATAAATGAAAAGATACAGAAGCAGTTCTGAACTCAATTCAGGTCATAGTGTCATCTTAAGGAAAAAATATTCAAGCTTTCTTCATTTAACCTTATGAAAATCTTAGCCGAACCTATATAGTACAGTTCAGCAAGACCTTTGTTTCCTTAAGAACTAAAATTTGGGAATTCCCTGGCGCACCAGTAGTAGGACTTTTGTGCATTCCCATCGCCCAGATTCAATCCCTGGTCTGGGAACTAAGATGCTGCAAGCCGCAGTGTCCAACTCTGTACCATTATCATACCCTGAAGCATCAAGTAAGATAGAAACAGAGAGCTGAGTCTGTCTGGGATTGAGGTCATTTTCCTCACCCTTCTTCCATGAAAGCAATTATGTCATATTTATTTTTGAGAGGCACTTGGCAAGGTAGACTATCAAAACACATCCACCAACTTTTCAGGAAGACAAGAAAAAGGAACAGAGAAGATAATAAGGTTATGAGAACTCACTTTCCACTCAGACAGTTTTGGATATACAATACTAGTAAGAAATACAAAATTTTTAAAATGTTAATTTAACATAAAAAGTTTTAATATTAATGTTAATATGAACAAATAAGAGGTCTGGCCATATTAGACACAGATTATCAGAATAAGAAATATATTAATATATGGAACTGACACATATACACAGCAGCCATTAATATTACATATAATCCCACATGTCATAGCATATGTGAAATACTGATTGGGTAGAGAACAAACAAAGATATATATTTACCTCTAACACTGTTAATGTCTCACTTAAGATAGGCTGAAATGTAAAAAATCTAACTATGTATAGTCTACACTTTAACAATTTTCTTCCCATTTCTTAAAAAGTCTTTTGCTATTGAATTTCTTTGAGGTATCACTGCTTATAAGCAACAAAATGCTAGCAAACTATAACTACCTAACTTTATGGCTGCAGCTAAATAATAAGTTTTAGTAAGTACTCTCAGATGATTTGTATGTAAAAGCTTAAGAACCACTACTTTATATACTAGACGACAGACTATATATCAAAGTGACAGACACTGAAGCAACTAATAAATGAAAAGATACAGAAGCAGTTCTGAACTCAATTCAGGTCATAGTGTCATCTTAAGGAAAAAATATTCAAGCTTTCTTCATTTAACCTTATGAAAATCTTAGCCGAACCTATATAGTACAGTTCAGCAAGACCTTTGTTTCCTTAAGAACTAAAATTTGGGAATTCCCTGGCGCACCAGTAGTAGGACTTTGTGTTCGCATTCCCATCGGCCCAGATTCAATCCCTGGTCTGGGAACTAAGATGCTGCAAGCCGCAGTGTCCAACTAGGGCAAAAAAAGTTAAATTTTTTTTCTAAAAAGTTGTCGAGGCTTCTCTGGTGGTCCAGTGGGTAAAGAGTCCGCCTTGTAGTGCAAGGGGCACTGGTTCAATCCCTAGCTGAGGAAGATCGCACGTGCCACGGATCGGCTGGATCGCTGTGTCCAATTAGGAGCCAGGGCTCTGGAGCACATGTGCCCACAGTTGGTGCTCTGCAACAAGAGAGGCTACCGCAAAGGGAGGCCCACACAGGCCAAAGAACAAAGATGGACAAAAATAAATAAATGAACAAACAATAAAAGAGGCCAAAAAAATTTTTTTTTAAAAAAAGCTGTCTAGCCCACCTGTGCATGAATGCTCAGTCACGTACGACTCTTTGCGACCCTCTGGACTATAGCCCATCAGGCGCCTCTGTCTGTGGGATTTTTCTTTCAGGCAAGAATACTGGAGTGGGTTGCCATTTTCTCCTTCAGTGGATCCTCTTTTAAAAACCATACACTCAGGGGCTTCCCTGGTGGTCCAGTGGCTAAGACTCTGTCTCCCAAGGCAGGGGGCCTGGGTTTAATCCCTGGTCAGGGAACTAGATCCCACATGCCACAACTAACAGTTCACATGCTGCAACTATGACCCAATTCAGCGAAATATATAAATAAAACAAAAAATATTAAAAAACAAAAAACCATACACTCAGAAGATAAAATAGTACCAGACATAAAGCAGATGACAGTGTCAAGTGTTACTTTTACTTCAGCCAAAATACTCAGTTAACTATAAAGCTGCACAACTACTGTTTGTCATAATGCTATCTTATTCTGATTAGAAGGTACTCCCTATACTTGCTTATTGTGGGTCATTTCAATATAAAACTTATTACTTATAAAATCAGTTCACAAGGAATATACTAAGAATCTCATTTTGTGTATGTTTCAAACAGACGTCACTCAACTTAGGGTCAAACATTTTCCTTAAAATTTGGGAATTCCCTGGCGCACCAGTAGTAGGACTTTGTGTTCGCATTCCCATCGGCCCAGATTCAATCCCTGGTCTGGGAACTAAGATGCTGCAAGCCGCAGTGTCCAACTAGGGCAAAAAAAGTTAAATTTTTTTTCTAAAAAGTTGTCGAGGCTTCTCTGGTGGTCCAGTGGGTAAAGAGTCCGCCTTGTAGTGCAAGGGGCACTGGTTCAATCCCTAGCTGAGGAAGATCGCACGTGCCACGGATCGGCTGGATCGCTGTGTCCAATTAGGAGCCAGGGCTCTGGAGCACATGTGCCCACAGTTGGTGCTCTGCAACAAGAGAGGCTACCGCAAAGGGAGGCCCACACAGGCCAAAGAACAAAGATGGACAAAAATAAATAAATGAACAAACAATAAAAGAGGCCAAAAAAATTTTTTTTTAAAAAAAGCTGTCTAGCCCACCTGTGCATGAATGCTCAGTCACGTACGACTCTTTGCGACCCTCTGGACTATAGCCCATCAGGCGCCTCTGTCTGTGGGATTTTTCTTTCAGGCAAGAATACTGGAGTGGGTTGCCATTTTCTCCTTCAGTGGATCCTCTTTTAAAAACCATACACTCGGGGGCTTCCCTGGTGGTCCAGTGGCTAAGACTCTGTCTCCCAAGGCAGGGGGCCTGGGTTTAATCCCTGGTCAGGGAACTAGATCCCACATGCCACAACTAACAGTTCACATGCTGCAACTATGACCCAATTCAGCGAAATATATAAATAAAACAAAAAATATTAAAAAACAAAAAACCATACACTCAGAAGATAAAATAGTACCAGACATAAAGCAGATGACAGTGTCAAGTGTTACTTTTACTTCAGCCAAAATACTCAGTTAACTATAAAGCTGCACAACTACTGTTTGTCATAATGCTATCTTATTCTGATTAGAAGGTACTCCCTATACTTGCTTATTGTGGGTCATTTCAATATAAAACTTATTACTTATAAAATCAGTTCACAAGGAATATACTAAGAATCTCATTTTGTGTATGTTTCAAACAGACGTCACTCAACTTAGGTAGATGGCTTGAGTCAAACATTTTTCCTTTATTATTGTAATTTCCTTTGTGCCATCAACACAATTTAGAACATATCAGCTACTCTTTGGTAGTTTATGATAACTTTAATTTCCTATTCGATTCTGTAACAGTTTCAATACCACTGGTATCCAGTGTTACTTAAATACTTCAAATGTTAGAATATAAAAGTCTACTCTGGCAACATTTCTTTTTACCCTTTCATTAAGAATTATTTCCAATAATACTGATACTATCTACTATTGTAATTCTTTTGCTTTTTAGCATTTTCAGTGAACCACATAACTCCAGAGCAAATCAGTATTACTGAAAATGGGCTGCTAATGAATACAATTTAAATATATAAAGAAAACAGTTCAGGTGACTGAATATAGCCACCTTACAAAAAAACAACTGAGAAACAATACATTTCAGATAAACAATGACTTTGGTGTAGGTTTTCCTGGAATCTCATAAGCCCTTTGAAATTGTGTGCAAAATTTAATGGGTATGAGAATGCCTGTGTTTTCTTCAGAACAAATGTCTACGAATTCAAAATGATTCTCACAGGAGCATGTTACCCAAAGCTAAAACCAAAATTGGTCTTAGTGCTAGGAAGTAGGAAAGGAAAATTGGTAAATACTATTCATAATCTACTTATATCCTATGTCTTTCTAAGGAAAACATAAGAAAAAGTCAAAAGCATCAAACTTTTAAATCTAATTAAATAAAAATGAATAATAAAATCAGAGAAACAGAATGGAAAAAGTTAAACTAAATTAATCCTTGTATAAAATTCCCCAAAATTGCATCAAACAAAAAACCATACACTCAGAAGATAAAATAGTACCAGACATAAAGCAGATGACAGTGTCAAGTGTTACTTTTACTTCAGCCAAAATACTCAGTTAACTATAAAGCTGCACAACTACTGTTTGTCATAATGCTATCTTATTCTGATTAGAAGGTACTCCCTATACTTGCTTATTGTGGGTCATTTCAATATAAAACTTATTACTTATAAAATCAGTTCACAAGGAATATACTAAGAATCTCATTTTGTGTATGTTTCAAACAGACGTCACTCAACTTAGGTAGATGGCTTGAGTCAAACATTTTTCCTTTATTATTGTAATTTCCTTTGTGCCATCAACACAATTTAGAACATATCAGCTACTCTTTGGTAGTTTATGATAACTTTAATTTCCTATTCGATTCTGTAACAGTTTCAATACCACTGGTATCCAGTGTTACTTAAATACTTCAAATGTTAGAATATAAAAGTCTACTCTGGCAACATTTCTTTTTACCCTTTCATTAAGAATTATTTCCAATAATACTGATACTATCTACTATTGTAATTCTTTTGCTTTTTAGCATTTTCAGTGAACCACATAACTCCAGAGCAAATCAGTATTACTGAAAATGGGCTGCTAATGAATACAATTTAAATATATAAAGAAAACAGTTCAGGTGACTGAATATAGCCACCTTACAAAAAAACAACTGAGAAACAATACATTTCAGATAAACAATGACTTTGGTGTAGGTTTTCCTGGAATCTCATAAGCCCTTTGAAATTGTGTGCAAAATTTAATGGGTATGAGAATGCCTGTGTTTTCTTCAGAACAAATGTCTACGAATTCAAAATGATTCTCACAGGAGCATGTTACCCAAAGCTAAAACCAAAATTGGTCTTAGTGCTAGGAAGTAGGAAAGGAAAATTGGTAAATACTATTCATAATCTACTTATATCCTATGTCTTTCTAAGGAAAACATAAGAAAAATTCAAAAAGCATCAAACTTTTAAATCTAATTAAATAAAAATGAATAATAAAATCAGAGAAAACAGAATGGAAAAAGTTAAACTAAATTAATCCTTGTATAAAATAAAAATGCAACACACTAATCATTAAGTTTTGCATTCTTACAAGAGGTGAGCAAAAAGTTATTCCCTTTATTTTCTGTTAGGTCGGAAAAAGAGAGAAAAGGAGTCAATTACACAATTTTTAGCAATGATAAAGCAAAAATGCTCTAGCTGGGGCTTCCCTGGTGGTCCAGTGGGTAGGGACACCGCCTTGCAGTGCAAGGGGCACCGGTTCGATCCCTGGCCTGGGAAGATCCCACGTGCCGCGGAGCGGCTGGACCGATGTGTCCAATTACTGAGCCGGAGCTCTGGAGCGCATGTGCCCAGAGTCGGCGCTCTGCGATAACAGATGCCACTGCGATGGGAGGCCCACAGGAGCCAAAGAACAAAGACGGATGAAAATAGACAAAATGAAAGACCAATAGAAGTGGCCTGCCCGTCCCTCTCCCTCCCCACTCCACCTCCCCCCAAAATAAAAATAAATAAATAAAAATACTCTAGCTGTTCAAAAGTATAACTATTTTAAATATTAGGACCAGAAAGCACTGTCTTTCATGGATCTTCTCAGAATGTAGGTAATAAAACAACCAAAGTCACATATGGTTGTTTCTTAGGTCCTTCAAAATACACAAATGGACATAACCTTACAGAAAACCAACAAGAAGTTTCATGAAGCTGATGTTCTCATTTTCCTCCAGGTAAAAGAATGACGTCAAAATAAAAGAACATTCAGTAAAAAGGGGACGAATATTACAATAATGTCTAGGTATAAAACCCTCTACAATTCCGGTTTAGGTCTACGACAGATTTTAGAACACAGTGGATCTCCACCATTTTGTACAGCCAAAGGGCCTGCCTTTGACCGTGTGGTTCACGACAAACTGTGGAAAATTCTTAATGAGATGGGAATACCAGACCATCTTACCTGTCTCCTGAGAAACCTGTATGCAGGACAAGAGGCAACAATTAGAACTGGTAAATACTATTCATAATCTACTTATATCCTATGTCTTTCTAAGGAAAACAAAAAAATGCATCAAACTTTTAAATCTAATTAAATAAATGAATAATAAAATCAGAGAAAACAGAATGGAAAAAGTTAAACTAAATTAATCCTTGTATAAAATAAAAATGCAACACACGAATCATTAAGTTTTACATTCTTACAAGAGGACAGCAAAAAGTTATCCCCTTTATTTTCTGTTACGTCGGAAAAGAGAGAAAAGGAGTCAATTACACAATTTTTAGCAATGATAAAGAAAAAATGCTCTAGCTGGGGTTTCCCCTGGTGGTCCAGTGGGTAGGGACACCGCCTTGCAGTGCAAGGGGCGCCGGTTCGACCCCTGGCCTGGGAAGATCCCACGTGCCGCGGAGCGGCTGGACCGATGTGTCCAATTACTGAGCCGGAGCTCTGGAGCGCATGTGCCCAGAGTCGGCGCTCTGCGATAACAGATGCCACTGCGATGGGAGGCCCACAGGAGCCAAAGAACAAAGACGGATGAAAATAGACAAAATGAAAGACCAATAGAAGTGGCCTGCCCGTCCCTCTCCCTCCCCACTCCACCTCCCCCCAAAATAAAAATAAATAAATAAAAATACTCTAGCTGTTCAAAAGTATAACTATTTTAAATATTAGGACCAGAAAGCACTGTCTTTCATGGATCTTCTCAGAATGTAGGTAATAAAACAACCAAAGTCACATATGGTTGTTTCTTAGGTCCTTCAAAATACACAAATGGACATAACCTTACAGAAAACCAACAAGAAGTTTCATGAAGCTGATGTTCTCATTTTCCTCCAGGTAAAAGAATGACGTCAAAATAAAAGAACATTCAGTAAAAAGGGGACGAATATTACAATAATGTCTAGGTATAAAACCCTCTACAATTCCGGTTTAGGTCTACGACAGATTTTAGAACACAGTGGATCTCCACCATTTTGTACAGCCAAAGGGCCTGCCTTTGACCGTGTGGTTCACGACAAACTGTGGAAAATTCTTAATGAGATGGGAATACCAGACCATCTTACCTGTCTCCTGAGAAACCTGTATGCAGGACAAGAGGCAACAATTAGAACTGGTCACGGAACAATGGACTGGTTCACACTGGGAAAGGAGTATGTCAAGGCTGTATATTGCCATCCTGCTTATTAAACTTCTATGCAGAGTACGGCATGAGAAATGCTAGGCTGGACAAAACACAAGCTGGAATCTAAATTGGGGCTTCCATGATGGTCCAGTGGGTGAAGAGTCGGCCTTGCAGTGCAAGGGGGGCTGATTTGATCCCTGGCCTGGGAATATCCCACATGCTGAGGAATGGCTGAACCAGTGTGTTCAATTACAAGCCAGCGCTCTAGAGCATGTGCCCAGAGCCAGTGCTCTGCAACGAGAGACGCCACTACAATGGGAGGGCCCCACAGGCCAAAGAACAAAGATGGATGAAAATAAATAAATAAACTCACAATAAAAAAAAAAAAAGGCCAGGGCTTCCCTGGTGGTCCAGTGGGTAGAAAGTCCACCTTGCAGTGCAGGAGGCATGGGTTCGATCCCTGGCCCGGGAGGATCCCACATGCTGCGGAGTGGCTGGACCGGTGTGTCCAATTACAAACCAGCACTCTAGAGCGCATGCACACAGAGCTGGTGCTCTGCAACAAGAGAGAGGCCACTACAATGGGAGGCCCACAAGGGCCAAAGAACAAAGATGGATGAGAATAAATAAATAAATAAACAAGAGGCCAAAACTAAAAAAGAAAAAAAGAGGCCAAAATTAAAAAAAAAAGATTGCTGGGATAAATACGAATAACCTTAGATTTGCAGATGGCATCACTCTAACAGCAGAAAGCAAAGAGGAATTAAAGAGCCTCTTGTCACATATGGTTTTTTCAAAATACACAAATGGAAAAACCTTACAGAAAACCAACAAGAAGTTTCATGAAGCTGATGTTCTCATTTTCCTCCAGGTAAAAGAATGACGTCAAAATAAAAGAACATTCAGTAAAAAGGGGACGAATATTACAATAATGTCTAGGTATAAAACCCTCTACAATTCCGGTTTAGGTCTACGACAGATTTTAGAACACAGTGGATCTCCACCATTTTGTACAGCCAAAGGGCCTGCCTTTGACCGTGTGGTTCACGACAAACTGTGGAAAATTCTTAATGAGATGGGAATACCAGACCATCTTACCTGTCTCCTGAGAAACCTGTATGCAGGACAAGAGGCAACAATTAGAACTGGTCACGGAACAATGGACTGGTTCACACTGGGAAAGGAGTATGTCAAGGCTGTATATTGCCATCCTGCTTATTAAACTTCTATGCAGAGTACGGCATGAGAAATGCTAGGCTGGACAAAACACAAGCTGGAATCTAAATTGGGGCTTCCATGATGGTCCAGTGGGTGAAGAGTCGGCCTTGCAGTGCAAGGGGGGCTGATTTGATCCCTGGCCTGGGAATATCCCACATGCTGAGGAATGGCTGAACCAGTGTGTTCAATTACAAGCCAGCGCTCTAGAGCATGTGCCCAGAGCCAGTGCTCTGCAACGAGAGACGCCACTACAATGGGAGGGCCCCACAGGCCAAAGAACAAAGATGGATGAAAATAAATAAATAAACTCACAATAAAAAAAAAAAAAGGCCAGGGCTTCCCTGGTGGTCCAGTGGGTAGAAAGTCCACCTTGCAGTGCAGGAGGCATGGGTTCGATCCCTGGCCCGGGAGGATCCCACATGCTGCGGAGTGGCTGGACCGGTGTGTCCAATTACAAACCAGCACTCTAGAGCGCATGCACACAGAGCTGGTGCTCTGCAACAAGAGAGAGGCCACTACAATGGGAGGCCCACAAGGGCCAAAGAACAAAGATGGATGAGAATAAATAAATAAATAAACAAGAGGCCAAAACTAAAAAAGAAAAAAAGAGGCCAAAATTAAAAAAAAAAGATTGCTGGGATAAATACGAATAACCTTAGATTTGCAGATGGCATCACTCTAACAGCAGAAAGCAAAGAGGAATTAAAGAGCCTCTTGATACAGGTGAAGGAAGAAAGTGAAAAAACTGGCTTGAAACTCAGCATTCAAAAAACTAAGATCATAGCATCCAGTCCAATCACTTCATGGCATGATGGGGGAAAAATGGAAACAGTGATAGACTTTATTTTCTTAGGCTCCAAAGTCACTGCAGATGATGACTGCAGTCATGAAATTAAAGGACACTTGCTCCTTGGAAGAAAAGCTATGATAAACCTAAACAGAGTATTCAAAAAGAAAGACACCACTTTGCTGATACAGGTCCGTACAGTCAAAGCTGTGGTTTTTCCAGCAGTATGGATGTGAGAACTGACTTTGATAAAGAAAGCTGAGCACTGAAGAACCGATGCTTTCTAACTATAGTGTTGGAGGTGATTCTTGAGAGTTTCTCTGACTGCAAGGAGATGAAACCAGTCAATCCTAAAAGAAATCAACCCTGAATATTCATTGGAAGGACTGATACTAAAGAGGAAGCTGCAATACTTTGGCCATTTGATGTGAAGAGCAGACTCGTTTGAAAAGCCTTGATGCTGGGAAAGACTGAGGGCAGGAAGATAAGGGGGAGACAGAGGATGAGATAATTAGATAGTATCTCTGACTCAATGGACATGAGTTTCAGCAAACTCTGGGAGATCATGAAGCACAGGGAAGCTTAGCGTCCTGTAGTCCATGGGAATCACAAAGAGGTGGGACTAATCAGACTAGTTGGAAAAGAGAAATGGAACTTCCAACTAACAAGAAAACAGATGTTCGTAGAAACAAAACAAAAAGGCACCCAGGTAATTCTGATGTACTTATTTCTTTCATCCTCCTCATTCCCCAACTTTCAAAGATTCACTGATTAAGAGAAATGGAGAAACTGATTAGCCTTCAGAAAAATCTTCCACAAATATTCTCTCAACCAAGTTCTAGAAAAACTCACTGGTAGAGAAATGGTTAATTGTAAAACCATATACCAAAAGAGCCACATGACCTGAGGCAAAGAGGAACACCAGAATGACACTTCCTTCACACTTGACAAAGATATTGCTTCTAAAATGAAAAGTTAATAAACTGAATTTTCATCAACTAAGTTTAGGATAAATCTACTTTGCCCAAAATTTCTAGCCCTCATTAAGACATCTTCTACCTATTAATGATTCAAAGATACAGTATGAATAGATACAATGAACTGGAAAAAAAGGCAAAACAAACTGTGCCTTCAACACACAACAAAAGACACCTTATAAGTATTTTATCATTGCTTTTAAATACAAGAAAGAAGATGAGAAGCTTTTACTTCCTTTATTCTATTACTATCACTTATATTAACAAATATACTTACCCATTCCACAACACAAACAACTTCTCAAACTACATAAATGTTTCCAACATCTTCATGACTAACATGTGTCACAGGATTCAGTAGGCAGGTCATAAAATGACAAGACAAAATGGGCAAGGAGCAATAGCCATAAAATCCTAGTGTCCATGATAAATAAGTCTGTTATCATGTAGGCATTTTTTAAGTCATAAAAGCAACTTTATAAGGCTTATCATAATAGCACTTAGCCCTCACTTGCCCAAACTTGAACATTTCATAAAAGCTTTGGGTGTGTGCTTCGGCAGCACGTATACTAAAATTGGAACAATACAGAGAAGACTAGCATCTAGCATGGCCCCTGTGCAAGGATGACACACAAATTTCGTGAAGCGTTCATAGAAAAAAAAAAAAAGCTTTGGGTGTGGGCACTTAAAAAGTGATGGTGAGAAAACAAGTATGTCAGCATCAATATCACAAGGCAAACTATAACTACAACAAGAGTACAAAAGGACTTCCCTGGTGGTAGTAGAAAAGAATC
This sequence comes from Tragulus kanchil, assembly GCA_022376925.1. Lineage (NCBI taxonomy): Eukaryota > Metazoa > Chordata > Mammalia > Artiodactyla > Tragulidae > Tragulus > Tragulus kanchil. The sequence continues at coordinate 83,413,563 of JAIOJX010000030.1, read as the reverse complement.
CACCTGCCAATACAGGGGACACAGGGTTGAACCCCTGGTCTACGAAGATCCCACATGCCTAAGCAAAGATTCACTGATTAAGAGAAATGGAGAAACTGATTAGCCTTCAGAAAAATCTTCCACAAATATTCTCTCAACCAAGTTCTAGAAAAACTCACTGGTAGAGAAATGGTTAATTGTAAAACCATATACCAAAAGAGCCACATGACCTGAGGCAAAGAGGAACACCAGAATGACACTTCCTTCACACTTGACAAAGATATTGCTTCTAAAATGAAAAGTTAATAAACTGAATTTTCATCAACTAAGTTTAGGATAAATCTACTTTGCCCAAAATTTCTAGCCCTCATTAAGACATCTTCTACCTATTAATGATTCAAAGATACAGTATGAATAGATACAATGAACTGGAAAAAAAGGCAAAACAAACTGTGCCTTCAACACACAACAAAAGACACCTTATAAGTATTTTATCATTGCTTTTAAATACAAGAAAGAAGATGAGAAGCTTTTACTTCCTTTATTCTATTACTATCACTTATATTAACAAATATACTTACCCATTCCACAACACAAACAACTTCTCAAACTACATAAATGTTTCCAACATCTTCATGACTAACATGTGTCACAGGATTCAGTAGGCAGGTCATAAAATGACAAGACAAAATGGGCAAGGAGCAATAGCCATAAAATCCTAGTGTCCATGATAAATAAGTCTGTTATCATGTAGGCATTTTTTAAGTCATAAAAGCAACTTTATAAGGCTTATCATAATAGCACTTAGCCCTCACTTGCCCAAACTTGAACATTTCATAAAAGCTTTGGGTGTGTGCTTCGGCAGCACGTATACTAAAATTGGAACAATACAGAGAAGACTAGCATCTAGCATGGCCCCTGTGCAAGGATGACACACAAATTTCGTGAAGCGTTCATAGAAAAAAAAAAAAAAAGCTTTGGGTGTGGGCACTTAAAAAAGTGATGGTGAGAAAACAAGTATGTCAGCATCAATATCACAAGGCAAACTATAACTACAACAAGAGTACAAAAAGGACTTCCCTGGTGGTAGTAGAAAAGAATCCACCTGCCAATACAGGGGACACAGGGTTGAACCCCTGGTCTACGAAGATCCCACATGCCTAAGAGCAATTAAGCTGGTGCACCACAGCTACTGAGCTCACACTCTAGAGCCAGGAGCCAGCAACTACCAAGCCCAGGTGCTATAACTACTGAAGCGTGACCATTCTAGGGTTCATGAGCAGCAACTACTGAGACTGTGGGCCACAACAGTGACCCTGCATACACCTAGAGCCCACATGCTACAACTACTGAAGCCTCTGCACCTAGAGCCTGTGCTCTGCAAGAGAAGCCACCACAGTGAGAAGCCCACAAACAGCAACGAAAAGTATCCCCCACTCCCTGCAACTAGAAAGTCCAGTGCAGTCAAAAATAATAAACAAATAAATAACAGTTTTTAAAGAGTACAAATGAACAGCAATGTCCCTGGAAAAGCTGCAGAAAGGAAATGGTCTTGAAATAAACTGACTGAGGCATAAGACAGTAACAAGAGTAATTATAAAACTGTAAAAATTATACTTAAAAAAATCAAAGAATAAGATAAACTGGGAACTGTGCTTAGAGTCTATAACACAGAGCAATTTTATCTCTATTTTGTAAAGAAGACATACTTAAAAACCAACGCAACAATAGGAAAACAGGCCAAGAACAAGTAATTCATTAAATAAGAAACAAATGACAAATAGCAAAGGCAAAACGAACACGAGAATAAGTTAAAAAAATGTATATATTTATATACTGTTTTTCACATATGTGACTGTAAAATAATTTTAAATGCTAATTTTTTTTGTTTTAAAAATTTATTTATTTATTTTGGGTGGGGGTCGGATTGGGGAGGGAGGGGAGCGGGCGGGCCACTTCTATTGGTCTTTCATTTCTCTATTTTCATCCGTCTTTGTTCTTTGGTTCCTGTGGGCCTCCCATCGCAGTGGCCTCTGTCGTTGCAGAGCGCCGGCTCTGGGCGCATGCGCTCCAGAGCTCCGGCTTGGTAATTGGACACATCAGTCCAGCCACTCCACGGCACGTGGAATCTTCCCAGGCCAGGGATCGAACCAGCGCCCCTTGCACTGCAAGGCGGTGTCCTTACCCATTGGACCACCAGGGGATGCCCGCTAATGTTTTTTAATCATGACAAAGTTGTAGGTGTATTCTTTTACATTAGTACCAGAAAGAAAATTCATTTTAAAACATTAAGCAAAACCTAAACATAATCTTTGACCAGGAAAAGCAACTTCTTAAATTTATCCTAAGAAAATGAAATAATTGTGCAAAAATGTGAAGTGAAAGTCGCTCAGTTATGTCCAACTCTGTGTGACCCCATGGACGAGCCACGGAATTCTCCAAGCAAGAATACTGGAGGGCTTCCCTGGTGGTCCAGTGGGTAAGGACACTGCCTTGCAGTACAAGGGGCACTGGTTCGATCCCTGGCCTGGGAAGATCCCACGTGCCGTGGAGCAGCTGGACCCATGTGTCCAATAACCGAGCCGGAGCTCTGGAGCGCATGCACCCAGAGCCGGCACTCTGCGACAACAGAGGCCACCACGATGGGAGGCCCACACGGGCCAAAGAACAAAGACGGATGAAAATAGAGAAATGAAAGACCAATAGAAGTGGCCCGCCCGCTCCCCTCCCTCCCCAACCTGCCCCCCTCAAAATAAATAAATAAATAAATGTTTTTTTTTAAAAAAAAAGAATACTGGAATAGGCAGCCATTCCCTTCTCCAGGGGATCCTCCCAACCTGGGGATCGAACCCAGGTCTCCCACACTGAAGGTGGATTCTTTACCATCTGAGCCTCTAGGGAAAGACTATCATACTAAGTGAATTAAGTCAGAAAGAGAAAGACAAATAACATGTGATATCATTCACATGTGGAATCTAAAATATGGCACAATGAACTTAGTTATGAAACAGAAACATACTCACAGACATAGAGAACAAACTTATGGTTACCAAAGGGGAAAGGAGATGAGGAAGGAATAAAGTAGGAGTTTGGGATTAGCAGATACAAACTACTATATACAAAATAGATAAAAAATAAGGTCCTACTATATACCCCAGGGAACTATATTCAGAATCCTATAATAAACCATAATGGAAAAGAATGTAACAAAGATATAAATACATACATATATAGATATATACAGTGATTTAGTACACAGTGACTTCAAAACAGCTGATTTACCCTGAAGCAATTCAACATAAATACTAAGCAGTTTGTGCTAAAGATGCATGTGTAATCCGTACAGGAATTCCTACAAAGATAATGCAAACTTACTGCTAAAAAGTTAAGGACTTCCCTGATGGTTCAGTGGCTAAGACTCTGAGCTCCCAGTACAGCGAGCCTGGGTTTGATGCCTGGTCAGGGAACTAGATCCTACATGCTGCAACTAAGACCCAGTGTTGCCAAGTAAATTAAAAAAAAAAAAAAAGAAAAGTTAAGAGAATAAATAAAACAGAATACACAAAGATATATGATGAGCACAAAAATAAAGAAAAGAAATTCCAACAAAGAAAACCTCAGGACCAGACAGTTGCATTGGTGAACTCTACAAAACATCTAAAGGAGAAAATAAATACCAAAAAAATTCTCAAATTGTTCCAAAAACTGAACAGAAAGGAACATTTCCTAATTCATTCTATTAGGTTAGCATTACCCTGATATCAAAGCCAGAGAGATAAACTACAAGAAAATAAAACTGCAATATCTCTTATAAATACAGATGCAGGAATTCCTTGGCAGTCCAGTAGTTAGGATTCTGCAATTTCACAGGGCCAGATACCTGGTTGGCGAACTAAGATCCTGCAAGCTGCACAGTGCAATCAAAATATTAAAAAAACAAAAAACAGAAGGCAGGAAAAAGAGGAAATAACAGACTGGGAAATCTGGAAAGAAGATAAGGAAAGATACAAGAAGGGGGAACATGAAGAAAGATGATGAGAGAAGAGAAATGAAAGAAGGAAGATAATTTGGTAAGCCTGCATGAGTGAACATACAGAAGGACCATACCAATATAAAGTATTACTATTACTAATAACATACCTAGAAGAGTCTTTCGGGGTTTTTTTTTTCTTGTTTGATGACATCATTGAGTCAATGAAGACGAGTTTGAGCAAGCTCCAGATGATGAAGGGCAGGGAAGCCTGGCATGCTGCAGTTCATGGGGTCTCAAAGAGTCGGCCACAACTGAGCAACTGAACTAAACTGAACTGAATTTGTGAAATAAAAAAGTGAAAGAACCGAATGAGATGGAAGAGAGATCTGGAGTCTACATATTCGGTGCAAACAGTTAAGTCGAATATCTCAACTTGGAAATTTAGAAATAGTGATACTATCTAGTCTCCACCTAGTTTCTCCATTTGCATTTATTTGCAAAGAAAATCTTCCAAAAGAGTTTGGAACTTCCCAGCTCACTTTCCTCAAGTATCCTTAGCCCAGAAGAGGTCACATGTCTATATCTAAATGATAACATCATGATTTAAATCCTGGATCAGTGGAGTAGTCCCATCCTTGTGCTCAAGGCTACTCTGAAGATGAATACTCAACAAATATTTTGAACTTTGCCAGAAAGGATGAATGAGGAAAAAGGAATTAGGAAGTCCACCAGTAATGTTATGTTAGACTGATCAAGTATAGATTCATATACTTTGGAAACCAAATTAAAATGTAATGGTTGGCATCCAGTTTTGAAAAATGACGATCCTATCCAACTGTTCTTTCCTACAATATATCAGATGTCTTCGGTTGCTAAAAAGCTGCTCTAGCAAAAACCATAAAAAAAATCCAAAAATTCTCAAATTGTTCCAAAAACTGAACAGAAAGGAACATTTCCTAATTCATTCTATTAGGTTAGCATTACCCTGATATCAAAGCCAGAGAGATAAACTACAAGAAAATAAAACTGCAATATCTCTTATAAATACAGATGCAGGAATTCCTTGGCAGTCCAGTAGTTAGGATTCTGCAATTTCACAGGGCCAGATACCTGGTTGGCGAACTAAGATCCTGCAAGCTGCACAGTGCAATCAAAATATTAAAAAAACAAAAAACAGAAGGCAGGAAAAAGAGGAAATAACAGACTGGGAAATCTGGAAAGAAGATAAGGAAAGATACAAGAAGGGGGAACATGAAGAAAGATGATGAGAGAAGAGAAATGAAAGAAGGAAGATAATTTGGTAAGCCTGCATGAGTGAACATACAGAAGGACCATACCAATATAAAGTATTACTATTACTAATAACATACCTAGAAGAGTCTTTCGGGTTTTTTTTTTTCTTGTTTGATGACATCATTGAGTCAATGAAGACGAGTTTGAGCAAGCTCCAGATGATGAAGGGCAGGGAAGCCTGGCATGCTGCAGTTCATGGGGTCTCAAAGAGTCGGCCACAACTGAGCAACTGAACTAAACTGAACTGAATTTGTGAAATAAAAAAGTGAAAGAACCGAATGAGATGGAAGAGAGATCTGGAGTCTACATATTCGGTGCAAACAGTTAAGTCGAATATCTCAACTTGGAAATTTAGAAATAGTGATACTATCTAGTCTCCACCTAGTTTCTCCATTTGCATTTATTTGCAAAGAAAATCTTCCAAAAGAGTTTGGAACTTCCCAGCTCACTTTCCTCAAGTATCCTTAGCCCAGAAGAGGTCACATGTCTATATCTAAATGATAACATCATGATTTAAATCCTGGATCAGTGGAGTAGTCCCATCCTTGTGCTCAAGGCTACTCTGAAGATGAATACTCAACAAATATTTTGAACTTTGCCAGAAAGGATGAATGAGGAAAAAGGAATTAGGAAGTCCACCAGTAATGTTATGTTAGACTGATCAAGTATAGATTCATATACTTTGGAAACCAAATTAAAATGTAATGGTTGGCATCCAGTTTTGAAAAATGACGATCCTATCCAACTGTTCTTTCCTACAATATATCAGATGTCTTCGGTTGCTAAAAAATTCAGCATTTTCTTCAGGAAGCTGCTCTAGATAAACTTGAGAAGTGAACGTGGCTGAATCTTCAGTGATGCAGACTATATAACAAAGACATGGAGATTTTTCAAAGTCGACTAAAGGCTATCAATCCCTATAACCACTGTAGAAAAATCCTTGTAAATCTCTATTCATCACCTCATTCTGACCATCATGCTTTCTTGAAGTACCCACCAAAATAAATTATCCATATATGCAAGATAAATCCCTAACTTGGCTTTTTTGAGTTATATGATATAATTCAACTGGATTTTAAAGAACAGCTTGCCAGATATAATGCCATGGGAATTCTTTTTCCCCAAAGTGGAATTATTTTAGTTTTAATATATTAATATGAACATAATACAGATCATCACTACTTACCTCTGACTATATCCCTATTTGTGATACTAAAACGGTATCATCAGCATTATCTTCCATTTAGATGTGGTTTAAGAAAACATATTTGATGAAGGCCTGTACTATCATAAGTGAAGAAAATAGCTATAGTCATTGCTCTGTGAGAAAAAGGGATCCTTCAGGGGTGCTGTGTGATGATCGGGAGGGGTGGGATGGGGGGATATATATATGACTAATCTGGGAACATGCATATCTGTAAACAACAAAACTCTGTAAAAGTTAAAAGTAAAATAAAAGTTTAAAAAAAAAAAGTATTTGATTTATTGAAACAGATTTCAAGTCTCTAACCAGAAACTGAAACAAATGACTAAAACTGCAACCTATCTTACCAAACGCGTCTCTCTAAAGGTTACGCTGGCCACCTGCCCTGCTGTGTACATGGTATTAAAAAGTAGAACTTTAGAAGAGTACCTATCAACAGAAAAATACATCGAACCTCTTAGCCTATAGCCAATCTCAATTTACTAAAACAAAGACTGATAAACTCTGTTTACCATAGTTCTTAGAACTTCTGTAATCAAGTATAATGGCAATAAAAATGATGCCATTTTTAAGGAACAATCAGTAAAAAGGAGCAGCACTGTTTATATTTATTTAAAAGACACTGCCATTTTTAAAACTTACATATACCGGCTTAAGCATCAAAGTAGAAAATAAACCTTGAAGGACCAAAAAAATCAAAAATTTGATACAGAATTTTACTAATTGAAGAATCTTACACTAAATTTTTCTCAAACAATAAATGTTCCAGCAGAGGGTGACAAATAGTAAGGTAAACTACAGCATCACCATAAGCATTACCTAACCATATGAAACAAAAAATACACCCAAAAATACTACTGGAGCCTTGAATGTATAGCAAATAACATACTAAAGTTTACAAAAAACTTTTGACATTATATGACAAAAGATAAAGCCAGCAAAACAGGATTAAAAAATGCTGTATGGATATTATCTATTAAGCATAAATTTGAATGATGCTAAATTCAATTAGTTAAAAAAGAGGGTTTATAGCTTGTATGATTTTATTGATAACATGCATATAACTCAACAACTGGCAACTCCAGACATAAGCATAAACCCATTATTCTAGATTTGAGGACAGCATCACCCCAATCTGGTGATAGCTGAATCCCATTCAGTATTCTTGGGCTTCCCTGGTGGCTCAGGCGGTAAAGAATCTATCTGCCTGCAATGCGGGAGACCTGGGATCAACCCCTGGGCTGGGAAATCCCCTAGAAAAAGAAATGGCTACCCACTCCAGTATTCTTGTCTGGAGAATTTCATGGACAGAGGAGCCTGGAGGACTACAATCTATGAGGTCACAAAAAGTTAGACACAACTGAGCGATGGAAGCAAAAAATACATATATAAGTAATTTTCCTGGTGGATCAGAGAGTAAAGAATTTTCCTGCAACACAGGAGACCTGGGTTAGATCCCTGGGTTGGGAGAATCCCCTGGAGAAGGGAAGAGCTACCCACTCTGGTATTCTTGTCCAGAGAATTCCATAGACAGAGGAGTCTGGAGGGCTACAGTCAGATGCAACTAAGCAACTAACCTTGCAGAGATCATCTAAATCACTGGAAAAGATATTGATGCTGGAAAAGACTGAAGCCAAAAGAAGGGGGTGGCAGAGGATAAAATGGTTAGACAGCATCACTGACTCAATGAACATGAATATGAGCAAATTCCAGGAGACAGTAGAGGACAGAGGAGCCTGGTGTGCTACAGCCTCACGGGTTGCAAAAGAGTCAGGCACAATTTAGTGACTGAACAACAACAAATCAAACACAGTTACGTTAGATATCATTTCACCTGAAGACTATCAACACTAACTGAATTAAGTCAGAGGAGAGAAAGACAAAATACATATGATGTCTTTTACATGTGGAATCTAAAATATGGCAGATTTAACTGAGTTATAAAACAGAAACATACTCACAGACATAGAGAACTTATGGTTACCAAAGGAAAAGGGAGGAGGCAAGGATAATGTATAACAAATAACATACTAAAGTTTACAAAAAACTTTTGACATTATATGACAAAAGATAAAGCCAGCAAAACAGGATTAAAAAATGCTGTATGGATATTATCTATTAAGCATAAATTTGAATGATGCTAAATTCAATTAGTTAAAAAAGAGGGTTTATAGCTTGTATGATTTTATTGATAACATGCATATAACTCAACAACTGGCAACTCCAGACATAAGCATAAACCCATTATTCTAGATTTGAGGACAGCATCACCCCAATCTGGTGATAGCTGAATCCCATTCAGTATTCTTGGGCTTCCCTGGTGGCTCAGGCGGTAAAGAATCTATCTGCCTGCAATGCGGGAGACCTGGGATCAACCCCTGGGCTGGGAAATCCCCTAGAAAAAGAAATGGCTACCCACTCCAGTATTCTTGTCTGGAGAATTTCATGGACAGAGGAGCCTGGAGGACTACAATCTATGAGGTCACAAAAAGTTAGACACAACTGAGCGATGGAAGCAAAAAATACATATATAAGTAATTTTCCTGGTGGATCAGAGAGTAAAGAATTTTCCTGCAACACAGGAGACCTGGGTTAGATCCCTGGGTTGGGAGAATCCCCTGGAGAAGGGAAGAGCTACCCACTCTGGTATTCTTGTCCAGAGAATTCCATAGACAGAGGAGTCTGGAGGGCTACAGTCAGATGCAACTAAGCAACTAACCTTGCAGAGATCATCTAAATCACTGGAAAAGATATTGATGCTGGAAAAGACTGAAGCCAAAAGAAGGGGGTGGCAGAGGATAAAATGGTTAGACAGCATCACTGACTCAATGAACATGAATATGAGCAAATTCCAGGAGACAGTAGAGGACAGAGGAGCCTGGTGTGCTACAGCCTACGGGGTTGCAAAGAGTCAGGCACAATTTAGTGACTGAACAACAACAAATCAAACACAGTTACGTTAGATATCATTTCACCTGAAGACTATCAACACTAACTGAATTAAGTCAGAGGAGAGAAAGACAAAATACATATGATGTCTTTTACATGTGGAATCTAAAATATGGCAGATTTAACTGAGTTATAAAACAGAAACATACTCACAGACATAGAGAACTTATGGTTACCAAAGGGAAAAGGGGAGGAGGCAAGGATAATGTAGGCATCTGAGATTAGCAGATACAAACTACTAGGATAAAAAACAATGTGCTACTGTGTGTAGCACAGGCAACTAGATTCAATAAACCATGATGGAAAAGAAAGTTAAAGGGAATGTGTGTGTGTGTGTGTGTGTGTGTGTGTGTGTGCACGCGCGTGCATGTATAACTCCATCACTTTGCTATATACCAGAAACTAACACAACACTGTAAATCAACTATTTGCTGTTGTTTAGTCACTAAGTTGTATCCAACTCTTTTGCAGCTCCATGGACTGTAGCCCACCAGGCTTCTTTGTCTATGGGATTTCCCAGGCAAATCAACTATACTTCAGCTAAAAAAGAAGTCATCTCAGACCCAGTTTAATCCTGGAAATAGTTACATGGCATATTTGCAAACTTCCTACCAATAAAACATTGAAATAAGACTTTCTAAAATGTTCACCGGGCTTCCCTGGTGGTCCAGTGGGTAAGGACACCGCCTTGAAGTGCAAAGGGCGCCGGTTCGATCCCTGGCCTGAGACGATCCCACGTGCCGCGGATGTGTCCAATTACCGAACTGGAGCTCTGGAGCGCATGTGCCCAGAGCCGGTCTCCCTCCCCACCCCACCCCCACCAAAATAAATAAACAAATAAATCTTTAAAAATAAAATAAAATAAAATGTTCACCAACTACATCTTCTCATAGACATCTCAAAAAATTCATTAGTTCATTAATTAATCACCTATCCTGTGACAAAGATTATATAAATCATACTTTCTCCCACCTATGAATAATTTAAAAATATTTGCATATAAGTACTGTTTTATCAGATTGAGAAAATATCAGTTACAATAAGCACATGAGTTGATAAAATGAACTTAAACTATCTATTTCTTCAATAATAAATATTTCATAGACTGCTTCTGTGATAACCTTCGTTTTAAGAATATTTTGATACATGCTGCTGCTTAGCAACAAAACTGTAAAATTCAGAGAACAGACCAGACACAGTGAAAATTAATGAAGGATATATTTTCTATTTTTTGGCTATGCCACACAATATAAAATATATTCACTATTTAAACATGGTGTATCTTAAATGTGATTTAAGTGCATTGTCTTAACTAATGCTCAAAAAAGGGCCTACCTAAATTTTCATCTAGTCCCAAGACTTTTCTTGAAGAAAAGCCACAAATCATTCTGATATAATTTTATACTGAAATCTATACTATGTAGTTTTATATTTTAACCATAGATAATAATCTTCATGAAAAATTGCACATAAGCCTATAATAAAGAATTCTGCTTATTCTGTCAATAAGTTACCAGTTAGACTTTAATTTTTACTTCCCTAATGCCTAATGATGTTAAGTATCTTATATGCCTATTTGCATTCACATATATTCATTGATGAAGTATCTACTCAAATCTTTTGCCTATCTTAATTGGGTTGTTTGTGTTCTTACCAATGTTCAAAGTTTTTACATATTCTAGACACAGGTCCTTTACCAAATATATACTCTGCAAACATTTTCTGTCTAAGGCTTGTCTTTTCAGTCTTCTATCAGCATCACTCATAGAAGTTTTATATTCTTATAATATCTAATTTACCAATTTATGTGTGGTGTGGGGGAGGGAGATTGTGCTTTGGGTTATATACCTAAGAAATCATTGTATAATTCAGAGTCATAAAAATGTCCTAAGTTTCCTTTTAGAAGTTTTTTGGTTTATGTTTTACATTTAGGACTATGATCCATTTTCATTTTTCTTTATTTTTTTTTTTTAGTATGAAGTAAGATCTGAATACAAGTTCACTGTTTTACATATGGAGATCCAATTGTCACAGTATCATTTTGAAAACACTTTTCAAAATGAAAAAATCTTTTCTTCACTAATAACAATTGCCTGATTTGAAATAATCAACAAGTAGGAACAACTCAAATATGCATGAACAGGTGAATGAATGAATAATCCAACTGTGGAATATCCATACAATGGAAAATCACTTAACAATAAAACAGAATGGCTACTGATAAACAGCACAGTTGAATCAAAAAAATTAAGCTGATTGAAAGAAGCCAAACAAAATACACACACAATCTATACAATTTCATTTATATAAAAATCTTTAAAGTGCCTGAGACAGAATGCAGATCCATAAATTCCTGAGGGGAATTATCTAGGGGCATAAGGAGACTCTGAGGGTAATAGTTATGATCATTATCTTAATAATGACAGTTTCACATCAAAACTTGCTAAAATGTACATTTTCAACATGTTGCAATAATAATAATAAATTTCAGAGATGTTCCAATAATAGAAATGTCATTTCAGCTACATGTATATTTGTAACAGTGATTATTAAAGTATTTGTTATTAAAACATTAATGTCAAATGGAGAAACTTTATCTCCCTCTTGGCTTCTCCTTATTATCAATGCCAGAACTGGCCAAGACAAAACTGCAGTGGCAAAGGATGAATATATGATGTCTCTGCAATTTTTGAATAGCACAACATCTGCAAATCTTTAAAAACTGAAATTTATACAATCCATTTTAAGATAACTCTACCATTTACTACACTTTCTCAACAACTTGTCATCATTTAACATTTATAAAACTTTGGGTAAAGCCTCATTGGAAAGATAATGAGTTTATACTCTGCACTGTACCAACTTTGAACATTATGATGAATAACTGTGCCTTAAAAAAAAAAAAAAACAGACGACACCATCATTTGCCTTACAGCATCTGTTGTTTCTAGAAGAGATGGTAATCAAAAAAAAATCTAGCAATTTCTTATTATGGAAGTGTCAGTGATGACAAATATACATAATAAGTCTGGGAATAATTTGAATTTGTTTATAATGATTCTATTATCATACAATTTATTTTCTGCAGCACAGAAATTAAATGTGACAAAGCAAAAAATAATAGCTGATACTAGAATTTTTACACTTCTATATTTAGCAAATATTGTGGGAAAAAAAACCCTAAAGCATTACTCACAACTTAAAAATTAACTTTTTATCTAATACACTCTAAGCACACTAAATTACAAATTCAATATATTCCCAATGATGTGCCTAAGCAATGTATTTGAGCATTATAAATTGAAATGTTGTTGAAGCATGATCTATGAAGGATATTAACATTTCCATAATCAAAAACAAGGAATAAGCATTACAGTAGTATGACTACGTGACTGAAATACCAAAGACAGGAAAATTCAAAAAGAACACGTAATACGTGTCTTCCTGATATTCTTTTGGCATAACTACTTTACAAAGCACATTACTAGGAGTAAGGAGACTCTTGATATTTGAGATGGCAGTAATCAAGGACTTTCTGAACTTAAAATGGTACAAATTCCACTCAACACATCCACTTCAGAAAAACTACTGTGTACCCATAAGCTACTTGGTACAAAGCAAATTCTAGGACTAATGCCACAACTTTTTCAGTGTATTAAAGTATTTGTTATTCAAATAAATGGAGAAACTTTATCTCCTCTTGGCTTCTCCTTATTATCAATGCCAGAACTGGCCAAGACAAAACTGCAGTGGCAAAGGATGAATATATGATGTCTCTGCAATTTTTGAATAGCACAACATCTGCAAATCGTTAAGAACTGAAATTTATACAATCCATTTTAAGATAACTCTACCATTTACTACACTTTCTCAACAACTTGTCATCATTTAACATTTATAAAACTTTGGGTAAAGCCTCATTGGAAAGATAATGAGTTTATACTCTGCACTGTACCAACTTTGAACATTATGATGAATAACTGTGCCTTAAAAAAAAAAAAAAACAGACGACACCATCATTTGCCTTACAGCATCTGTTGTTTCTAGAAGAGATGGTAATCAAAAAAAAATCTAGCAATTTCTTATTATGGAAGTGTCAGTGATGACAAATATACATAATAAGTCTGGGAATAATTTGAATTTGTTTATAATGATTCTATTATCATACAATTTATTTTCTGCAGCACAGAAATTAAATGTGACAAAGCAAAAAATAATAGCTGATACTAGAATTTTTACACTTCTATATTTAGCAAATATTGTGGGAAAAAAAACCCTAAAGCATTACTCACAACTTAAAAATTAACTTTTTATCTAATACACTCTAAGCACACTAAATTACAAATTCAATATATTCCCAATGATGTGCCTAAGCAATGTATTTGAGCATTATAAATTGAAATGTTGTTGAAGCATGATCTATGAAGGATATTAACATTTCCATAATCAAAAACAAGGAATAAGCATTACAGTAGTATGACTACGTGACTGAAATACCAAAGACAGGAAAATTCAAAAAGAACACGTAATACGTGTCTTCCTGATATTCTTTTGGCATAACTACTTTACAAAGCACATTACTAGGAGTAAGGAGACTCTTGATATTTGAGATGGCAGTAATCAAGGACTTTCTGAACTTAAAATGGTACAAATTCCACTCAACACATCCACTTCAGAAAAACTACTGTGTACCCGTTGAAAAGAAGAAAATCACAAAGCCTCATTAAAATGCAGGTGTTAGGTAGTTCTTTGTATATTTAGTAGATATTCAAAATCTTGCCTGAAAAATGATGAACTGCTTCATCATGAACCTTGCAACTTGTTAACGGTCAAAGCTGCGACTGCTAAACTCTTGAATGTCAAGAGGTTGCTCGAAATGTTTGAGAAAAGGCTGATGGATGAGAAACGAATTCAACAGATATTCTAGGCACTGTGTGCATATAAGACTTATCACCTAAAAAACAGCATTCCTCCTGAACATTTCCCCTAGGGAAACGAAAACTAAAGTTCACATAAGACCTATACACAAATGCTAAAATAGCTTTTTCTAGTCATCAAAAACTGGAAACAACACAAATTTCCTTCAACCAGTGAATCCACAAACAAGAGGACTTACCAAGTTCATTGAGACTCTGAGCAGCTTTTGTTATCTCTCTGCTTCCCCCCTGCAGTTGTCCTTGGAGTCTCTTACTGAGATACAAGATGCGAATGATTCTCCGCAGCAAATCACAGGCAACCTGCACAATGTTAAATAAGTAAAGTCAACCCATGAAGTTTTATGACTATATGAATCTGTCTATTCTTGACAGATTCTCTATGCTAGAGATTCAATGCCCAAGCAAGAGAGAGCTCTGACCAATGAAAGGAGAATGAGTATTTGTTTTTTTAAATATCCTTATACATTCCCAGTGTGTAGCCAAGGTAGACAACCACTGTGCTAGGGCTGCTTAGCTTCCTACTATTGCTCCCTGTTGCTTCTAACCCTAGTTACTCTTTCCTAGGTCCCTAGGGGAACAGACTAAAAAACTCCTAACTTCACTAGACCTTAAAGAATAAGCATAGCCTTACTGATTTTTCCTAATTTTTTATCATTAAGGACTAATTATAGAAGAGAAAGCTATTAAAACAAAAAAATCTATCATTTACATGTCACCTATTCCTGTGTGTGTGTGTGTGTGTGTCCAGATCCAATCCTGGATCTTTATCTATCCAAAAGACTAAGATGTAAAATAATGACTCGTGTATTTCTAGACAATATCACAGAGGTAATCCAGGGTGGCTGCCTGGGAAGAATGAGAAGAAGGGAGACTGATGGAGTAACACGCACGTGGTGACTTTCATCCTGAGTGGTGATAATAAAGAAAAAAGTGACTGGGAATCCCCAGGATTTCTGACCCTGAAGGCCAGCAGGATTTGACTAAAAGACCTCCACAGGAATGGGAAAAACAGAGACTCCTGTCTTGGAGGGCACCAAACAAAACCTTGCAAACACCAAGACTCAGAGAAAAGGAGCAGTGACTCCGCAGGAGACTGAACCAAAACTACCTGCTAGTGTTGGAGGGTCTCCTGAGGTATAGGGTGAGCAGGGCCTCAGCACTGGGACTCAGGGATGGACAGCAGCTGTCTGGGAGATTCCCTTTGGCATAAAGAGTTCCTCATTGACCCTATCATAGAGGGCTTGGTCGCCTCAGGCCAAAAGCCACCTGGGAAGGAATGCAACCCCACCTATCAGCAGATAATTGGATTAAAACTTTGCTGAGCAAGTCCCTGGCTATCAGATCAAGATTCAGTTTTTCGCACCACCAGTCTCTTCCATCAGGAAGCTTACACAAGCCTCTTAGCCTCCTTCATCAGAGTACAGACAGAAGAAGCAAGAAGAACCATAGTCCTATAGTAACTAAAACAAAATCACATTATAAAAAGTTAATCAGCATGAAAAAGTAGAGAGGTATATCCCAAATGAAGGGACAAGATGAAGTGGAGATAGGCAACCTTCCAGAAAAAGAATTCATAATAATGATAGTGAAGATGATTCAGGATCTCAGAAAAAAAATGGAAGCAATGATTGAGAAGATGCAAGAAATGTTTACCAAAGACCTACAAGAACTAAAGGACAAACAGATAAAAATAATACACTATGAAGGAATCCATAGCAGAATAACTGAGGCAGAAGCATGTATAAATGACCTGGAGGACAGAATGGTGGAAATCACTGCCTCAAAACAGAAAATAGAAAAAAGAATGAAATGAAATGAAAACAGCCTAAGAGACCTCTCGCACATTAAATGCAAAAACATTTGCATTATAGGGTTCCCAGAAGGAGAAGAGGGATAGAAAGGACCAGAGAAAATATTTGAAGAGACAATAGCTGAAAACTTCCGTAATGAAGTTGGAACATTCCCTGACCTCATACACAAAGATCAACTCAAAATGGATTAAAGACCTAAATGTAAGACCAGAAACCATCAAACTCTTAGAGGAGAATATAGGCAAAACCCTCAAGGACATTAATTAAAGCAAGATCTTCTCTGACCCACCTACTAAAATAGTGGAACTGAAAAGAAAAGTCAACACGTGGGACCTCATGAAACTTAAAAGCTTTTGTACAGCAAAAGAAATCACCAAAAAGTTGAACAGACACCCCACAGAGTGGGAGAAAATCATAGCAAATGAAAAAGCAGACAAAGAATTAATCTCCAAAATCTACAAGCAACTCAGACAACTCAGCACAGGGAAAATGAGCAGCCCAATCAAAAAATGGGAAAAATATCTAAAGAGACGCCTCTCCAAAGAGGACATACAGATGACCCAAAAATACATGAAACGATGCTCAACCTCGCTTATTATCAGAGAAATGCAAATTAAAACCACAATGAGATACCACCTCACACCTGTCAGAATGGCCATCATCAACAAATCGACAGATAACAAATGCCGGAGAGGGTGCGGAGAAAAGGAAACCCTCTTGCATTGCTGGTGGGAATGTAAATTGATACAACCTCTATGGAAGACAATACGGAGATTCCTTAAAAAACTAAAAATAGAAGCACCCTATGACCCAGCAATCCCACTATGAGGCCTATATCCTGATGAAATCAAAACTGAAAGAGGCACCTGTACCCCAATGTTCATTGCAGCTCTCTATACAATAGCCAGAACATGGAAGCAACCTAGATGTCCATCGACAAATGAATGGATCCAGAAGCTCTGGTACATACATACAATGGAATACTACTCAGCTGTTAAAAGAAATGCAGAAGACTCAGTCCTAATGAGGTGGCTGGCTCTAGAACCTATCATAAAAAGTGAAGTAAGTCAAAAAGAGAAAGACAAGTATAGTATACTAACTCATATATATGGGATCTAGTAAGATGGTCATGATAACACACACAGTGAACTCATGAAAAAACAGAGAATAGACATAAAGACATTGTGGAGACCGAACAGTGGGAGGGAGGCATGGAGGGAGTAACATGGAAACCTATACTGTCATGTGTGGAAAAGATAGCTATTGTCATTGTGCTAGGGGAATAGGAGTACCTACAACCACTTGGGGCGATGGTCTGGAGGGATGGGAGTGGGGGGAACTGGGTGGGGGGAGGGTCCAGGGATATGCATATGAATGATCTGGGAACATACATGTAAAAAATAAAAATAAATTAATTTAAAAAAAAATGGGAAAGGAAATAATCAACTAAGTGCAGGGAGCACAGAAGAGTCCCAAGCAGGATAAAGCCAAGGAGGCACAGTAATCAAACTGACAAAAATTAAATACAGAGATAAAACATTAAAAGCAACAAGGGAAAAATGACAAATCACATACAAAGGGAACTCCCCATCAGGCTATCAGCTGATTTCTCAACAGAAACTCTGTAAGTCAGAAGGGAATTGAATGAATATTTAAAGTGATGAAAGGGAAGAACCTACAGCCAATACTCTATACAGCAAGGCTCTCCTTCAGATTTGATGGAGAAGTCAAAAATTTTGCAGACAAGCAAAAGTTAGAAGAATTTAGTACCACCAAACCAGCTTTACAATGAATGCTCAAGGAACTCCTCTAGGCAGGAAACAGAAGGAAAATCTCTGCCTACGGAAAATAAACCCAAAACAATTAAGAAAATGGAAAGAGAATCAAACATATCCATAATTACCTTAAATATAAATGGATTAATGCACTAACCAAAAGACACAGACTGGTTGAGCAGATGCAAACTGAACTTCCACTCACCATGTCACTCTGCATTATCCCCCAAACTGTATGTAATTATTTTATATTGTTAGGTTAATCATGTTTCTATTATGGTATACAACAGTTATTATCTTTTATTTTTTGTCAGGCTATTCACTGTATAAACTGATAAACATCTTTTTACTACTGTGATTATATAACTCTTAGTCACTTATATCATTGTATTATGATTGGTTAACAGAAAAATTATAGAATTCTGTATCATCAAAATAATCTATTAATAGAAAAATTTGTAATCACTTTTAAAATCCAGATGCATATCAGAATTATCTTGGAATTTTTTGAAAAAGACAAATGCCCAAGTTTTGTTTCTTTCTTTGGCCAAAGCTGCAGATATGTTTCTAATGAGCAGCCATGTTTAAAAACAACTGGACTCTATGGGGATATTTTACTTTCCTCTAGTTTATTGCACTTTTTCTATTTCATATGCAGTGCTTCATTTCATTTAGACTATGTTTTCCTATTTCTCCATCTCTTTTTTTCTTGATGTTTTCCTAAGCCTTTAAGTGTAGCAGAAAAGCTTCTTTATATAAATAATATGCATAACATACACATTTTATAAAACTTATGTTTTTCCTAACTAAAAAATTTATGACATTTTGATTCCACTTATTTGACTTAGCATGCAAAGAATGCTAAATTTCTAATTCTAATACAATAAGCAATGAAGGTTTACTGTATAGCACAGAAAACTACAGTCAATATTTTGTAATAACCTAAACTGGAAACTAATTTCAAAAATAATGTGCATATGTATAACTGAATTACACTCAAGAAAAGTTCTACTGTTTGGAATTTAGTAATGTTCATCTTTTTTCCAGTTTTTCTAAATGTCCTATGGATACCTAATAACAATATATGATACAAAATTTTAAATATATGTGTAGGATAGGACCAATATAAATTAATTAAATATAAACATATACTTAAATTATTAATCACATTATTCAAGATGCTCTTATTCTTATTTTTTCTGCACTTGATAAAATATTCTCAGAGAAAAGTTAATATGTCTCACTATGACTATATATTTTTTCTTTTCTCACATTTCTTTTGATTTTTACTTTATGTATCTTTGCTTCTTTGTTGTTAAGGTGTCTAATGGTTTATGACGTCTATCCTCTTTGTGAATTGTACCTTCATCATTAAAAATAAAGTCACCATATTTCTATGTTTCAATTATGCTGTCACCAAAATCAATCACTGTTATCAGCTTGTGAGAATTCTATTTTTAGATGTACTATTTGGAATGTAGAATCTCAAGCAATCATTATTCTTGGATTCTAAATACATCATGAGAAGAAATACTAGATCTTATTTTAGTCTAATCACCGCAAAACGTATCCAATAGGGCTTCCCCTGGTGGTCTAGTGGGTAAGGACACCGCCTTGGCATGCAAGGGGCGCCAGTTTGATCCCTGGCCTGGGAAGATCCCACGTGCCACGTTGTGGCTGGACCCATGTGTCCAATTACCAAGCTGGAGTTCTGGCGTGCATGCGCCCAGAGCCGGCGCTCTGCAACGACAGAGGCCACCACGACGGGAGGCCCACAGGAGCCAAAGAACAAAGACGGATGAAAATAGAGAAATGAAAGACAAATAGAAGTGGCCCGCCCATACCCCTCCCTCTCCACCCCACTCCCCAAAAGACAAATAAATAAGAAAATAATAATAATGAATGTTAAAAAAAGTAATTATTAAAAAAAAAAAATGTATCCAATAAAGGGTATGGCCCCAAACATGAAAGCTTTGAGCTTACTTCTAATGCTTTTCTGTTTAACCATACTTAATCTGTCACCAAGTCTTAATTGATTATTTCTCTGTTGCATAATACAATGGTTATTATACCTCTGTTCCTAAAAGCATTGCCCTAATCCAAATCTTTACCACTTACATCTTAACCCCGTGGTCTCTTGGCTATCTAATCTCTTGCTGAAATCCATCTTACCGGATCTGTCGTTTTAGAAACAGTTTTCAACACTTCAGTCCCCCTTTTTAATAAACTTCAGTGGTTCTCTTCTAACAGATTATGTTGAATCATCTTACAACAGCATTTAATAAAATCCTGTCAACATATCTTAGATAATCTATAAAGCTCCAACTCTCACCATTTCCTAATCAGTTGCTTTGACTCCAATCAATTTCCTTTTGTTCCTTATTTTTTATTTCAGACTTTTATTATCAAATATAATCAAAACATAATTGTTCAGCACTGAAAAGAAATTATCTATAAAGATATGAAACAGCACAGAGGAATCTTAGATGCATTTTACTAAGAGAGAGAGGCAATCTGAAAAGGCTATACTACTACATGATTCCAACTATATGACATTCTGGAAAAGACAACTATGGAGACGGCAAAAAAAGATCAGCAGTTGCCAGTAGTCGCTCAGTTGTGTTCGACCCTTTACTACCCCACGAACTGCAGCACGCCAGGTTACCCTGTCTCTCGCTATCTCCAGGAGTTTGCTCAAACTCATATCCATTGAGTCTCTGATGCAATCCAACCATATAATCCTCTATCGCCCTCCTCTCCTCCTGCCCTCAATCTTTGCCGGCATCAGGCCTTTTCCAATGAGTCAGTTCTTCGCATCAGGTGGCCAAAGTACTAGAGCTTCAGTTTCAGCATCAGTCCTTCCAATGAATATTCAGGGTCGGTTTCCTTTAGGATTGACTGGTTTGATCTCCATGCTGTTCAAGGGACTCTCAAGAGTCTTCTCCAGCACCACAGATCCAAAGAATCAATTCTTTGGCACTCAGCCTTCTTTATGCTCCAGCTCTCACAACCATAAATGACTACTGAAAAAAACCATAGTTTTGACTAGATGGAACTTTGTCAGCAAATGATGTCTCTGCTTTTGAATATGCTGTCTAACTTTCTCATAGCTTTACTTCCAAAAAACAAGTGTATTTTAATTTCATGGCTGCAGTCACCATTCACAGTGATTTTGGAGTCCAAGAAATACTTTGTCACTATTTCCATTGTTTCCCTCATCTATTTGCCATAAAGTGATAAGACCAGATGCCATGATCTTAGTGTTTTGGATTTGGTGTGGTTTTGGGGGGGGCTTCTTTTTATTGATTTCCTACTTATTTATTTTTCATCCACTCCTATTCTTTGGCCTGTGTGGGCCTCCCATTGCAGTGGCCTCTCTCTCGGCAGAGCACCAGCTCTAGGCGCATGCGCTCCAGAGCACTGTCTTGTAATTGGACACATTGGCCTAGTCACTCAGTGGCGTGTGGGATTTTCCCAGGCCAGAGATCGAACTGCTGTCCCTTATAAAAAAAAAAAGTTCAGCACTGAAAAGAAATTATCTATAAAGATATGAAACAGCACAGAGGAATCTTAGATGCATTTTACTAAGAGAGAGAGCAATCTGAAAAGGCTATACTACTACATGATTCCAACTATATGACATTCTGGAAAAGACAACTATGGAGACGGCAAAAAAAGATCAGCAGTTGCCAGTAGTCGCTCAGTTGTGTTCGACCCTTTACTACCCCACGAACTGCAGCACGCCAGGTTACCCTGTCTCTCGCTATCTCCAGGAGTTTGCTCAAACTCATATCCATTGAGTCTCTGATGCAATCCAACCATATAATCCTCTATCGCCCTCCTCTCCTCCTGCCCTCAATCTTTGCCGGCATCAGGCCTTTTCCAATGAGTCAGTTCTTCGCATCAGGTGGCCAAAGTACTAGAGCTTCAGTTTCAGCATCAGTCCTTCCAATGAATATTCAGGGTCGGTTTCCTTTAGGATTGACTGGTTTGATCTCCATGCTGTTCAAGGGACTCTCAAGAGTCTTCTCCAGCACCACAGATCCAAAGAATCAATTCTTTGGCACTCAGCCTTCTTTATGCTCCAGCTCTCACAACCATAAATGACTACTGAAAAAAACCATAGTTTTGACTAGATGGAACTTTGTCAGCAAATGATGTCTCTGCTTTTGAATATGCTGTCTAACTTTCTCATAGCTTTACTTCCAAAAAACAAGTGTATTTTAATTTCATGGCTGCAGTCACCATTCACAGTGATTTTGGAGTCCAAGAAATACTTTGTCACTATTTCCATTGTTTCCCTCATCTATTTGCCATAAAGTGATAAGACCAGATGCCATGATCTTAGTGTTTTGGATTTGGTGTGGTTTTGGGGGGGGCTTCTTTTTATTGATTTCCTACTTATTTATTTTTCATCCACTCCTATTCTTTGGCCTGTGTGGGCCTCCCATTGCAGTGGCCTCTCTCTCGGCAGAGCACCAGCTCTAGGCGCATGCGCTCCAGAGCACTGTCTTGTAATTGGACACATTGGCCTAGTCACTCAGTGGCGTGTGGGATTTTCCCAGGCCAGAGATCGAACTGCTGTCCCTTGTACTTCAAGGCGGACTCTTTACCCACTGGATCACCAGGGAAGCGCTGATCTTAGTGTTTTAAATGTTGAGTTTTAAGCCAGCCTTTTCATACTCCTCTTTCACCTTCATCAAAAGGTTCTTTAGTTCCTCCTTGCTTTCTGCCAAAAGGGTAGTATCATCTCAATACCTGAGGTTTCTGATACTTCCCCTGGCAATCTTGATTTCAGCTTTAGCTTCATCCAGCCCAGCATTTCACATGATGTACGAAGTTAAATAAGCGGAGAGACAATATACAGCCTTGATGAAGTCCTTCAATTATGGACCAGTTCGTTGTTTCATGTCTGCTCTGAACTGTTGTTTCTTGACCTGCATACAGGTATCTCAGGATGCAGGTAAAGTGACTGGTGTTCCCATCTCTTTCAGAATTTTCTACAGTTTGTTGTGACTGACACAGTCAAAGGTTTTAACAAAGTCAATGAAGGAGAAGTAGATGTTTTTCTGGAATCCCCTTGATATTTATATGATCCAAAAGATGTTGGCAATTTGACCTCTGGTTCCTCTGCCTTTTCCAAATTCATCTCGTACATCTGGAACCTCTCAGTTCATGTACTATTGAAGTCAAGTTTGAAGGAATTTGAGTATTACCTTGGCAGCATGTGAAATGAGTGCATGTAGTTTTCTACATTTGTAATATCTAAATCTGTCTATATTTTTAAAGACTTAATTTTGTATAGCCACTCTGGAGAAAGATGCTGATTAAGTAGGAGGCTTAATCAACATCCTGTGGTAACAAGGCGTATATGGGAAATCTGTATCTTCTCCTCAATTCTGCTATGGATCTAAGCTGTTCTAAAAAAACTAAGTCTTTAAAAATATAAATTTAGATATTACAAATACAGAAAACTAAATACAGAAATCATAGCTAAATGAACTCGGAACTACCATGAGGATCAGGAAACAAAACCATGTCTGCCACTACAGAAGTCCTGCACAGACCCACTTCCAATCACAACACCCTCCATTCATCCTCCCTCCTTCACCCCGGCCAACCAAGAAAGACATCATTCTGGCTTTTGGGGTAATCATGCTCTCATTTTCATGTATGGCTTTATCAGTGAAGCGTACATACCTAAATGGCATAGTTTAATTTTGCCTTTTTTAAATGTATATAAGTTCCCTTAGGATCTTTTTTCCTTTGCAATCTGCTGAATATATTGGATCATCTGTCCTATATAGTTTTCTACAGACTGGGTTTGATTGCCTTCCTCTAGTTTAACAAGTCCTTCTGTCTTCTATATTTCCCATATATCAGTAGGCAGTTTCATCAGATTCAGGTTTAATATTCTGGGCAAATTCATTCATTAGTGTTGTTAGCAGCCACTGATACTCAATGTCAAAATCCACCAAAACATAACTGATACAGACACAGATACAGAGAACAAATATATTGATACCAAAGGGGAAAGGAGGGCTGGGATGAAACGGGAAATTAGAAGTGACACATACACACACTACTAACAGAAAACTAAAGAGAACCTACTGTATAGCACCGGACACTCCACTGAGAACTCTGTGGTGACCTAAATGGAAGGTAATACAAAAACAGAGGGATATAGTAGGAGACAAGGGTTTAATCCTGGATCATAAAGATCCCCTAGAAAAGGGAATACAACTCACTCCAGTATTCTTGCCTGGAGAATCCCATAAAGAGAGGATCCAGGCAGGCTACAGTCCATGGGGTCGCAAAGAATCAGACACAATTTAGCAACTAAACCACCATTACCATGTATACATATAGCTGAGTCACTTTCTTTTTACAGCAGAAACTAACACAGCAGTGTAAATCAACGATACTTCAGTTTAAAAAAAAAAATTACAACTACAAAATGGTGATACTCCAATTTTATCACTGTCTTTATTAGCATACAAAATGTCTCTATGAGAAGAAGCTTTACCTCATCTATATTATTTTAGCCAGTGATACTATTTATACAGAAAAGTAAAAATTATCACTGGGTTCCTTCCATTGGTTTATCAATGGTTTACCTTCCTAATTGCCACAAAAGATGAACAATTAGTTCACTGTTTTGGATATCGTTATGAACTCATAGATTTAAGGACAATAAAAGATACCAAGTCACTGTAGCTCTTACCCATTTAGGTGCTCACCTTGTCCCATTTGGGGCCAGTGGGAGCCTCTGAGATTGATCACTTATACTGATTTGCCTGAGACTGAGAGTTTTCCTGGGATACTGGAGATGCAGTGTTAAAACTGACATAGTTGGTCACT
>JAIOJX010000030.1:77653781-77731281 GCA_022376925.1 Tragulus kanchil | reverse complement strand
TCCCCGATGGTAAATATTTGTAACAGATTTCACATTGTAACACAAGGGCTTCTTTCACAGAGCAGGTCATGTAATTTTTCAAAAAAATAAAAAAAAAAAAATCAAGGCCAGGGCAAATAAACAAAAAGTCACACCAAGTTCACCCCTCTCAAAGACACTCAGGCCAGACTGTACATACAAACTTCACTGGCGACTCATCAACATCAGCAGTTTATGGCCAGATGGTTATAAATTTACATTCTATAAAATTTTAGAGGATGTTATTTTTTCCACTCAGTTTGTTAATTAAGTTTCAGTCATTTTTATTTCCTCAAACATAACAGTTCACACTTTTCTTTTATTAATGATACAGTATCATATTCTTGCATGCCTCTTCATATGCCTATTCAACCAAACTTCAAACTTTCATGAAAAGAATATAAAAAATCACTTGCTAGAAAACTTCTTTCTCTGAACCTTATTTTGCACCCCTGAAGCAAACTACAATGAATAGGAAATCATTAAAATAGTCTAACAAAATAAACTAACTTCAGATCTAGCCCTTTACACCATTACTTTAAACTCTCATCCCCATTTAATATGTATGTATTGATATTGACAAAAACTAAGCTGAGAAAGCTAAAAACATTTCTCTTAAAAAAAAAAATACTCCAAAATCCTAATATTAAGAGTTGTAGGTTTTTTTCTGCAGTGCTAAAAACTGCCTTGTAAAATACCAAGTAAAGACAAGAAATGAAAGTAGGAAGGAATTCTGAGAGCTTCAAGCTGTTGACCTTTTTTTTATCAGTTTTAGGCATATGTTTGAAACCGGGCCATTGTGAAGTAATTTTTAAATATATCTTTGTTTTATAGAATACTAATATTTGTTCTTTGTTATATACAGATAGAACAATAAAAGAACTTCTGATATAAAATAGGTAAAATATTATGTGACAAGTATAATCTGTAAATATGATTTCCAAATTCCCTTTATTTTAAGCTCAAAGCATGTCGTTATTTAGGAGACCAAATGTGTTTTAAGCAGACTTTTTTGAGACTATTTTTTTATCAGTGTCTAATGGCAAACTCTTTGTAATGTTGACATTTACTGCATTTCATAGAAATATACTGGAAAACATTTTACAGATGCCATGTGTGCAGAGCAATTGATTAAATATTTGAAATCATGAAGAGGAATATATGGCTAGGGTCACAAGATCCTAAAGGGCATCTTTGTGTGTATTTCTCTGTGCTCGCAGGCTAACAGGTATATCAGGAGGAGAGCAGTCCAAGTAAACATTTCTCTGAGTATGGATTTATGCCAGTATGGATCTACTCTGAATGTTGGGGAAAACTGAATTTGCTTATTTTCAAAAGGTTAGGCAGCCA
Organism: Tragulus kanchil; assembly: GCA_022376925.1. Taxonomy (NCBI): domain Eukaryota; kingdom Metazoa; phylum Chordata; class Mammalia; order Artiodactyla; family Tragulidae; genus Tragulus; species Tragulus kanchil. The sequence goes on along the minus strand of JAIOJX010000030.1, from coordinate 77,729,913 downwards.
CTGTTGTGGCCCCGTGAGTGTGAGACCGAGCAGGGACTGTGCTTTTTAACTTTGTGTTTCACCCAGTTACTTCTCTGTGTGCTTTCCTGTGTACACGTTTTAACGGTTTTCAAACAAATCTGAAATCAGACATAGTGTAGAGTGGAAAGAATCCTCTAACGTAAGACTTGTTTCCTCAGTATTTTTCTTTTTTTTCCCATTAAGCGATCAGTTATAGAAATCTCTCCGTCTGGGTCATTCAGATCGACTCCCTCCTCCACCAAGGGCAGATTTTGTTCTTTGTGAAGCTGGGGTCCTGAAATTCTTGGTAACTGACTATTCTCACAGGATCCCTTTGACCGTGTAGACACAGACAGCTTTCTTTTAGACTCTGTCACAAATGAAACCCAAATCCAAATAATTGCATTCTTTTTCTTTTCGGAAAGGGGGAAAGGAGACAGAAGAACACCAGAGTGTAGTACAGATTAAGGCAGGTCCTTAGGGAAAAGAAATAGGCTATAAAATAGGCTGACGTGTCTGGCGAGCTCCTGGCCACCTAACTTATTAACAGCGTCGTGTCCTTTGTGAGATGCGGCAGTCGCGTGCAGTCAGAAGATGGCTCCAGTGCTTTAATTTTGCTCCTGTGTCTAGCATGAGCTTCAAGGGGGACGGTGCACCTTGTGCTGTTACTTCTTTCTGTGTTTTCTGTCGTCTTGATTCAAAACAACAAACTGAAGCATATATGAAGTTTTAAAGGGTCTGTTAATAGTGATGGTAAGATTTTTAAAAGAATTTGCCTGCTCTTTTTTTTCTGCACAGACCACTGTCAAATATTTTGCATGCTTTTGCACAGAGAAAAGGTGCCACAGTTGCACGTCATTGCTGAAAACACTGCCTATAGAAGGCAGTACTTCCCAGTGACACCGAATCCCTGACAAATCAGTGTTTGCTGAAACTGTACTCTCATCTTAGAAACGTTGTTTTCTTGAGGAACTGGGGCTTGTGAAAATAATAGTATGCAAACAATGACATGATGCTATAAGGTAGGGTACCATAGTCCAAAATCACGCTTTCTAAATCCTTGGCATTTTAGAGATTTCTGAGGAATTGTGTTTTCCTCCTCTCATACCTGCCAAACTCCCAAATCACTTTCTAAACAAGTCTTGACTGATAGAAACACGAATGTGGGCATTTAATTCAATTAAGAAGCCACACTTTTAAATACTTTACTATAAAAGGAATGATACATAAAATTTATTGCCTAACTAGTGACTTTAGAGGTCATTCCTATGCTAGCTAAGTGCATAAAAATTAATAGGTAATTGAGAGATTGGCAGTGAAACGGGCATGAGATAATATGGGCTTTATTAGGCCCATTAAGCGATCAGTTATAGAAATCTCTCCGTCTGGGTCATTCAGATCGACTCCCTCCTCCACCAAGGGCAGATTTTGTTCTTTGTGAAGCTGGGGTCCTGAAATTCTTGGTAACTGACTATTCTCACAGGATCCCTTTGACCGTGTAGACACAGACAGCTTTCTTTTAGACTCTGTCACAAATGAAACCCAAATCCAAATAATTGCATTCTTTTTCTTTTCGGAAAGGGGGAAAGGAGACAGAAGAACGCCAGAGTGTAGTACAGATTAAGGCAGGTCATTAGGGAAAAGAAATAGGCTATAAAATAGGCTGACGTGTCTGGCGAGCTCCTGGCCACCTAACTTATTAACAGCGTCGTGTCCTTTGTGAGATGCGGCAGTCGCGTGCAGTCAGAAGATGGCTCCAGTGCTTTAATTTTGCTCCTGTGTCTAGCATGAGCTTCAAGGGGGACGGTGCACCTTGTGCTGTTACTTCTTTCTGTGTTTTCTGTCGTCTTGATTCAAAACAACAAACTGAAGCATATATGAAGTTTTAAAGGGTCTGTTAATAGTGATGGTAAGATTTTTAAAAGAATTTGCCTGCTCTTTTTTTTTCTGCACAGACCACTGTCAAATATTTTGCATGCTTTTGCACAGAGAAAAGGTGCCACAGTTGCACGTCATTGCTGAAAACACTGCCTATAGAAGGCAGTACTTCCCAGTGACACCGAATCCCTGACAAATCAGTGTTTGCTGAAACTGTACTCTCATCTTAGAAACGTTGTTTTCTTGAGGAACTGGGGCTTGTGAAAATAATAGTATGCAAACAATGACATGATGCTATAAGGTAGGGTACCATAGTCCAAAATCACGCTTTCTAAATCCTTGGCATTTTAGAGATTTCTGAGGAATTGTGTTTTCCTCCTCTCATACCTGCCAAACTCCCAAATCACTTTCTAAACAAGTCTTGACTGATAGAAACACGAATGTGGGCATTTAATTCAATTAAGAAGCCACACTTTTAAATACTTTACTATAAAAGGAATGATACATAAAATTTATTGCCTAACTAGTGACTTTAGAGGTCATTCCTATGCTAGCTAAGTGCATAAAAAATTATAGGAAATTGAGTGATTAGCAGTGAAACTGGCATGATATAATATGGGCTTTATTAGGTTTAACATTTAGGTGCATTTAATGATAGAGAGTAGTTGAACTTACTTTGTCCAAAATGCATGCTCTCTCTAGAGAATATTTAACATATGTATTTGTTTAATATCATAGAAATCTGGAATGTTTTGCATCTTTACCACCAAATCCATCTAAATAAGATAAATTTGCTTTTAGAGTTTTAAAATATTTTGGAGGCTAAAGCATTTATCTTTAAAAAAAAACAGAGCATTGATCATTACCTTAGGCATAGTTCAGATGATACATACATTCTCGATAAAAATAAAACAAACTGTTTATCAGTGATGTTTTAGATATGTCCCCTCACCCCAGTTTATAATCTTTCACATGCCTTCCTTTTAAATAATAATAAAAAAGATTTTTAATCATTGCCAATCACTGTGCTACGGTAAATATTTTTTTGCTTTGATTTTTTTGGAAACAAAATAACAATTATTTGCAAAAGCAGGTTTGATTTTCTTCAACTTATTTGAATAAGATTCACTTACATATACTGATCAATTTACACTTAACCTGATTTACGCACACAATCTCATAAATGTGCTGTTTCCTATTTCCATGTATAGGGTCTGGATGAAATTCTTTGAAAAATGTCAATAATGAAGCCAGAGCCTCAGTGTAGCCTAAATACGAACTTGTTGCTTTTGGAAAGAGGGAGAATTAGCACCATTTTGTAGGACAGAGGAGTTAAACGAAGGAGGGTGATTCTTTTATTTCTGCTCCATAGAATGATGTACGCTAATCAGCAGGCAATGCCCTGTCAGTGAGCTAATTCAACTCTCGGCTAAAAGAAGTGTAGATTAATGGATAAAGGAGGTCTGTGGTAGGGTCACACTGATATGGATTCAACGTGTACAGCAGCTTGTCAGATGCCTGCTTGGATTAAATCTAACCTTTATTGTTGAAGGTTGCCATTTACCCTATTCTTTAGTGCCTCAATTTATTTTCTTCCCAGAATTTCCACGTAAAAAATTATCATTTATTTGCTTTTGAGAACACATTTAAAGAGCTGATTTCATTATCTGTAAGAAACCTGGAGGCTATAAACAGTGAAAAACACAGAATATATAAGGAACATATTAACCGATTTATTCCAATTCTCAATGAGAATAAGACTTAATTTTACAAAGAAAAGGCCAGAATAGTTATGTAAAATTATTTCAGTTTAAGGAAACTTTGAACAAAGGGTGTACTTCTTTTAGCCAAAAGAACCAGTTTTTTTAAGGATTTTTTTAAAAAAATTAATAATGTAGAACATGAAATTCTGAAAATTTGACTTATATCCAGCAAAATTACTTCCTGCTGTCATTTAAATTATGGCTGCCCTCTATAAAGGTGTCTTTAGGTGTATTAATTGAATTCCACACTATTTTCCAATAATAATCTGTAAAGTTCATCTGTCCATTCCTCACAGGATACCCACTGTGTATGAGAGAAGAACGTATCTATTTCAGTAGCTTAATTTATTTTCATGATTCACTGATAATGACTGTCATGCAGGTTGTACATCAGAATTAACCTTCATTTCACTGAGGTATATTACGATGACAGTCCACGACACATTTCACCTACACAAAGGGCATTTTCTTCCCTTTTTATAATCATCCTCAGTGGCTGAAGATTGTTTGATAGCCGATTAATTTTCATAGGAAATCAAGTGCAGACTCCCAGAGCAGAACTGGTACGCGTGCTTTTGCTAAGTGCCTTCAGTGGTAATTATGTATTTTTTTAAAATTGCATCTAGCAAACTTAGAATCTTCCATGTCTGCCTGTGATTTCCTCTCAAAGCCTCTCTTTTTATAAAAAAATACAGAAACTTCATCAAAGATACCAAGATTTACAAGTGTCTAATTTCTCAACAAACTACTAAGTGACAGATATAAATTCACCTATTTGCTATGGTTTCAGTCAGATGATTTCATTGTGGTCCTGGCATCATTTTGAGGTTGAGATCATTCTTGTCCCATTTTTCTAATTTCCAACGCAACCTACAAGCTAGCGTATTCCATTGGCCATGTCACCTTTCAATGGAAAGAAACGGAACAAAAATGGATTCTGTAACAAGCACCTATAATTTGTGTTACAAATGGCTGTTTGTTGACGTTGTGCTTTTGTAGAGAAATATGTTATTTGGGACTAGTATCGCGCAGAGTAAAATCATAGATTTTTAATAGAGGACAGTCATGAATAGAAAAATTACCTGAAAAAATCCCCCTTTATGAAGTAGCAAGACTAAAAATCCTATGTGGTGTCATATTCATGGGGTTAGTATGGAGTTGGAACACTTTCACTGTAACTAGATGGAAGCAGAGCGGTGTCTTCACCTCCTGCTTTCCTGATTCTGACACTAAAACTTTATTATTCAACCTCTTTCCTTCTCCCAATTAATGTACAAAAAATATTAATGTACAAATAATCTACTTGGCAAACGGTACAAATCATGTGACCTCTGTTAGACTCCTATGCACTTTTTCTGAAACTGACACATTACCAGGCAACATTATACTACATTGTATTTTTTCTTATCTTACCTAATTAGGGAGATTTTTTTTTAAAGTGATTTTTTCTTTTTTTATAGCTCAGATATAGCATAAATGGCACTTGTTGCTGTACTCACTGTGATGAGTGTTCAGTTTTGTTTATTGGGATTGTAAATAGCCACATAAAATTTATGTTAATGATCAGAGATCAGGTTAGGGTTTGCCCAGGAAGCATGATGGCATTTCAGCCTTCTTTATATATTCTTTGGTTTTTCTTTCATTAACCAGCTGCTTCAGGTACCATAGTGAGATTCTAGTTTGATCCTCTCAAAAAATGGTTGAAGACAGCCAGAAGGTCCACCACTATTCAGTCAATTCAGAATAATTTTTCTCTCTTTTATATCTTATTTTTCTTATTCACAGTTATGGAAAGTACTCATGTTGACTCCTTATAAATCAAGAAGAGTTTTTGCGTTTACCAGTTTAATTATTTGTTTTCAACTACTTAATACAGTATAGACTCTGTAACTTGATCACTTATGCTCTAGGAAAGAGTTTAACTACTGAGAATTGAAAAGATAAACTGCATTAGACATCATCAAATAGGACTTAAAGGCAAAAATATATTAAAAATTTTGATGTTCAGAGATGCCTAATGTAAATGAATGGGAAAGCAAAAATAAAATCTAAAACTGTTTTAATTTCTCTCAAAGTAGACATTTATGTTAAGTATTTAAGATTTATATGATTTATTCAATACATCAAAACTGTTTTCTTATATTTTGGCAGATATATTATTTCCTGTTAGACATATGGATGGAAAACCTCCCTCATGGGATTTTAGTTCAGTCCTGTCCATTTCATCATTATGGTCACAGTGAAGAGAAATGCATAATGTACCAGAGACTGTCAGAACCCTAAAAATGGTTTAGTTCAGTGCTATGACTCAACGGAGCCTTGACAATTGTTTTTCTAAAGGAATCTGTTTACTGATGATAGATAGAAAAAAGTGATTAAAGAGAAATATAAAATATGTTAGGATAAAACAAATTACTTTTCTCTATATATTTTTTAACATGTCAAAGAAGCAGCATATCTGCTTCAATCACAGCTAAGCTTAAGACGCTTTCTAGTGATTCTTTGCTATGTATTGGCAGAACTTCCTGTTTGACAGAATTAGTTGATGCCACCTTCAGAAATTCTATATTAAAAAATGCTCATAAAGATTGATTTACTGATTTGGAAATGGCCTTTAAAAGACAGAAAACAGGTAGAGATAAATGACAAAAGTGACAACATGAGATGAGAAAGGAATAAGTTTCTAAACCAAAGAGGTGTTACTGTGATAGACCGAACCCAGGTGGAACTTAGCCAGTGCTACCATGTATCCATTTGGGCTTGTGCCGTTAACTAGGATGGACCACACAGCTGGAGTCCAGTAAGAAGTTGACAGCCAAGACTGTCTTCTGTGGTAAGGTAATATCCTGGAGCTTGGACTGACAAAAGAAGGGAGGCAGGGAAAAAGGAGGATGGAGGAAACTAGGGAGAGAAGGTGGAAAAAAAACTTTGATACAAATTCTCAGAAAGAGAGGTGGGCAATAGGAAGGGAAGCCAGAGGAGAGTGGGACTTTTGGGTCTGCAACCTTTTTTCTGATCTTGTATTACAGCTTGATGTCGTATTGTTTAAAGCAGACTAATGGCTCTGGCAAAACACAGCCTAATTTTAACTCACATAATGTTCCAGAAATGATGTTTCTCTTGGACTGATGTATCAACCTTCTTTGCCTGAGTAAGCTTATATACCCAAAACTCAAAACAAGGTAAAAACAAACAAATTTTCCTTCTCACTCTATTTTTCCATACCATTTCTTGGGGCTGCCTCCCCCTCTCATTTGTAGAAAGATTCTGGTGGCCACTTACCTTTTGAGGTGTGTGTGTGTCACTCAGTTATGTCTGACTCTTTGTGACTCCATGGTGGTAGCCCCACTCCCCCTACACCCCAGGCTCCTCTGTTCATGGAATTTTCCAGGCAAGAATACTAGAGTGGGTGGTCATTCCCTTCTTCAGGAGGTCTTCTTGACCTAAGGATCAAACCTGGGCCTCCTACATTGTAGGCAGGTTTTTTTTTTTTTTTTTTTTTTTTTTTACCATCTGAGCCAATAGGGAAGGTTGCATTATAGGGTTGACTGGCCTAATTCAGATTTCTGTACACTTGGCCTTTATGCAGAGGAAATAAAATAATTATTAGGTCTCTATACATAATAACTAAAGGTCTTAAAGATTATAAAACCATGCTTATATATAGTTCAAAGACTAAGAAATGTCCAGCTGAGAAAAATATGTGAAATTGAGATTTCCCTGGCATTATTACAGAGCAAAGTCAATTTAAAGATATATTGTGCAAATTACAACTACAATTTTTGCTCTAAAATTTAAATATTAATATATTAAAATATGAACACTTTTTGCCTTAACATATTTTACATCTCTAACTTAATATAAATCCACTGTTAAACTTAACAGACATATCAAAGCCATAGTAAATAATCCCTTTGTCCTTTCTATGGGGCTTTCCTGGTAGCTCAGAGTAAAGAATCTGCCCACAGTGTTGGAGACCTGGGTTCAGTCCCTGGGTCAGGAAGATCCCCTGGAGAAGGAAATGGCTACCCATTCCAGTACTGTTTCCTTGAGAATTCCATGGGCAGAGGAGCCTGGCAGGCTGCAGTCCATGGGGTTGCAAAGAATTGGAAATGACTGAGCAATTAACGCTTTTCAATTCAGCTGCTTTCAGTTCGTCCTTTCTGTACTTCTTTTGTGTTTATAACCACCTATGGATCAGTCAGTTGTCTCATTCATCCATTCATCCATCCATTCATATATCTATCTGTCTATATATCTGTCATCCAATAGTATACATAATTACTTGATTCAGAAATTAATATTAATTTAATTTAATATTAAAACTGCTCACTGGCCTTCCCTGGTGGTCCAGTGGGTAAGGACACCGCCTTACAGTACAAGGGGCACTGGTTGGATCCCTGGCCTGCAAAGATCCCATTTACTGCGGAGCAGCTGGACTGATGTGTTCAACTACCCAGTTGGAGCTCTGGAGCGTATGCGCCCAGATCTGGTGCTCTGCAATGATGGGAGGCCCACACAGGCCAAAGAACAAAGGAAGAAATAGGGAGGGGGAAGCATGGCGGGAGTAACATGGAAACCTATACTGTTATGTGTGGAAAAGATAGCTAGTGTCATTGTGCTAAGGGAATAGGAGTGCTTACAATGGCTTGGGACGAAGGTCTGGAGGGGTGGGATGGGGGGAATTGAGGGGGTGGGGACCATGGATATGCATATGACTGATCTGGGAACATACATGTCTGTGAACAACAAAACTCTGCAAAACCTTTAAAATAAAGAAGAAAAAAAAAAAGAAAACAGATGAATAAAAGACCAATAGAAGTGACCTCCCCAAAAAATAAATAAATGAATAAATAAATAAACATGTATCTTCTTAAAAAATAAAATAAAAAAAAAAATAAAATACATTCTCTTAAAAAAAAAATAACATGCATCCTCTTAAAAAAAATAAGGGGGCGGACTTCCCTGGTAGTCCAGTGGGCAAAGTGTCTGCCTTGCAGTACAAGGGACACTGGTTCGATCCCTGGCCAGGGAAGATCCCATGTGCCACAGAGCAGCTGGATTGGTGTGTCCAGTTACAAGCCAACGCTCTGGAGCACATGCGCCCAGAGCTGGTGCTCTGCAGCGAAGGAAGCCACTGCAATGGGAGGCCCACATAGGCTGAAGAATAAAGATGGATGAAAAGAAACAAAAAATCAATAAAAGAGGCCAAAAAAAAGTTAGAGAAAAAAGAGAATAATCACAATTTCTAAAAACAAACAAAAAAACCCTGCTCACTGAGGGTTCTTTCCCTGTTAGGTATATTATTCATTTAATTCAATATTAATAAAAAATAACTGTTAAGAGTTACCTCACTTTGTTTACAATAAATTAGAATATAAGTATAAATATATATTGTTTTCTCTAAGTGTACATTAGAACTAATTATTTGGAAAAAATTACGGATCCCATTTATGATTCAGAATTCCATATTCACCAAACATGGAATTCTGAATTTTGTTTTTAAACCTATGAAGTATATGCTTAACCCTCATGTTTGTTTTTAGATGGAATTTTGTACAGTTAGTAAAAACAAAATTGAATAAAACCTCAAAAGCAAATATACTACTATGATGTTATTGACTCTGAATTTTGAAAACTGAAAGAAATGCTTATTAGAAATATTTTTGTAAGTTTTGTTTGAGCATATATGACCAACTCCAGGTGAAGCAATTTACAAGGGTACAGAATTCATTAAAATAAGCAAAACATGTGTTTAGTATCATGAGAGTGAAAACACAGGTTTTTAGTAAAATTAATTATCCAATTCTCTAGTGATGACTTTCAGAATGACACTTCCATCTGGAAATCCAAGGCTACATGACAAATTCTGTCATCAACAAAACTAGGAGCAAACATACTCTCTTTAGTTTCAACTTAGTAATATTATTTTTTAAATGATTAGATGTGATTTATAATATATAGAATATTCAGTATACAGTTACATTTTAATGGTAAGAAATGATTATATCACATTTATATAATAATGGTGCCATAAAATGTTGGCAATAAATTACATTTACAAATAGATTTAGTCCAGTGGGTAAAGAGTCTGCCTTGCAGTGCAAGGGGCACCGGTTTGATCTCTGGCCTGGGAAGATCCCACGTGCTGTGGAGTGACTGGACTGCTGTGTCCAATTAGGAGCCAGCGCTCTGGAGCACATGCACCCAGATCCTGTGCTCCGCATAAAAAAGACCACTGCAATGGGAGGCCCACACAAGTGGAAGAATAAAGATGGGTGAAAAATAAATAAATACATTTTTAAAAAGAGGCTAAAATTAAAAAAAAAATAATGGAATGCCTCTTTAACACTGATTTTGAGATTCATCTAACACCTGTTGCATAGTTATCAGTGTACAATAAATTAGAATATAAGTATAAATATATATTGTTTTCTCTAAGTGTACATTAGAACTAATTATTTGGAAAAATTACGGATCCCATTTATGATTCAGAATTCCATATTCACCAAACATGGAATTCTGAATTTTGTTTTTAAACCTATGAAGTATATGCTTAACCCTCATGTTTGTTTTTAGATGGAATTTTGTACAGTTAGTAAAAACAAAATTGAATAAAACCTCAAAAGCAAATATACTACTATGATGTTATTGACTCTGAATTTTGAAAACTGAAAGAAATGCTTATTAGAAATATTTTTGTAAGTTTTGTTTGAGCATATATGACCAACTCCAGGTGAAGCAATTTACAAGGGTACAGAATTCATTAAAATAAGCAAAACATGTGTTTAGTATCATGAGAGTGAAAACACAGGTTTTTAGTAAAATTAATTATCCAATTCTCTAGTGATGACTTTCAGAATGACACTTCCATCTGGAAATCCAAGGCTACATGACAAATTCTGTCATCAACAAAACTAGGAGCAAACATACTCTCTTTAGTTTCAACTTAGTAATATTATTTTTTAAATGATTAGATGTGATTTATAATATATAGAATATTCAGTATACAGTTACATTTTAATGGTAAGAAATGATTATATCACATTTATATAATAATGGTGCCATAAAATGTTGGCAATAAATTACATTTACAAATAGATTTAGTCCAGTGGGTAAAGAGTCTGCCTTGCAGTGCAAGGGGCACCGGTTTGATCTCTGGCCTGGGAAGATCCCACGTGCTGTGGAGTGACTGGACTGCTGTGTCCAATTAGGAGCCAGCGCTCTGGAGCACATGCACCCAGATCCTGTGCTCCGCATAAAAAAGACCACTGCAATGGGAGGCCCAAACAAGTGGAAGAATAAAGATGGGTGAAAAATAAATAAATACATTTTTAAAAAGAGGCTAAAATTAAAAAAAAATAATGGAATGCCTCTTTAACACTGATTTTGAGATTCATCTAACACCTGTTGCATAGTTATCAGTGTACAATGAATCTGGATACATAAATATTAGGCCTTAAGGATATGACCTGATTTGTGACATATCTTGATATAATATAACTTAAGGATTATGAGTCTTGCTATATGTGCATAAACATGCATGTACATATCAGTATACAGAGTTAGATAGAAAAAGGGAAAGAACAGGACAGTGACAAAAAGATAGCGATATCCAGTGTGGGGTGTGTGTGTATATGCACATGTATACATAGTATATGTATTGGATACAGCTGACCACTGCATATCTACTCAGATTTTCATTTAAACTGCTCAGTTAAAAGTAGATTGTGTGGTTTTAGAGTATTAGTCTATGTCTTTAATTACTACCCATCCCAAATAATTTTAATGAATATTTCTTTGCATTATTTGTTTCCCTTTGTTATCTTACCTATTATCAATTAGATAGTCATTAGATTGCCAAGTTCTAACTTTAAAGAAATCCTTCTGAAGATTTTTCAGTTAGGTTTCTGGAAAAGCAGAGGTTACGAAGGGTGTTTAGTAGTCATTCATATCTTAGCAGGAATAAGTTGACTAGGCTTCTTTGTAGTGTTGGTGTTAATGCATATTGTTGCAGTACTTGTAATGCATTAACATTTACTAACTGTGTTTAAACTTCCGGGCATTGTGCTAGATGGCCAGAATTTACTTCATACAGTGTTCACTTTATCATTAACAAAACTAAACGAGATTCTGAGTGCAGGTAGGCAGGATGGTGTAGTGCTCTAGGGCCAAAGGAAGTCACCCTGGTCCATGGAGTGAACAATATAGACCTGAATTCAAACCTACTTTTGGTATTGATTGCCTTGTGACTGTGGGCTCATACACATTGCCTTAGAACTTTGGTTTCCATGAAAAGGGAATGAAAATGTCTACCAGAAAGGGTTTCTGGGAGGATGTATTTGTTAAAAATATAGCAGGTGTTTAATTATGATCAGTATTATTGTAGAAGACAGAGAAGGAAAGAGTAGTTGCTAAGATGTATATTTGATATATACAATTGAAATGTTTATGACCAAATAGGTAGCATAAGAGGAAAACAGGATTACTTTGTATCTTGTAATGACCAGTGTGTATGCTGTTAAGCAAGAAGAATATTATTTAAGTTACATTTATTACAGCTGAGTTTATCCTTCTAACAATTCAAAGTAAGATGACTTTATTTCTTGTTGGTAGAAGCTTGTCTCCTTTGTCACTGTAAGCTGCATTCATCTGTCTTTTAATAGATTCACTCTCCATCATTGATAGAGAGAAGCATACATTTACTTGCAACAAGGCTGTGTTTTCTTATTAGCTATATAAATGAGTGCTAATAGTTGTGGGCTACATTTAAATGGGGTTTCCTAGGTGGCTCTCTTTCTAGTAAAAGAATCCACAAGTCCATATGAGAGATGTGGGTTTGACCCCTGAGTTGGGACAATCCCCTGGAGGAGGAAATGGAAACCCACTCCAGTATCTTGCTGGGAAAATCCCATGGACAGAGGAGTCTGGTGGGCTACTGTCATTGAGTTGAAAAGAGTCAGACATAACCAAGCAACTGAGCACGCATGCACCTTTAAATGGCTAAACCAGTAACACACAACTATTTATCACATTTTGTTACTCTGATAGCTGAAATCAGGAAATCATTGCTTTTATCAGGATATTTTACCTGTATTTAAGAAAAATAAAAATTTAAAATTATCTTCTATCTTTCATACTTTAATATATAGAATGAAATTATTTAAATACCTCTAAGGAAAAGGGACATAGTGTATAAGTTGCAGAAGTTTGAAAAGATTATTAAAACAGTCTTAAAATTGTATCTTACTTTATTTTAAGCAATTTTTAATTTTTAATAGCAAGGGGAGGATGTTCCTGAATTCACTTGGTAACACTCAGTTCTAGTCCTTGCACTATCATTGAATTGAAACTGTTGAAAGGCAGATCCAGTCCCAACTCCTGAAGTGTCTGTAGCCTCATTTATAAAAAAGAGAATGATGGTAGAATTTTTTTTTAACTATTTTTTGGGGGGCGGGGGCACTTCTGTTGGTCTTTCATTTATTTATTTTCATCCATCTTCCTTTGTCCTGTGTGGGCCTCCCATTGCAGTGGCCTCTATCATTGCAGAGCACCAGCTCTCAGCTCATGCACTCCAGAGTGCTGGATCGGTAGTTGGACACATTGGTCCAGCCACTCCATGGCACGTGGGATCTTCCCAGGCCAGGGATGTAACTGGCACCCCTAGCACTGCAAGGCAGTGTCCTTACGCACTGGAACACCAGGTAAGCCTGGTAGAATTTTCTTAATGAAAAAATTTTAAAAGTACTTTCTAGAATTACATTTTTACAAAAAATACTGTTGAAAGTCACAAAATTTTATGAAAGAGTAAACATACTATTAGCATTGTAATATATGGCTTAGAAAGGACAAATATTTTTAATATAAGATGAAACTTCATTTTTCTCAGTATAATACAGTGAGTATCTGGCTAAACAGCAGGAAAGATGAATATACTAAATGACATACAGTAATTTGTTCCTGTAATTTGCTCAAAGTAATTAGTGTGTGCCCCATACAATGCAGGTGTTTTGTAACTTGTAACTGTGATAATAAATGTTATCGCAAAATGAGAATGTGTTGGGAAGATTGTCCACTGAGTGCCATATGATACAAATGCTTAGTGACAACTCCTTTGAGAGGAACATGTCACAAATTTAATTCTCCTGTTCTAAATGAAGCCACTGTATAAGAACTTTCAGAATTATAAAGCAGTTGTCTGAAGTAAAGTAAAAGTTAGTAGTTTTGTGAACATTGTTGTGTATCAAAATATGAATTTCTCATTATACCAAGATCTTGGAAAATTTAAAAACATGTCTTTAAGAAAGTTTCATTGGAGCATAGTCGATTTACACTATTGTGTTAGCTTCAATTATATATGCGTATGTATATATTCATTGTTTTTCAGATCTTTTTCTTCTATAGGTTACTACAGAATATTGAGTACAGTTTTCTGTGATATAGTTGGTTATCTGTTTTCTATACAGTAGTGTATGTATGTTAATCCCAAGCTCCTAATTTATCCCTATCCTCTATTTTTCTGCTTTACTAACCATCAGTTTGTCAACTCTGAGCCCATTTCAGTTTTATAAACATGTTTCAAAATTGTAACATTTTCATCCATCTTCCTTTGTCCTGTGGGGCCTCCCATTGCAGTGGCCTCTATCATTGCAGAGCACCAGCTCTCAGCTCATGCACTCCAGAGTGCTGGATCGGTAGTTGGACACATTGGTCCAGCCACTCCATGGCACGTGGGATCTTCCCAGGCCAGGGATGTAACTGGCACCCCTAGCACTGCAAGGCAGTGTCCTTACGCACGGGAACACCAGGTAAGCCTGGTAGAATTTTCTTAATGAAAAAATTTTAAAAGTACTTTCTAGAATTACATTTTTACAAAAAATACTGTCGAAAGTCACAACATTTTATGAAAGAGTAAACATACTATTAGCATTGTAATATATGGCTTAGAAAGGACAAATATTTTTAATATAAGATGAAACTTCATTTTTCTCAGTATAATACAGTGAGTATCTGGCTAAACAGCAGGAAAGATGAATATACTAAATGACATACAGTAATTTGTTCCTGTAATTTGCTCAAAGTAATTAGTGTGTGCCCCATACAATGCAGGTGTTTTGTAACTTGTAACTGTGATAATAAATGTTATCGCAAAATGAGAATGTGTTGGGAAGATTGTCCACTGAGTGCCATATGATACAAATGCTTAGTGACAACTCCTTTGAGAGGAACATGTCACAAATTTAATTCTCCTGTTCTAAATGAAGCCACTGTATAAGAACTTTCAGAATTATAAAGCAGTTGTCTGAAGTAAAGTAAAAGTTAGTAGTTTTGTGAACATTGTTGTGTATCAAAATATGAATTTCTCATTATACCAAGATCTTGGAAAATTTAAAAACATGTCTTTAAGAAAGTTTCATTGGAACATAGTCGATTTACACTATTGTGTTAGCTTCAATTATATATGCGTATGTATATATTCAT
Source organism: Tragulus kanchil (assembly GCA_022376925.1). NCBI lineage: Eukaryota > Metazoa > Chordata > Mammalia > Artiodactyla > Tragulidae > Tragulus > Tragulus kanchil. Next base: position 77,714,791 of record JAIOJX010000030.1, on the reverse strand, counting down.
TGTTTTTCAGATCTTTTTCTTCTATAGGTTACTACAGAATATTGAGTACAGTTTTCTGTGATATAGTTGGTTATCTGTTTTCTATACAGTAGTGTATGTATGTTAATCCCAAGCTCCTAATTTATCCCTATCCTCTATTTTTCTGCTTTACTAACCATCAGTTTGTCAACTCTGAGCCCATTTCAGTTTTATAAACATGTTCATTTGTAACATTTTAAAACATACCTTTAAAAGATTGCAGTGAACATATTTAAATATAACTTAAAAGCTTTTGTGTTAAATTTCAATTCACTGTCAAGCACTAGCACAGTGCCTTAAACATAGTAGGCACAGGAAATCTTAAAATATAATCCAATTATTTTTCTACAGTGTTTATGGTGGAAACATAGATTCCACTGAATGATTCCCAACTAAAAAGCATATTTTAGGATGATACTGTGTATTTTCATTTTAAAATATTTTATCTCATCCTTGATTCTGAGAACATTAGAAATTTGTATGGATAATAAATGTATTTATTCATTTATATATATGTATATAGTATGAAATTCATATCACCATGAACTTTATTTCAAAAGTTTTTGTCTTGTAAAATTATTAGATTTTTGGAGACAAGTTGAAAGTTCTAGTTTTCTGGGTAATAACTTACTAATTCTCAAGAGAGAAATTAAGTAGTATCTATTTGTGTCCCATTTAATAAGAAATGATACCCTCATTCAAGGTTTTTATTCATTTTTCCTCCATTAGAACAAAATGCATTTCTACTACAAATTGTGGAGGGGAAATTTTAGTTGTTTCTAGCATATGCCACGTATTATAATGCTTACAGCTTAAACTTTGGTTTGAGATCTGGATCTGACGCTTAAGTAGCTTTGTGACCTTGGGTGATTTCTTAACCAACTTGCAAGATAGGGATTATACTATCTAACTCACAGCTTTATGGTTAAAGATTAAATACAATAATGCATGAAAAGTACTTATTAGCTTGGTACCTGGCACATATATAGTAACTTTTAAGATTAATGTCTGTCAATGATTCCAAAGAGCAAAGTCTGAAAAGATTTTATGTAAAAATATGAAATACAGAAATAAAACCTCTTCACATGCTGCCAGCTCAAGAAATACCGTTTATTTAATGTATTTAAGGGAATATTTTTTTCCTCAAAAGATCTGAATACTGGATTTATTAGTCTGCTTTGAGTATATGTAGATACATTCTAAAATGTATCCTCTATTTTTCTGCTTTACTAACCATCCAAGTTTGTCAACTCTGAGCCGATTTCAGTTTTATAAACATGTTCATTTCTTACATTTTAAAATATACCTTTAAAAGATTGCGGTGAAAATATTTAAATATAACTTAAAAGCTTTTGTGTTAAATTTCAATTCACTGTCAAGCACTAGCACAGTGCCTTAAACATAGTAGGCACAGGAAATCTTAAAATATAATCCAATTATTTTTCTACAGTGTTTATGGTGGAAACATAGATTCCACTGAATGATTCCCAACTAAAAAGCATATTTTAGGATGATACTGTGTATTTTCATTTTAAAATATTTTATCTCATCCTTGATTCTGAGAACATTAGAAATTTGTATGGATAATAAATGTATTTATTCATTTATATATATGTATATAGTATGAAATTCATATCACCATGAACTTTATTTCAAAAGTTTTTGTCTTGTAAAATTATTAGATTTTTGGAGACAAGTTGAAAGTTCTAGTTTTCTGGGTAATAACTTACTAATTCTCAAGAGAGAAATTAAGTAGTATCTATTTGTGTCCCATTTAATAAGAAATGATACCCTCATTCAAGGTTTTTATTCATTTTTCCTCCATTAGAACAAAATGCATTCCTACTACAAATTGTGGAGGGGAAATTTTAGTTGTTTCTAGCATATGCCACGTATTATAATGCTTACAGCTTAAACTTTGGTTTGAGATCTGGATCTGACGCTTAAGTAGCTTTGTGACCTTGGGTGATTTCTTAACCAACTTGCAAGATAGGGATTATACTATCTAACTCACAGCTTTATGGTTAAAGATTAAATACAATAATGCATGAAAAGTACTTATTAGCTTGGTACCTGGCACATATATAGTAACTTTTAAGATTAATGTCTGTCAATGATTCCAAAGAGCAAAGTCTGAAAAGATTTTATGTAAAAATATGAAATACAGAAATAAAACCTCTTCACATGCTGCCAGCTCAAGAAATACCATTTATTTAATGTATTTAAGGGAATATTTTTTTCCTCAAAAGATCTGAATACTGGATTTATTAGTCTGCTTTGAGTATATGTAGATACATTCTAAAATGTATTTCTTTTAGTCTTACTTATACATGTGTATTATTTTAAATATTTTCCCATTTTATTTTGAATTTAAAGAGATTTAAATATATACAGATGCAACAGTGTTACAGACCTGTATTTTGCACACAATACATCCATACACAAATACTTACTCACTTATCTTACCACTGTTTGGGAAATGTGGAAAAAAGATGGGGATATAAACAGAAAAAAGACCAGGAGATAAATAGAAATAATGGTGCTTATTATCCAAGTGGAACGTTAGCATGTTTAGATGTGTCAAATTGGGTGACTCTGTTAGAGTTACTAAGGTTTTTATTTCATATCTACACACAAGCGAATTCTCTTACATCTTCACTTATAACACATACATATTCATTTGAGTATCTTTACACACATCAGAAATTCTCTTTAAAGTACCAAATATACTTTAAGAGAGGCTTCCTAGGTGGCGCTAGTGATAAAGAGCCTGCCTGCCAGTGCAAGAAACATAAGAAACATGAGTTCGATCCCTGGGGCAGGAAGGTCCCCTGGAGAAGGGCATGGCAACCCACTCCAGGATTCTTGCCTGGAGAATCCTATGGATAGAGGATCCTGGTGTGCTACAGTCCATAGGGTCACAAAGAGTCAGATGTGACTGAAGCGACTTAACACATACTGTAAGAGCAAGGCCATTTCTATTTTCTGAAACTCAGGCATGCTAGCATACATGTTCAGTGTTCCACCTCCAAGGAAATATGAAGAACATATGACCAAATTAAAACTCAAGAGCAATTAGTTATTTAAATGTATAACAATGAAAAGAAAATAAACATACATATAGTTGGCTAGTCAGAGTGTCAGAGGATATACTTTTTGATATCACATAATCCATGTAAAGACAGGTACTGTTATTGGAAGTACTGATAGGCGCTGCAACATTTTTTCTTTCAAATAATAAAAATTACACACCTGAAAATTTGGTGTCAAAGAAACCAAACCAAAGCAAATGAACATGCACCAAACACCTTGCACAACTCAAAATATAAATGTCAGAAATTAAAAAATACATTTAAAATATATTTATCTTTGGCTTTAAGAACACAGAAAAATAACTCAAAATATTGAACTTCCCAGACACTTACCAAAGAATTCTCTATATATTACAGTAAATATGTTTGAAATGGAAACTAAAATAAAGAAAAATGCCTGAGAGATCATCAGATTAACAATATAAGTAGTCATAAAATTAAATGAATTAAAAAGAATTTAAATTATTATAATTTATTGGAAAACCTGTTAAAAAGCAAATGTCTCATCTAAATGATTTCAAAATCTATCTTATATGTTCATTCTTTTAAAAAATGGCTAGGGCTTCCCTGGTGGTCCAGTGGGTAAGGACACCGCCTTGCAGTGCAAGGGGCGCTGGTTTGATCCCTGGCCTGGGAAGATCCCACGTGCTGCGGAGCGGTCGGACCGATGTGTCCAACTACCTAGCAAGAGCTCTGAAGCACGTGTGCCCAGAGCCAGTGCTCTGCAGGGAAAGTGGTCACTGCAATGGGAGGCCCACACAGGCCAAAGAACAAAGATAAATAAATGAAAGATCAGTAGAAGTGGCCATAAAAAAAAAAAAAATGCAACTTGTAAAAAATGACTAAAGACTGACTAAAACCATATATTCTGTACATAAAAATGTGCAAACCTATGAACATTTACATAAATACTAATGAGATAAACTATCTAACTTTTTCAGTTCACAACAGCTGTACATATTTTAAATAGCTAAATTAAAGTTTATTCAGACTAGATAATTGATCCAATGTGAATAGTGATATCAGAATTAGATAATTTATAAAATAGGGTTTAAAAGGAACAGAAGCTTTGGAAAACTTAAGAATTATTATGGAATTTTTTTCTTGAGAAACAGAAAGAACTATGCAAAAATGTCTAAATAAGTAGGAAATATAACACCATATTCTAAACAATATTTTCTCTCAATTATGAAATATAACACATCTATCTATTTACGTTCTTTCCTTTCCATTTTTGGGTTTTAGGAATGATTTATTTACTCTTAATTTCCCTCTGTTAGCATATTTAACTTTTTATAGGTTCCTTCTTTATGTGGTTTGCAAACCAAAAGCTGCACTTTTGCTAAAAACAGATGTATGCAGTGTCTTACAACCAGAGACCTGAACCAGACTATGAATTCATTGAATGTTGAAACCACAAAGCAAATGTAGACAGGAGAGAGATGATGTGTATGGGTATATAAAACATATTATATACATACATAAACATGTCAGCAGTGAAGAAACAGTACAAATTACAATCTGATCTATACAAATTATATCTTACATATAAAATCTGAGATTTTTTTTCCTGTGTTGTGCACATATAGTATATTGACAGAACATAATAGAAATATGCATGAATTTTATATTCATAATATCTGAAATATAGCAAAAACACTGAAGAAATAGTTTTCAAATATGGAAAATACATGATATATTTCTATGTAATTATTAAATCATAATCTAAGTTTTAATGATGGAAAAGATAGATCCGTATATGTGTATATGTGATGGGTATGAAGTTAATTCATTGTGAACTGAAGGTTTCTTCTGTGGGATAGCCTAGATATTTTGCTACCCTTCAAGAGGAAGTAGAAAGAATTCACAACAGTCTTTTTTATTTAAGGACTCAGCAACCTACTTTACTTAGCTGCCAAAAGTTGAATGCCTCTTTGGTTTTCCTGGATTGTATCCTACTATTCTTTTCCACATGCTCTTTCATTTTGATCCGTTCAGGCTTACTGGTGGTTAGACAGTACTTTCTTGGATGTGCCCCTGGCTGCCACCACAGAGGCCAACCACTGCCAGTTGTCCGCCTCCATATCATTGAATAGGACTTGTGAGCCTTGTCTCTATCCACGCCCCTCGCTTTCTCTCTGGCAGACGGTTCCTGAACTTGCTGGTGCAGGGGTTACTGATTCACAGAACTGAGTGAAATTCCTTTGTTGACCTCAGATGCCTTAGCAACTACAGAGAGAAATCTACGATATTTTTCAAATTGTGTTTAAATTCAAAAAAAGAATTTAATAGGAAAACAGTGTAAGAATATCTCCCCCCACAAAAGATATACAAATCAAAGATGGTATGCATAGACACACACAGCAATGTGTTCAATCGTATTCTTATAGCAGTGATTTTCACTGCCTTGTTAAGCATGCACTAATATCACTTAGGAGACATGCTTAATCATTACTAACTAAACAGTACTAAGATACAGTGCATATTCCTTTTTCAAAGAAAACTCTAACCCTATCATGAATGTGCAAAGTAAGAATGATGTGTATGGGTATATAAAACACATTATATAAATACATAAACATGTCAGCAGTGAAGAAACAGTACAAATTACAATCTGATCTATACAAATTATATCTTACATATAAAATCTGAGATTTTTTTTCCTGTGTTGTGCACATATAGTATATTGACAGAACATAATAGAAATATGCATGAATTTTATATTCATAATATCTGAAATATAGCAAAAACACTGAAGAAATAGTTTTCAAATATGGAAAATACATGATATATTTCTATGTAATTATTAAATCATAATCTAAGTTTTAATGATGGAAAAGATAGATCCGTATATGTGTATATGTGATGGGTATGAAGTTAATTCATTGTGAACTGAAGGTTTCTTCTGTGGGATAGCCTAGATATTTTGCTACCCTTCAAGAGGAAGTAGAAAGAATTCACAACAGTCTTTTTTATTTAAGGACTCAGCAACCTACTTTACTTAGCTGCCAAAAGTTGAATGCCTCTTTGGTTTTCCTGGATTGTATCCTACTATTCTTTTCCACATGCTCTTTCATTTTGATCCGTTCAGGCTTACTGGTGGTTAGACAGTACTTTCTTGGATGTGCCCCTGGCTGCCACCACAGAGGCCAACCACTGCCAGTTGTCCGCCTCCATATCATTGAATAGGACTTGTGAGCCTTGTCTCTATCCACGCCCCTCGCTTTCTCTCTGGCAGACGGTTCCTGAACTTGCTGGTGCAGGGGTTACTGATTCACAGAACTGAGTGAAATTCCTTTGTTGACCTCAGATGCCTTAGCAACTACAGAGAGAAATCTACGATATTTTTCAAATTGTGTTTAAATTCAAAAAAAGAATTTAATAGGAAAACAGTGTAAGAATATCTCCCCCCACAAAAGATACACAAATCAAAGATGGTATGCATAGACACACACAGCAATGTGTTCAATCGTATTCTTATAGCAGTGATTTTCACTGCCTTGTTAAGCATGCACTAATATCACTTAGGAGACATGCTTAATCATTACTAACTAAACAGTACTAAGATACAGTGCATATTCTCTCATAAATTATAATTTCCAAAGAAAACTCTGAGGCAGACCTGTCACCCTTTCTAAACTGTATTTCCTAAATTCTAATATATAAGATAGTTATAATAAAAAAAATTATTTCATGTTCAGAGCATTTCTAGATCAGGTGTTCACAAGGTTAATCTGTCATAGCATAAGTAAAAGATAACAGTTTATTTAAAAATATATATTTTTTGATTATTTTTAGTTGTTCAGTAGGAGAAGCATGTATTTCAGCTCAATCTATTTTTAGAGGATTATTATCATACCAGTTTTGTCATGGTGCATTGCAGAAAACATAGTCTACATTTAATCTACATCAAAATTAATTTTTTAAGTTATGTATTCAGAACATCTGTTGCCACACAAAATTTTCACGGAAGGTGTGAACGGTGTATTTCATTGTATATATCTATGAATATACACCTATGTGCACACATATGTAGTTCATTATTCTTGACTGTGAGGGCTTATGACTATTAACGCTGTCAATTTTTATCTCATTACTCATCACTGCTTACTGTGAGTGCTAATAGTATATTTCCATGGAGTTTGTGTGTGCTGTAATGTAAATTCTGACATTGCTAGTGTCAGTCACTAATCTACCTCATTCAGTTCATGTCAAGATGATATATCACAATCCTCAATAACTGTCATCTCAGTTTTAAATAGACCTACATTTTCTCAACTTTACAATTAATTTTTTGTTAAGAATCTAGTAACTTTTTTAACAATATGAACAACTAATGCATTCTAATATATTCAAAGCAGCTACTGATTTTAAAATGTTCCCTTTGAAAATTAAGCAAAGAGAATAATAGTTCTAAATGATGAGAAAACAATTTGTTATAGAAAGAAAATTGATCAAAACTTGCATTTTGAAAAAAAAGTAACGGTTGGATTTTTATAGACTTTTAAATTTTACTTTAAGTGTGCTTTGAAAGGATACTTTTACAGTGTTTAAAAGTATGTAAGTTAATTAGGCCCTATTGCAAGTTGAAGCTTCCCAGAGTTATATAGCTGGAGTGTTTGGACATATCTTGAACCTTTTGCACTGCATGTATGCTTTCAATAGTTTTTCTTCCATTTTCCCTTTCTTTGCAGTCTCTTCCCATACCCACTGTTAATATGTTGGTTTATTTTTCATTCTTTTTTCTCTATCTTTCCGTAGGCTTCTCAGGCTCTCCTTTTCTATGGTTGAACTTTCAACTCTGCTATTGTTGGCATTATCTCCACCACGTGGTCTTCTCTCAACTTGGATGTATTTGAATTCTGTTCATTAAGAACCAGCTTTTTTTTAAAGCTTCCTGAATTCCAACTAACTGAAATAATGTTTTCTGCATCTAATTTTTGACAACATATTTATTGTACTATGTGTTCTGTGTGTGTGTGTACTTTTAATTTCCACTATCAGGCTCTAGGTGACACTGTTAGTTGCTTAAGTGACGAGAACCTTCTATTGATTCCTCCCAATATCCACCACTATGTCTACCATGTACTTTATGTTAGGTAGGATTCATACGTAGTTGATAAATGATTGAATAAATATGTCTTTGAAATTATTGTAGTATTATATAAGGAATTATATGAGATAATATAAAGTATTTTGTTAAAAATGTATCCAATATACAGGTAGTTTTAGCCCAAAGTTCCTCCAACCCTTTTTATGAATACATCTTAAAGAATAGTAGCAAGTCTACATTGGTAGGGGGTGTCTCATAACCTGATTAGGACTGCTCTCTGGCAGGAAAATATACTGTTAAGAAACAGAACTCTTTACACACACCTTTCTATGGAAATGAGTCACCTAATTATTGGATCACTTGAAGCTCCTGGATCCACAATATCTGTCTACTTCTTTTTTGGAGTCAGAATTCTCTCATATCTTGGCAATAGACTAGATCCTTCTTCCCCTGTCCCTGGTCTTTCTTAAGAAGAGTACATAGCTGAGCCTCTTTTACTTTCCCCTGAAGACTTTCATTCCAGACCCTGATTTCTGACCTTGATCCTTCCGTTGGTACAGAATCTAGTTTCTTTCTAGGATTAAAAGAATCATTTGGAGGGAGAGGGTTGAAAGAAAATAAACAGAATCCTCTTTTTTTTCCCCAAGCTATGGTCAGATATATTAATAAAAGGGAATCCCAGAAGGTGATAAGATAATTATTGCTACTTCATAATATACATGATCGAGTCCTTAAGGACCTATACTCTGGCATTTTCTGACATTGGCCATCATCTTAATTCCTGATTCCTGTGTGTTTATCTGCCACTTCTATTCTGTGTTTGTGTTATCTTTGATTCATCAAACCTGACTTACTTATCTGATGAGGTTGTGACCATTCAGGTTGTGCAAAAATCGGTCCTGATATTATTGGCTGTATTTGTAATCTGAACATGACTTGTTGCTTCACAAGGAGCAAAAAGACTGTCACATTGCAGTATCTACTACCTTCCTGGACTCTTCCTTCTCGCAAAGGGTACTTCCTTTGCTCTGAATAGATCGGGTCTGGTGGCATGTTTTCCACATTTAACACATTTATAGAAATATTTTTTGCCATGCAAAAGCTTTTGAGTTTACAAAACAAAGAGACAATCCACAGACTGGGAGAAAATATTTGCAAATAATGTGATAAGGCATTAGTCTCCAAAATTTACCAACAGCTCATGACACTTAGTAGCGTCAAAACAAACAATCCACTCAAAATCTGGGTGAAAAACCTGAATAGACATTTCTCTAAAGAGGACATACAGATGAAAAGATGTGACAGGCACATGAAAAGATGTACAAAATTGCTAGTTATTAGAGAAATGCAAGTTAAAACCACAATAAGATACTACCTTATACTGGTCAGAATGAATATCAAGATACCCACAAATAACAAATGAAGAGTATGTGGAGAGAAGGGAATCCTCCTGCACTGCTGGTGGGATTGTAAATTAGTGAAGCTGCTATAGAGAACTCTGTGGAGGCTCCTTAAAAACTAAACATAGAGCTACCATATGACCCTGCAATGCAATCCTGGGCATATATCAGAGAAAAACATGGCCAAGAGATACATGCACCCAAGTGTTCATTTCAGCACTGTTTGCAATGGCCAAGACATAGAAGCAACCCAAATGTTTATTGACAGAGGAATGGATAAAGATGATGTGGTATGTATATACATACATACATATATATATACAAATATATATGTGTGTGTATGTATCTATATATAGATACACACATATAATGGCATTTTACTCAGCCATTAAAAAGAATGAAATAAGGCCATTTATAGCAATATGGATGGACCTAGAGAGTGACATACTGAGTAAAGTAAGTCAGAGAAAAAAAAAAGAAACATCATATGACATCCCTTTTGTGTGGATTCTAAAAAGAAATGATACAAATGAACTTATCTGCAAAATGTAATATATATATAAGATATATATATATCATATATAGAGACATACACACACACATATATATATATGATATAAATCTTATATATATAGGAGTAACTTTTATATATATGTGTGTGTGTGTATATACATATACATATACATATACATGTATATACATATACATGTATATATACATATACATATATATGTATATATAGGAGTAACTTTTATATATGTGTGTGTATATATACATATACATATACATGTATATACATATACACACACACACACACATATATAAAAGTTACTCCTAGCTTCACTTTATTCATTCGAAACATGACACGTGGGAATGAAGGCCATTCATTGAATCAGTTAAACAGTTCTGAAAAAAAGCTTCTGAGTCTGAGAAACAGGGAATAGCATAACCTTATTTCAATTGCCATTTTATGTACATAGGGAAAGTGACATTCAAATTGGCACTTTGTTTCACTGATTCAAAGGTGCTAGGTTGTAATCATGGAAGTAACATGGTTGTTTTTTCTCTTTTTTCTTTGGACACAAATTACAAGAAAAATGTCTTACTGTTAAGGAGTGCTTATAAGCAGAAAATGAATTTTTAAAAAAGAATAATCAGTATATATTTCTTAAAAATAGAGACAACATAATTTATAGGGTGAATATTTGTATATAGGTATAAACTAAAAATAATTTAAAAAATACCTTTTGAAAGAAGTTGAGAGTTATCTCAGCTTATTTTCCCATGGCCTCTTAAAGAAGAGGTCATAACACTTTTGAAGTATTTGTTTTAAAATGTTTACTTCATAGAGTGAGTGCCATATGATTGATAAGTATTCTCCTGACCACTTCTGGTCATCAGACATTTAAGGAACCTACAGAGTGGCATACTGACTTGTTCTTCATATATGGCAGCTAACATTGACATCGCTTAGGAATTTTCCAATTTTCGGCTATAATAGTAAAATAGATATTTTGTTTCTCTCTTAAACTAAGATGAAGCACTTCTGTGATATTGAATGTGGGCCTCCCTGGTGGCTCAATGGTAAAGACCTTAACCTGCCAATGCAGAAGATATGGGTTTGATCCCTGGGTCAGGAAAATCCCCCAAAGAAGGAAATGGCAACTCACTCCAGTATTCTTGTCTGGGAAATCCCATGGACAGAGGAGTCTGGAGGGCCGCAGTCCATAAGGTCACAAACGAGTTGGACATGACTTAGCAACTAAACAACACCAGCAGCAATGTCAAAAATCATTTGACCTATGTCTCAAATTTAACCAGTGGGGAAAATTGCACTAAATACTCAATATTGTTGTTTAGTTGCTAAATCTTATCTCTTTTGTGACCCCATGGACTGCAACTCTCCAGGCTCTTTTGTCCATGGGATTTCCTAGGCAAGAATACTGGAGTGAGCTATCATTTCTTTCTCCAGGGAATTTTCCCAGCCCAAGGATGGAGCCTGTGTCTCCTATATCAGCAGATGTATTCTTTACCACTGATCTGCCAGAGGAACCCCAATTTTGACGTAGTTGATATATTTTAGTGTGTGTGTATATATATATATATATATATACACACATATATATATATGTATTTTAATGTATCTACTTGATGTGCCATTATAGCCTACCGCTAATAGTATATTCCATCTATCATTAAAGTCTATGATAAGAGATGACTAGGATGTTCATATCAAGGCTTCAGTGTTATCTATGGTTTTATCTTGGGCATATGTTTGCTTAAAATTGTAATGAACTTTGTATAAGAATTTAAGTGTAGAACTAAGACAACATTGCTAATTCAAGGTAAAAGTCTAGTTATGGCTGAAATATTAATATGATCATGGAAAAAAGATGTGGATATGAATCTGTGCTTAAGTTACCCTGGTAACTGTCATAGTGCCCTAATCTTTCTTCATTTTTATTCACAACTATAGTTCACTTCATAGAGTGAGTGCCATATGATTGATAAGTATTCTCCTGACCACTTCTGGTCATCAGACATTTAAGGAACCTACAGAGTGGCATACTGACTTGTTCTTCATATATGGCAGCTAACATTGACATCGCTTAGGAATTTTCCAATTTTTGGCTATAATAGTAAAATAGATATTTTGTTTCTCTCTTAAACTAAGATGAAGCACTTCTGTGATATTGAATGTGGGCCTCCCTGGTGGCTCAATGGTAAAGACCTTAACCTGCCAATGCAGAAGATATGGGTTTGATCCCTGGGTCAGGAAAATCCCCCAAAGAAGGAAATAGCAACTCACTCCAGTATTCTTGTCTGGGAAATCCCATGGACAGAGGAGTCTGGAGGGCCGCAGTCCATAAGGTCACAAACGAGTTGGACATGACTTAGCAACTAAACAACACCAGCAGCAATGTCAAAAATCATTTGACCTATGTCTCAAATTTAACCAGTGGGGAAAATTGCACTAAATACTCAATATTGTTGTTTAGTTGCTAAATCTTATCTCTTTTGTGACCCCATGGACTGCAACTCTCCAGGCTCTTTTGTCCATGGGATTTCCTAGGCAAGAATACTGGAGTGAGCTATCATTTCTTTCTCCAGGGAATTTTCCCAGCCCAAGGATGGAGCCTGTGTCTCCTATATCAGCAGATGTATTCTTTACCACTGATCTGCCAGAGGAACCCCAATTTTGACGTAGTTGATATATTTTAGTGTGTGTGTATATATATATATATATATACACATATATATATATATGTATTTTAATGTATCTACTTGATGTGCCATTATAGCCTACCGCTAATAGTATATTCCATCTATCATTAAAGTCTATGATAAGAGATGACTAGGATGTTCATATCAAGGCTTCAGTGTTATCTATGGTTTTATCTTGGGCATATGTTTGCTTAAAATTGTAATGAACTTTGTATAAGAATTTAAGTGTAGAACTAAGACAACATTGATAATTCAAGGTAAAAGTCTAGTTATGGCTGAAATATTAATATGATCATGGAAAAAAGATGTGGATATGAATCTGTGCTTAAGTTACCCTGGTAACTGTCATAGTGCCCTAATCTTTCTTCATTTTTATTCACAACTATAGTTAGCCATCATGCCCAGATATAAATGTACTAAAGGATACTGTAACATAAACATTTTGATTCATGCACGTCTTACACTCAGTTAAATAGCACCCGATACATCTCTAAAGTGATTTTCACAGGACAAGAGAAAAAAATTTGGACAAATATTAATATTTAAGGAAAAAAGCCCAAACCCACTTCAACTGAATTATAATTTGCAAAAATGTCCTTTGTTAAAGTGTCTAACATCTTCTGGCTTTGAGATGCTTCTCACAAGTTGAATGTTTATGCATAATTTTAACTGTTTGTTCTGGTATATTCCCAAATTAAACAAAATCCATGAGATTTGGAAATACTGTCTATGCTGAGCGAAGTGTTCTAATGACAGTGCTAGGGTTTCAGTGTATAACAAACTCAAGGAAAGGTTCACAGATAACTGTAACAAGACAGCACAGCCAAGACATACGTTTATCCTTTATTTAGGATGACGAAAACTTAAACATATCTTTCAGTACTATCTCTCTTTTTCTCACACAGATAGACTGTATATCAGTAATCTGGACACCAAGTTATTTAAAGCTATTATTTAGTACCATAATAAGTAGCAATTTAAATACAAGGTAAAATCACCACATTGTCTTGTTTACTACTGATGTTAATTTTAAGCTGACGTTCACTGCGCCCCAAAAAGGCAGCCTATGATTTGTTATCATTAAACTGTCAACTCTGCCTTGAGTTGGAAATAGATTCACACTACACTACTTACAGCATATCACTTTATTTTCTATCAGTCAAAAAAAAAAAAATCTAGAGTCGGTTTAATTGTGTCTGTGCTATTTTTCTATTAACTGTTTCATGCATTTTTCCTGGCCTTTTAATTGCAGTTTAATAGTGGTCATTAACACATTAAGGGGTGTTAGAAGAACATTTGAAGTCCTCTTGACTTCTACCAAAGTTGACACTTCAATGCTAGAGTAATTTCAGCTATTCATTTATTTAATAGTGACCTATGCAAATGTGGAACCATGTCATTTTACAAATTGACTGTAATAATTAACTAGAAAGGCAGAGTAAAATGAAACAGGTTATAATTAGAATATAACTGCTACAGTATTACGTCAGCTAGAATAAAATAATCTCAAATGATTAAATTGGTTTCAATTATTAAGAATCAGTTTAATGTACCCACTGTTCTGATTTTTACATTTCTCTTTTTTGTGTGCATTAGATGTCACCTCATACAATTTATGTATTTTATTCATCTTGGTAAAACAGGCATTACAGAAGTTTAATTAAGTAGTAAAAGACTTCACATTATTCTGCTGAATTCTAAATTAGTTGTAGAAACTAGTCAGAGTGCACGCTACATACTACTCAGGATCATTTCAATTAGCTGTATCTATTAAGCCACCCAACATTCCCTTTACACAGTAAATATATGTAACATGTCACTACCCACCAGAAAATGTGTTTTAATCACATAATTATCACAACCTTCCCAAATGGTTCTTGGATGCATCACTTTTGTATCACTTTTTAAAAAAGTATCATAACAACTATCTTTCCAAAAATCTCACCAGAAAATTGTCTGTTCATTGGAAAATCACATATATTCATGCACACGTTTATCCTTTATTTAGATGAGAAATAAAAGAAAAGTAGACTGTATATCAGTAATCTGGACACCAAGTTATTTAAAGCTATTATTTAGTACCATAATAAGTAGCAATTTAAATACAAGGTAAAATCACCACATTGTCTTGTTTACTACTGATGTTAATTTTAAGCTGACGTTCACTGCGCCCCAAAAAGGCAGCCTATGATTTGTTATCATTAAACTGTCAACTCTGCCTTGAGTTGGAAATAGATTCACACTACACTACTTACAGCATATCACTTTATTTTCTATCAGTCAAAAAAAAAAAAATCTAGAGTCGGTTTAATTGTGTCTGTGCTATTTTTCTATTAACTGTTTCATGCATTTTTCCTGGCCTTTTAATTGCAGTTTAATAGTGGTCATTAACACATTAAGGGGTGTTAGAAGAACATTTGAAGTCCTCTTGACTTCTACCAAAGTTGACACTTCAATGCTAGAGTAATTTCAGCTATTCATTTATTTAATAGTGACCTATGCAAATGTGGAACCATGTCATTTTACAAATTGACTGTAATAATTAACTAGAAAGGCAGAGTAAAATGAAACAGGTTATAATTAGAATATAACTGCTACAGTATTACGTCAGCTAGAATAAAATAATCTCAAATGATTAAATTGGTTTCAATTATTAAGAATCAGTTTAATGTACCCACTGTTCTGATTTTTACATTTCTCTTTTTTGTGTGCATTAGATGTCACCTCATACAATTTATGTATTTTATTCATCTTGGTAAAACAGGCATTACAGAAGTTTAATTAAGTAGTAAAAGACTTCACATTATTCTGCTGAATTCTAAATTAGTTGTAGAAACTAGTCAGAGTGCACGCTACATACTACTCAGGATCATTTCAATTAGCTGTATCTATTAAGCCACCCAACATTCCCTTTACACAGTAAATATATGTAACATGTCACTACCCACCAGAAAATGTGTTTTAATCACATAATTATCACAACCTTCCCAAATGGTTCTTGGATGCATCACTTTTGTATCACTTTTTAAAAAAGTATCATAACAACTATCTTTCCAAAAATCTCAAGAATTTCCTGTCATGACTCCTATACACTTGGCAGTTAGTCTGGCTTCATGGGCATATGGCACAGAACCTCTGCACCCAGAAGGACCCCACACTTGATTCAGTGTTCTACACTTGCTGTATTGAAATTTTTAAGATTTTTGAACAAAGAGTGTTGTGTTTTCCTTTTATTCTAAGCCCTACAAATAAGTCCTGCTTGAATGATAGCATACAGAAACTTAATGACTTGTGCACCTTTGGCCACATATTCAACATTTTCCTTATCATTCTCCTGATGATTAAGGACTGACTCTTCCCAAAATGTGGCTTCAAGGAATTTTGTCATGGAGCTGTGTGGATAAGGAGGATGTCTATTTAGCCAGTACAGTTAACCAATGGTATTTGAAATATTCCTAAAGTTAAGGTTGTATGACATTCTGTGACACAGTTCCAAAAAATTTGTTTCCAGCTATTATGTACCTCCAAGTTCTGGAATAGGATATAAAATGATGCCTGAGTAGTTAAAAATTCACTTTTTAATAAAGGTGAACTTTGATATTCTGAATATATATATATATATATATATATATGTATATATATGTGTGTGTGTGTGTGCATTTTCGTCTCAAAGTCTGGGCTTTTTATACAGAAAATACTTGTTCTATGATGGTATATTTTGGTATCATTTCTCTGTTCTATCACATCTTCTTTTATTCTAATTAATCCTGACAGCTTTAGAACTTTGGTAATTCAAGAAAGGCAGTTGAGAAAATTAGTATACTATGATCAATTAAGGTTGTAGTTAAAAATGCAGATATCTACTGAAGTTAAAGTTTTGTTCATTCTTCTACTTTTTTGTGTGTGATTTGTTCTGGTTACTTCAGGACTTTCTTGGGAACATATCATAATGATTTTGTGGCATACTGCTACATAAGATGGTGGGTTATTTAGCATGCACATTTGGCTTTTCTGCCTTGAAGAAATCTCTTCAAAAGCTCAAGATAGAGGTTTCTCAGAATAAAGGTGAAGTCCTTCTTCCTCCTGTAATTAAGTATTAAATATAATTGTTCTATCCTGGAATTTTGGTTAAATTTATAGTATGGAGAATGGTAAAGATGCTATTGTCCTATCCAGAAAATGGTAATCTGATACCTACATATATACTATAAAACAGTTTTAAGAATGATGGATGCTTGCAACATTTTTAACATGTAGCTATCGTGGCTCAGTCGCTACAGTCCTATCCAGTGCCCGCTCAGTCCGAGTTTTTTGTGTTTTCCTTTTATTCTAAGCCCTACAAATAAGTCCTGCTTGAATGATAGCATACAGAAACTTAATAACTTGTGCACCTTTGGCCACATATTCAACATTTTCCTCATCATTCTCCTGATGATTAAGGACTGACTCTTCCCAAAATGTGGCTTCAAGGAATTTTGTCATGGAGCTGTGTGGATAAGGAGGATGTCTATTTAGCCAGTACAGTTAACCAATGGTATTTGAAATATTCCTAAAGTTAAGGTTGTATGACATTCTGTGACACAGTTCCAAAAAATTTGTTTCCAGCTATTATGTACCTCCAAGTTCTGGAATAGGATATAAAATGATGCCTGAGTAGTTAAAAATTCACTTTTTAATAAAGGTGAACTTTGATATTCTGAATATATATATATATATATATATATATGTATATATATGTGTGTGTGTGTGTGCATTTTCGTCTCAAAGTCTGGGCTTTTTATACAGAAAATACTTGTTCTATGATGGTATATTTTGGTATCATTTCTCTGTTCTATCACATCTTCTTTTATTCTAATTAATCCTGACAGCTTTAGAACTTTGGTAATTCAAGAAAGGCAGTTGAGAAAATTAGTATACTATGATCAATTAAGGTTGTAGTTAAAAATGCAGATATCTACTGAAGTTAAAGTTTTGTTCATTCTTCTACTTTTTTGTGTGTGATTTGTTCTGGTTACTTCAGGACTTTCTTGGGAACATATCATAATGATTTTGTGGCATACTGCTACATAAGATGGTGGGTTATTTAGCATGCACATTTGGCTTTTCTGCCTTGAAGAAATCTCTTCAAAAGCTCAAGATAGAGGTTTCTCAGAATAAAGGTGAAGTCCTTCTTCCTCCTGTAATTAAGTATTAAATATAATTGTTCTATCCTGGAATTTTGGTTAAATTTATAGTATGGAGAATGGTAAAGATGCTATTGTCCTATCCAGAAAATGGTAATCTGATACCTACATATATACTATAAAACAGTTTTAAGAATGATGGATGCTTGCAACATTTTTAACTGGCTATGTGTAGCTATACGTGGCTCAGTCGCTACAGTCCTATCCGACTCTTTTGGCCCAATAGACCACAGCCCTTCAGGCTCCTCTTCAGGCTCCACAGGACTTTCCAGGCAAGAATACTGGTGCAGGTTGCCATGCCCTCCTCCAGGGACTGAACATTTGTCTCTTGCATTGCAGGTGGATTTTATAACCACTGAGACACTGGGGAGGCCTTCATTGGCTATACCACAATACAAAAGAAAAAGTTCAAAAAAAGAACTAAAGATGCTCTAGAACTGACTAAAACCATCCAGAGATTGGATGAAGATTCATATCCCTTATGTGAAGACTTTTTTTTAAAGTTCATCCCCAAAGCTTTTAATCTTGATTAGTATAAAGCTATGAATCTGGAAATAACATCAAACACACCCCCAAATCAAACTGATTAACTGAGGTACTTTCCTAAAAACTTGGATCCCTTCTTGAAGTAAACTGACTTTTCTTCACAAGATTTGGAGAGTAAACATTTTCTGCCGCCTGCTCTGTTGTAATTCAGTCAAATATATCAGTTAAGCACTTTTTAGCAACAATAACCCGTCCTGACCTACTAATAATAAAAAATAATGTATCTAACTAGTTATATGATTTACTTGACTCTCCTTTTCCCAGTTTAAGCTGAATCTTGAGTCAGAAATGCAGTAAATTCAGGGCAGTATGAGGTCAACTGAGCAAAAAGAAAAAAAAAATACTTTAAGAGAATAGCAATAATTAAAAAAAAATCATTTAGGATTTGAAAGAATGCCTTGAGCTTGAAAATCACTTCTATTTTTTTTCAGAATGGAATTAGAGTTCTTTATTATAATGTAATTGTAATTAATATTGTGCAGTTGTAATAATATAATTATTATTAATTACATTTTCCAAATGTAATTAAAATCCATTGCTTGGAACAAAGGCAATCACTGGATTACAATTATCTGTATTTCTAAAAGAAACAATTAATATGGCAGGTTTCAGTTCCATGGTAAAAATAACCAGATACTGTATGTCTTATAGCTTTTAATTCACATACCTGGAACAATAGTAAACGCAGGTAATGCATATTTTATTCTAGAAGACAATTTTTAAAGATCTATCTTTAATACATTTTTAATTTAGTTGCTGATTAGAAAGAAAAGTTCATTTAGACTCGCTTCTATATTTATGTGTGACATCTTGAATGACACGTATTTAACTTTCCAGAATCATATATATCATAATATATCACAAACAGCATCATTAACATTTCAAATGGGGGTTACTTCTGTATTCATGAGTTAGAATTTAATAGTAGATTAAATGTAATTGGAAGTGCATTCTCATAATAGAGCTACAGAGTTGTCAATTAAATGTTATTAATGGGAGGTTAAATTTTCTCTGAGTTCAAAGACAATGTCAAATTTCAAATTCCAAGGTTTACACTAATATCACCCACATAATTTATTCTATGTTTTAAAAACCTCAGTTTATGTAGGGATAGAATGGACTGATTAAAGATTGTCTTCAAGATAAGTAACAGAATAAAATATTGTAACATAAACTCTGTTGTAGCTGATTTGGCCCAAAGTGGGAAATGAGCCAAACTAAGGAATAGGCTTCTTTTTATACCTCTAGTTTTCACTGTCCTCATCTTCCTGTTGGTGATTCTCTGAAGCGTTAGCTCTTCATGAATGTATTATTTTAGAAAAGATTCTTACATGGATGGAGAGCCAATATTTTAAAAATTTCTGATTGTATTCTTTAAAATTCCAATTCCCCATTAAAAACTAAAGAAAAATAAGTATCTTAACAAACAAATCTAACTTGATAATAGGTTCAGTCTTGGCATAATGATGTATTCAGAGAAATAGTATAATAACCAAAAACCTAAAAATAAATATTAAAAATCTTTACTCTGTCTCTCCGAATGGTGACAGGAAAGGTGAATTCTTGAACTTCTCTTGGAAACTTTTGTACCTCAAAGTTCTGACTAGAGGACTATCCAGGTCCCTCTGCAACCTCACTTGCTTTATTATGCAGATGGTAGATCAGTTTAATCTTTATGTGCCACTCCTGCTTTAGGGTAATCCCCCTACACAAGTTTTTCACAACAAAAGAAATCTGAAGCACTCACTTAGCAAAGGGAGTCCTTCTACTTTAGAACCTTTTCTGAAGAGTGAGGAAGGGGGCAGGGGAGTGTTGGTAAGTAAGATTATCTACCTAACAATTTTCTGTCTTCTTTAGCTCCACAAACAGCACTTGTGGTATTCACGAGTCTTTCTGTTGTTTCTTGTATTTATACTTTGTACCACCTTTGCCTCCACTGAGGACGTGTTAAGTGAGCTTGCTTGCTGCCGCGCAAGCTCTCCAGGCAAAACCTGGCTCTGGATTGCAGACAAGCTCTGCCTCTCTGCCCCGGTAACAGGTTGCAGATCTGTTCACTAGGCAAGTACTCTCAGAGCCACTGACTCCCACCTGAGGCAAAATGGAACTGCTATCAGCTATCAAATATTTGGGTACTTATAAATTACCAAGTACTTGTGTAATCTTGGTGGAATTACTAAATTTGTACTTTCTTTCCTGGAGGATGCAAAAGAGCAAAGGGTAGGTGGCTGAAAAGTAACCATGATCTTACCTGTTAACTGACCAACAAATCAAGTCGGGGTCTCTTACACGGCAGGAAGATTCTGTAGCATTGAGTCACCAGGAAAGCCCATTACTGAAACACAATGGAGAGCAAATCAGGCTCTAATTCAAGCCTGACTATATAGCCGGGGTGCTGTTCTCTGAAAGGGAAATAAGGAAGGCCTTTATCGCTATTCACCAGGGCCATGTCTATGGGAATTTTTCACGAGGCAAAACTATACCTGCCACAGGTCTTATCTGAGATTTCTTATTTTATCTTTTACTGATGGGATAGCTTCTTGCTTTCCTCATGCTGAAGGAGTTTCACCAACAGCAAAGATTCAGGAATTCTTTCTGATGGCAAGGGAGTCTGATTCTTCAGATAACTCACTCAGAAATATGATCCAGAGAAAAAGGACAGTTTATTGCTTGGTAATAACAGTACATTATACATAATCTCTATATATTACATATAATATATATTATCATATATAACACTTGCTTTATTATGCAGATGGTAGATCAGTTTAATCTTTATGTGCCACTCCTGCTTTAGGGTAATCCCCCTACACAAGTTTTTCACAACAAAAGAAATCTGAAGCACTCACTTAGCAAAGGGAGTCCTTCTACTTTAGAACCTTTTCTGAAGAGTGAGGAAGGGGGCAGGGGAGTGTTGGTAAGTAAGATTATCTACCTAACAATTTTCTGTCTTCTTTAGCTCCACAAACAGCACTTGTGGTATTCACGAGTCTTTCTGTTGTTTCTTGTATTTATACTTTGTACCACCTTTGCCTCCACTGAGGACGTGTTAAGTGAGCTTGCTTGCTGCCGCGCAAGCTCTCCAGGCAAAACCTGGCTCTGGATTGCAGACAAGCTCTGCCTCTCTGCCCCGGTAACAGGTTGCAGATCTGTTCACTAGGCAAGTACTCTCAGAGCCACTGACTCCCACCTGAGGCAAAATGGAACTGCTATCAGCTATCAAATATTTGGGTACTTATAAATTACCAAGTACTTGTGTAATCTTGGTGGAATTACTAAATTTGTACTTTCTTTCCTGGAGGATGCAAAAGAGCAAAGGGTAGGTGGCTGAAAAGTAACCATGATCTTACCTGTTAACTGACCAACAAATCAAGTCGGGGTCTCTTACACGGCAGGAAGATTCTGTAGCATTGAGTCACCAGGAAAGCCCATTACTGAAACACAATGGAGAGCAAATCAGGCTCTAATTCAAGCCTGACTATATAGCCGGGGTGCTGTTCTCTGAAAGGGAAATAAGGAAGGCCTTTATCGCTATTCACCAGGGCCATGTCTATGGGAATTTTTCACGAGGCAAAAATATACCTGCCACAGTTCTTATCTGAGATTTCTTATTTTATCTTTTACTGATGGGATAGCTTCTTGCTTTCCTCATGCTGAAGGAGTTTCACCAACAGCAAAGATTCAGGAATTCTTTCTGATGGCAAGGGAGTCTGATTCTTCAGATAACTCACTCAGAAATATGATCCAGAGAAAAAGGACAGTTTATTGCTTGGTAATAACAGTACATTATACATAATCTCTCTATATATTACATATAATATATATTATCTATCTATATTATAATAAATCCAGAAGATCCCCTAAAGAAGGCAATGGCAATCCACTTTAATTTTCTTACCTGGGAAATCCCATGGATAGAGTAGGCTGGCAGGCCGCAGTCTGGGGTATGCAAAAGTTAGGAGTCTTACAGGAGATAAATCCTGAGTCAGATAACCCAGATCTTTTATGATGGGAAGTGGCATCCCTGACTTTGCCCCAGAGAGTAAAGAAAGCTACAGTTACTTTTAAAAAGGATATAGAAACATACTTATAATAGTATTTTGTATCTCCTGTGGCATAGTTATGACATTATGCTTCATTTTGAAATAATTACAGAAGAAAGAAATGGAGAAAAAGAATATACTGGCATCTGGAAGGCCAAGAATGCCACTATCAGAGATCAAGCTGAAAAACAGATTTCCTTTAGAAGGTCTTACTCTCTGATGTAGTAGGATATAACATGTATAAAAGGATGTAGCCATATCTGGTGAGCTAAACAGCGAAAACAAGGGTGGATTTGATCTTGGTGCCTTGAACCCGGTTATTTATTTTCCTTCCTAAATCATATTAATCTACTTAATTACCCATGTAATTAAAAGAATCACACTGTGCCAAATGAAATACAGTTTTAAGTGGTTCAATAAATAAAATAGTTTATATCGTTAAATTTTTATAAACAAAACAAAATGATTTAAAAAATGAGACCTGGGCTTCCCCTGGTGGTCCAGTGGGTAAAGACACCACCTTGCAGTGCAAGGGGCACAAGTTCGATCCCTGCCCTGGGAAGATCCCATGTGCCGCGGAGCGGCTGGATTGATGTGTCCAATTACTGAGCTGGAGCTCTGGCACGTGTACGCCCAGAGCTGGTGCTCTGCGACGACAGTGGCCACCGTGATGGGAGGCCCACAGGAGCAAAAGAACAACGACGGATGAAAATAGAGAAATGAAAAACCAATAGCAGTGGCCCGCCCATCCTCCTCCCTCCCCACCCACTCTCCAAAAGATAAATAAATAAAATTAAAAAAAAAAATAAAAAATGAGACCTATTGTATTA
Source organism: Tragulus kanchil (assembly GCA_022376925.1). Taxonomy (NCBI): domain Eukaryota; kingdom Metazoa; phylum Chordata; class Mammalia; order Artiodactyla; family Tragulidae; genus Tragulus; species Tragulus kanchil. The sequence continues at coordinate 77,691,404 of JAIOJX010000030.1, read as the reverse complement.
TGGTATTCAATTAACTAGAAACTTTTAATAGCAAATACTTCAGGTTTTCTGAGTGTTATTTTGAAATAAAAAGAAGTAGCTTGCCTTTTTTTTTTTTTTTTTTGATCAACTATGTCTAAATAAAGGCAGTGACTCATGTTTGGGTCAAAACTATTTTGGGTACATATCATCAGAACCATGCAAAAGTTCACAGATTTGAGTGAATATTTTGCCCTGAAGAAAAGGCACAGAAATACTTTTAAGTTTTTAACAGGAAGAACATGCTTACATTTAACAATATAATAATAAATATATGTTGACTTCATTATGCTTTTTCTTTATGAGTACAGTAGAATTTGGATAATACTCATATCTCTTCATGAGCTAATGTGAAAGTCAATGGAAAATACAGGGCCACAGACAGAGAATAAAAAGTACTGGCCTGAGTAAATTAATACTCATAAGAGTGGCTCAAAAATAGCCAAGTTGTAAACTGCAATTAAAGTATCCTAATAACTACATTTCTTTTACTATTAAAACATATTCTTTTGTCGTCTGTTGGTTTAAGATTTAAGACTTCTGTGCTTGGTCATTCAGTTGTGTCTGAATTATTGTGACCCTATGGACTATAGCCCAAGAGGGTCCTCTGTCCATGGGATTCTCCAGGCAAGAATACTAGAGTGGGTTGCCATGCCATGCTTCAGGGGATATTTCCAACCAAGGGATCAAACCCAGGACTCCGGCATTGTGGACAAATTCTTTACCATCCAAGCCACCAGGGAGGGTCTTTTTTTTTTTTTGGGTGGGGATCGGGCGGGCCACTTCTATTGGTCTTTCATTTCTCTGTTTTCATCCGTTTTTGTTCTTTGGCCCATATGGGCCTTCCATTGCGGTGGTGTCTGTTGTTGCAGAGCTCTGGCTCCGGGCGCATGCGCGCCAGAGCTCCGCCTCGGTGATTGGACACATCAGTCCAGCCGCTCTGCGGCATGTGAGATCTTCCCAGGGCAGGGATCTAACCGGCGCCCCTTGCACTGCAAGGCGGTGTCCCTATCCACTGAACCACCAGGGGAAGCCCCAGGGAGGGTCTTATAATAACTTAAAAACTTAAATCTATTGAGATACAGGTTACGTACAACAAAGCAAGCAAACGTATTTTAAACACATCACAATTGCATACATTTTGATAAATGTACACACAAAATATGGACTGTTTTTCTCTCCCCAGCAAAAGTTTCCCTGTGCTCTTTGGTGATCAGTCAGCTTCCACCATTTCTTAACTCCAGGCAACCACTGCTCTGCTTCCAGTCACTATAGATTATTTCGCTTGTTCTAGATTATCTTGTAGTGAAATCAGGTATGCATTCTTTTGTATCTGGCTTCTTTTGCTCAGCATAATGATTTTTAGATTCCTCCTACTTGATGGGTTAGCCAATAGCTATTTTTTTTTAAATCACTGAAGTAGTCCATTACATGAATTGTATGAATATGCCAAAATTTACTTATCTATACATCCAGTTTATGATGCATGTTTGGGTTGTTTTCCAATGTGGTGCAATTTTGAATAAATGTGATATGAATACTTATGTGTGTGTGTGTGTATTTATGTATGTATATATATATATTTGTAGGTTTATGTTTTAGGTTCTTTAGGGTAAATTACTGAATTATGTGGCACACATGACTTTGTAAGAAAGTGCCAAAGAGTTTTCCTAAGTGGTTGTATTATTTTATAGTGGAATACACTCTGTATGGAAGTTTTCACTGCTCTCCATCCTTGCTAATACTTGAGATTGTAAATCTGTTTTAATTTATGAGTGTGATACAGTATCTCAGTGTGCCAACCAAGGATCAAACCCAGGACTCCGGCATTGTGGACAAATTCTTTACCATCCAAGCCACCAGGGAGGGTCTTTTTTTTTTTTTGGGTGGGGATCGGGCGGGCCACTTCTATTGGTCTTTCATTTCTCTGTTTTCATCCGTTTTTGTTCTTTGGCCCATATGGGCCTTCCATTGCGGTGGCGTCTGTTGTTGCAGAGCTCTGGCTCCGGGCGCATGCGCGCCAGAGCTCCGCCTCGGTGATTGGACACATCAGTCCAGCCGCTCTGCGGCATGTGAGATCTTCCCAGGGCAGGGATCTAACCGGCGCCCCTTGCACTGCAAGGCGGTGTCCCTATCCACTGAACCACCAGGGGAAGCCCCAGGGAGGGTCTTATAATAACTTAAAAACTTAAATCTATTGAGATACAGGTTACGTACAACAAAGCAAGCAAACGTATTTTAAACACATCACAATTGCATACATTTTGATAAATGTACACACAAAATATGGACTGTTTTTCTCTCCCCAGCAAAAGTTTCCCTGTGCTCTTTGGTGGTCAGTCAGCTTCCACCATTTCTTAACTCCAGGCAACCACTGCTCTGCTTCCAGTCACTATAGATTATTTCGCTTGTTCTAGATTATCTTGTAGTGAAATCAGGTATGCATTCTTTTGTATCTGGCTTCTTTTGCTCAGCATAATGATTTTTAGATTCCTCCTACTTGATGGGTTAGCCAATAGCTATTTTTTTTAAATCACTGAAGTAGTCCATTACATGAATTGTATGAATATGCCAAAATTTACTTATCTATACATTCAGTTTATGATGCATGTTTGGGTTGTTTTCCAATGTGGTGCAATTTTGAATAAATGTGATATGAACACTTATGTGTGTGTGTGTGTATGTATGTATGTATGTATATATATTTGTAGGTTTATGTTTTAGGTTCTTTAGGGTAAATTACTGAATTATGTGGCACACATGACTTTGTAAGAAAGTGCCAAAGAGTTTTCCTAAGTGGTTGTATTATTTTATAGTGGAATACACTCTGTATGGAAGTTTTCACTGCTCTCCATCCTTGCTAATACTTGAGATTGTAAATCTGTTTTAATTTATGAGTGTGATACAGTATCTCAGTGTGATTTAATTTGCTTTTCTTAGGTAACGAATGATGATGAGCAACTCTCAAAGTGGCTTATTGGCCATTGATACTCTTTCCTTTGTGAAGCATTTGTTCAAGCATTTTGTCCATTTTTAATTTAATTGGAATCTTTGTGTTTCTATTATTGGGTTATAAGAGATTTAAATATATATATGTATCTTTATATATATATATATTCTGGACACAAATTTTTTGTCAGATATGTATATTACAAATATACTCTCCCAGTATGTAGCTTGTCTTTTATTTTCATTCATGTGAAAAGCATATAATTTTTAACTTTGTGAATTCCAATTTATTAAATTTTTGATGGTTAGTTCAATGGCCTGTTAGATTTCTTTGTCTATCCACATGTCAGAAGTTTTTTTCATGTTTATTTTAGAGTTTATAGCTTTAGATTTTGTGTTTTGATCTATATTTTGTAACAAATGAGTGTTTTATTTAGGATAAGGTTTGAGATATTTGTATCTCTATATAATTCATTTGCTTTATCAGACTTGGTTGAAACTACTCATTGAAAGAATTCGGCAACTGTTTCAACTATCAATTTCCCAGATAGATAAACCACTGATTCTAAACTGTTCTTTAGAATTGAACATGTTTAGTCTTACACTTAACACATTGCGTCAATTACAGTAGCTTCATTTTAAAAACAACTTTTTGCTCTTTAAGATTTTTTACTTTTCCTAATAAATTTGAAATAAGCCTATCAAATACCGCAAGGAAGCCTACCAAGATTTCATTTGAATTGTACTGAATTTATAGGACAGTTTAGGGAAAATTATCATCGTAATTTTATTGAGTCTTCCAATTCATATACACAATATAATTATTAAGATCTTTATCTCAGTAATTTATCTAACAGGTCATAAATATTTTGAAAAAGTATGATAAGATTTTATGTTTTATTGTTATTAAAAATGGTATTTTTGTGATGCATTTTTCTGTTGTTTACTCTTAGTGTATAGAGTACAATTGCGTTTTACATATGTATTTTATGTTCTACCAAATAACTAGAAAGCCTTGATAAAGTTGTTTTTTTTTGTGATTATTAACTTTCTCCCTAGATTATTTATTTGCAGAAAGTAAATTACAACGTAACTTCTGAATACAGACAGTTTTTCTCCTTCTTTCAGGCATTTATACCTTATGTCTTTTTCACGCCTTATTCACTGGCAGGCATCCCTCGTATCAAACTGAGGTAAGACCATGCATCTTTACTTTGTTCTTAATCTTAAGGAGAACATACATGTTTTACAATTAATTTTGCCAGTGATTTTACATTTCTAGTAGATACTTTATCAGTTTTGAAGAGTTACATTCTATTCGTAGTAATTTTTAATCAATAATATTACATAGTATCAAATGCATTTTCTGCAACAATTTTAGTTATGACTTTTCTCCTTCATTCTGTTAGTATGGTGAATTCTATTCACATACCTGGAATAAACTTCACTTGGTCATATGTCATATAAACCCCTGTGATGCATATTTCTTTCACCATAGCATTGAAATCAGTTGGCTAATATTTTGTTAAAGATTTTGGAACTATGTGTATAGGAACTATAGGTCTTTAATTTTTCGTTTTTTGCTTTTATTTTTGGTCTGATTTTGCTTTTTATTTTTGTTTTATTTTTGGTCTGATCCAACTATCAGAGTGATAGAGTAAAACGTCTAATACAATGTACCAATAAACCTTCGTTTGCATGCTGCTTTTTGAGTGACATTGTAAATTGTAAATTCAATTTATTTAGTAAATATAAAACTTTTTTTTAATGTTTCTTGTCTCCATTTGCATCTTTGAAACAGTTTGCCCTTCTGGCTATAATTTGCCACCTTTCTTGGTGTTAAGTTGTTCATAATATTGCTTGTCATCCTTATAAATTATATAGTATCGATAATGATATCTTCTATTACATTTCTAATATGAATCATTGTGTTTTGTAGTTTTGTGTTTAATGAGTTCAGCTATATGTATATGAATATTATAAACTGTTTTAAAAAAACCCAGCTTCAAATGATTTACCATGCTATTTCTCTGTTTTATACTTCCTTAGTTTCCACTCATTTTTATTTCTTTGTATTTTATTTCCTTGTATTTACCTTACTTTTAGTTTACTCTTTTTTTCACCCTTACTTTTTCATATGGACACTTAACATCTTTTGATTTTTGAACATCTAAATTTCCTCTGGAATATTTAGAGATGTGTAAAGTTTTGATAAAGTATGGGGACTTTTCAGAAATATTTTTAACCTAATATCAGAACTGACATCACATCTGTCCTACTTTTAGTTATGCACTCCATCTCTAGGTAAGAGTTTGGGTGGACTGTAAAAGGATATGAATTTCAGAAAGTGAAGGTCACTGGGGATGGTCTGAGGCTGGCTATCACAGGAGCATACATAGTCCACTCTATATGTAATGATGAATTCCCTTTATCTTTATATAAGACCTCTCTTTTTGTCTGAAAGTTTTCTTGTTCTGAATTGCATTTTGTCTTTTATTAACATAAACACTCTGTCTTTGGATTAGTGCTTTCATGTTATGTGTTCTTATGTACTTTCCATTTAAAATATATATGTCTTTGTATTTTAGCTCAATTTCTTGTGGGCATTATAAAATTAGGTCTTGATGTTTCATTCAGTTTTAGACCATTTACAATTAATGTAGTTAACAGTATGATTGAACTTAATTTGATAATGTTTTTACCTTAGTTTTTCCTTAGTTCTTTTGCTCTTTTCTCATTTTTTATCCTTTCTGGCCTTCCTAAATGACTATTTTAGTTTTCAATTTTATCTCTATTATTATCTTTTACTTAGACTGTATCTTCAAATATATTACACCACTTAACATACAATGCAGAAATTTTTGTTTCCTTTCTTCCCTTGTATTGCTGTCATATTTTATCCTTATAAATTATATAGTATCGATAATGATATCTTCTATTACATTTCTAATATGAATCATTGTGTTTTGTAGTTTTGTGTTTAATGAGTTCAGCTATATGTATATGAATATTATAAACTGTTTTAAAAAAACCCAGCTTCAAATGATTTACCATGCTATTTCTCTGTTTTATACTTCCTTAGTTTCCACTCATTTTTATTTCTTTGTATTTTATTTCCTTGTATTTACCTTACTTTTAGTTTACTCTTTTTTTCACCCTTACTTTTTCATATGGACACTTAACATCTTTTGATTTTTGAACATCTAAATTTCCTCTGGAATATTTAGAGATGTGTAAAGTTTTGATAAAGTATGGGGACTTTTCAGAAATATTTTTAACCTAATATCAGAACTGACATCACATCTGTCCTACTTTTAGTTATGCACTCCATCTCTAGGTAAGAGTTTGGGTGGACTGTAAAAGGATATGAATTTCAGAAAGTGAAGGTCACTGGGGATGGTCTGAGGCTGGCTATCACAGGAGCATACATAGTCCACTCTATATGTAATGATGAATTCCCTTTATCTTTATATAAGACCTCTCTTTTTGTCTGAAAGTTTTCTTGTTCTGAATTGCATTTTGTCTTTTATTAACATAAACACTCTGTCTTTGGATTAGTGCTTTCATGTTATGTGTTCTTATGTACTTTCCATTTAAAATATATATGTCTTTGTATTTTAGCTCAATTTCTTGTGGGCATTATAAAATTAGGTCTTGATGTTTCATTCAGTTTTAGACCATTTACAATTAATGTAGTTAACAGTATGATTGAACTTAATTTGATAATGTTTTTACCTTAGTTTTTCCTTAGTTCTTTTGCTCTTTTCTCATTTTTTATCCTTTCTGGCCTTCCTAAATGACTATTTTTAGTTTTCAATTTTATCTCTATTATTATCTTTTACTTAGACTGTATCTTCAAATATATTACACCACTTAACATACAATGCAGAAATTTTTGTTTCCCTTTCTTCCCTTGTATTGCTGTCATATTTTATTTCTCTGTATATTATTGATTTCAAATGCAGTGATACTTTTTTTTTTTTTTTGCTATAAACAGTTGTCTTTTAAGGTTATTTAAAATGAGGGAAAACTATTTTATTATTTTCCCAGTATGTTTACCATTTCTGGTAGTCTTCATTCCCTTAATGTGGATCCAAATTTCCATTCAGGTGATTTATAGATTCAAGTACCCATTTGGATCATATTCCTTTGATCTAAAGAACTTTTTTTTTTCCTTTGTACTGGATATTCTTGTCTACTGGTCCTATCATCTCTGGGGATCCTAGGTCTTTTTTAAAAAACAGTTTTTCTCTTTATTGTTGTTCATATCTTCTTAATTCTTCACATATCTAGTAATTCTTTATTGGATGCTGGACATTATAGTTACTATTGAGTTCCAGAATTTTTTGTTTTCTTTAAAGATTATTTAATATTATTTTGAAAAATAGTTGCTTTCCTGTTGATAAGCTTGATTATTAGGTTTGTTTTTAAGATTTCTTGTGGCAACTACAGCATAGTTTTAACTCTCTTCTAGGGCTGGTTTGGCCTTGCCCATTTGAGGTATCTATCAAAGTCCTGGATGTTCATTGAAGTCTTCACTATTGTTGGTTAAAACTTAGACATATCCCAGCCCTGTGTGAGTGCTTAGAGTTTTTAGATCACAACTCCTGATATTAGTTCTTCTTCTAGTACTTCTTTGCCTACCTGCAAATCATCTCACAGTAACACATGTACACCTGAGAATTTAGGGGGAAAACAAAACACAACTTCTAGGGAACTTTATGGAACCATTTATTTCCCTCCTCCCTTGTATTATGCCCCACAGATTCCAGCCAATTTAGCTTTGCTAAACTCTGAACTGTATCTTTTTAACTTTGCAAAAATGCTGTGGTTTGCTTGGATCTCCCTTTCAAATTATGCCTTTAAACAGAAAGTCAGGGAGATTATTCAGAGTGTTCCCCATTTTTCTTGTTTTAGTGTTCACAGCCCTGGGCTACCATTGTTCTGATGTCTGAGAACAACCATTTCAAATATTTTGATTAGTTTTCTAGTTGCTTACAACAAAAGTGAGGCCTGATCTATGTACTTTCACATCTCCAAAAATAGAAGTTCTCTTTACTTTTAAATTTTGATGAAATTTTAGGTTTAGTGAATCTAGATTAAGCAGAGTATTAACTGACAATTGTATTTTGCAGTATGCACTTTTGGGGAAACCTGAACAACTCTATAGCTGAAAGGGACTATAGTGAATGGTGAATGAAATGAATTTTTAGCTAGTCTATATTATAAGCTTCCTATAAGCTAGGAGATAATATTATCCTAGGAAATATAATTCACTGACTTTTAAAATAGTCTCTTGAGATTTCCATATTATCAGTCAACCAAAAATGGAGATGGGATATTCCATTGAAGTTTAAAGAACTTTTCGTTGTTGTTTTCATTTTTTTTTTCTTTTTTAATTCTTCACATATCTAGTAATTCTTTATTGGATGCTGGACATTATAGTTACTATTGAGTTCCAGAATTTTTTGTTTTCTTTAAAGATTATTTAATATTATTTTGAAAAATAGTTGCTTTCCTGTTGATAAGCTTGATTATTAGGTTTATTTTTAAGATTTCTTGTGGCAACTACAGCATAGTTTTAACTCTCTTCTAGGGCTGGTTTGGCCTTGCCCATTTGAGGTATCTATCAAAGTCCTGGATGTTCATTGAAGTCTTCACTATTGTTGGTTAAAACTTAGACATATCCCAGCCCTGTGTGAGTGCTTAGAGTTTTTAGATCACAACTCCTGATATTAGTTCTTCTTCTAGTACTTCTTTGCCTACCTTCAAATCATCTCACAGTAACACATGTATACCTGAGAATTTAGGGGGAAAACAAAACACAACTTCTAGGGAACTTTATGGAACCATTTATTTCCCTCCTCCCTTGTATTATGCCCCACAGATTCCAGCCAATTTAGCTTTGCTAAACTCTGAACTGTATCTTTTTAACTTTGCAAAAATGCTGTGGTTTGCTTGGATCTCCCTTTCAAATTATGCCTTTAAACAGAAAGTCAGGGAGATTATTCAGAGTGTTCCCCATTTTTCTTGTTTTAGTGTTCACAGCCCTGGGCTACCATTGTTCTGATGTCTGAGAACAACCATTTCAAATATTTTGATTAGTTTTCTAGTTGCTTACAACAAAAGTGAGGCCTGATCTATGTACTTTCACATCTCCAAAAATAGAAGTTCTCTTTACTTTTAAATTTTGATGAAATTTTAGGTTTAGTGAATCTAGATTAAGCAGAGTATTAACTGACAATTGTATTTTGCAGTATGCACTTTTGGGGAAACCTGAACAACTCTATAGCTGAAAGGGACTATAGTGAATGGTGAATGAAATGAATTTTTAGCTAGTCTATATTATAAGCTTCCTATAAGCTAGGAGATAATATTATCCTAGGAAATATAATTCACTGACTTTTAAAATAGTCTCTTGAGATTTCCATATTATCAGTCAACCAAAAAATGGAGATGGGATATTCCATTGAAGTTTAAAGAACTTTTCGTTGTTGTTGTTAAGGAAAACCATTAATGGACTATATAATATAGCAACTCAAGTACTTTCAAAGTCACTCAGTCATGTCCAACTCTTTGCGACCCATGGATGAACCATGGTATTCTCCAGGCAAGAGTACTGGAGATGGTAGTCTTTCCCATCTCTAAGGGATCTTTCCAACCCAGGAATCAAACCCAGGTCTCCTGCTTTGCAGGCAGATTCTTTACTATTTGAGCCACCAGTGAATGTTGCAAAGCAAATCCTTCCCATTATGACAAATTTAATAGAGTAAATTACCAAAGGAAGAGTGAAGAAAAATAGAAAGGACATAATAGCTTCTGAATAAGATTACAGAAAGAATAAAATATATGATGAAAATGGGACAAAGAAAGGAGGAACAGAATTTTAAGAAGCAAAAGAAGAAAATTAGGGGACACTTTAACCAAGACATTCAGAAGTGAGTTACTTAACTACAAAATTCTATCCATTCCATTTGTGAAACATTCACATGGTGTGACTTGAAGCTCCCTGTAGAGAGAGGTGAGAGAAGACAGCAGGTTCATAGGAAGGAAGGCAGGTCAGACTTAGCAGAAAGAACATGAGTGAAGCATGAAAGTAAGAAAGTGCAAGGTAAGTTCTGGGAATGAAAATAAAACCAGTTGGGCTACAATGACGGGGAGTACTATAACATAAGACTGGAAAAGATGAGATAAATTGGGGCCAGATTATATAGGCCTTTGAATACCAGGCTGAGGATTTGCTGTTCTTTGGATAAAATGGGGAGTCACTTTGAGTAAGACCTGGAAAAGATTGGAAGAGGGAGCGATGAAATTTTAGGTTTAGTGAATCTAGATTAAGCAGAGTATTAACTGACAATTGTATTTTGCAGTATGCACTTTTGGGGAAACCTGAACAACTCTATAGCTGAAAGGGACTATAGTGAATGGTGAATGAAATGAATTTTTAGCTAGTCTATATTATAAGCTTCCTATAAGCTAGGAGATAATATTATCCTAGGAAATATAATTCACTGACTTTTAAAATAGTCTCTTGAGATTTCCATATTATCAGTCAACCAAAAAATGGAGATGGGAAATTCCATTGAAGTTTAAAGAACTTTTCGTTGTTGTTGTTAAGGAAAACCATTAATGGACTATATAATATAGCAACTCAAGTACTTTCAAAGTCACTCAGTCATGTCCAACTCTTTGCACCCATGGATGAACCATGGTATTCTCCAGGCAAGAGTACTGGAGATGGTAGTCTTTCCCATCTCTAAGGGATCTTTCCAACCCAGGAATCAAACCCAGGTCTCCTGCTTTGCAGGCAGATTCTTTACTATTTGAGCCACCAGTGAATGTTGCAAAGCAAATCCTTCCCATTATGACAAATTTAATAGAGTAAATTACCAAAGGAAGAGTGAAGAAAAATAGAAAGGACATAATAGCTTCTGAATAAGATTACAGAAAGAATAAAATATATGATGAAAATGGGACAAAGAAAGGAGGAACAGAATTTTAAGAAGCAAAAGAAGAAAATTAGGGGACACTTTAACCAAGACATTCAGAAGTGAGTTACTTAACTACAAAATTCTATCCATTCCATTTGTGAAACATTCACATGGTGTGACTTGAAGCTCCCTGTAGAGAGAGGTGAGAGAAGACAGCAGGTTCATAGGAAGGAAGGCAGGTCAGACTTAGCAGAAAGAACATGAGTGAAGCATGAAAGTAAGAAAGTGCAAGGTAAGTTCTGGGAATGAAAATAAAACCAGTTGGGCTACAATGACGGGGAGTACTATAACATAAGACTGGAAAAGATGAGATAAATTGGGGCCAGATTATATAGGCCTTTGAATACCAGGCTGAGGATTTGCTGTTCTTTTTGGATAAAAATGGGGAGTCACTGAAGGTTTTTGAGTAGGGGAGTGAACTGACCTTTGGGTCAATTACTCTGGCTGCAATGTGTAAAGTAGATTGGAAGAGGGAGCGAATAAAAGTGGAGAGACACCCTGGGAGGCTATTGAAATAGATCAGGTGACAAGTAATGAGAACCTGAACTATGGGAGTTGCAGTAGGACTGGAAAGAAAAGGATGAATTCAAGATATCTTTCATGGGTCAAATCTATGGGGCATAGTAACTAATGAGATCTGAGGGAACTGTTAAAAAAGATTCTGAGAATTTTTAAGCCTGAGTTACTGAGTACATAGGGAAATAAGGAGAGAAAGCAGCTTTGAGTGGTTGTATGTTTCTGGTTTGTCGGGGGGTGTTGAAGGTGGTAGTTTTTGTGGTGGGAGGTTTGTGCAGAGAAGATGTTGAGATGAATTTTGACATGCTATCCTTATAAGTAGTGGAGGTTAGCAATTTTCAAGAAAATAGAATAATTTAATTCCAGTTTTAGAAGGACTCCACTTAGCTTATAGTTGATACTCAATAAATGCTGACTGAACCACTCTTTATTAATACCATTAATTCAGTGGACATTTTTTGCTCATTTTCTCAAAAGATATGTATTGAACAATTGCTATTCCAGGCACTAATATAGATCATGAGAGACATCATGGTTTTCAATAGAAATGATGTCTCCCTTATGGAAATCATAGTCTCCTGGGAAAGAGACAATTAAAAGAACTTTTACAATAAACAGTTTATGTATTTCTTTAGCTAAAGTAACACTTGATATGGAAGAAGATAGCAGGAACCCTTTCATGTATAGGATGTTCAAAGAGTGCTTCTCAAATGAATATCTGATCCAACTGAACAGTCAAGCAGAAATTAGCCAGTGGAAAATGAGTGGGAGGGAGTCTAAGTCCATGCAGAGAAAACCTCAACTGCGAAGGGCCAGAGTGATAAAGTTCAAGTCTTTTGAGGAACTGAAAAAAATTCATTATGGTTGAGTAAGAGAGTATGAATAAGGGAAGACAGAGAATTAGAATTACTTCATGAAGGCTTTTATCTACCTTTTAAGGACTTTTTATTAAGAACAGTAAGAATTCACTGAAGGGCTTTGGCATAGAAATGGCATGACATTCATTAAGTGTACACTCGGAGGGAAACTTTACTGTGCCCTCAGGAGTTCATATATAAACAAATACAAGCAATGCAATAAGATAAAGAAGGCCTACTGTAGTTAAAAATGCTATTTACACTAGCCTGTACTCCTTAGACAAATGTAAAATTCTATAGGAACACAGCTAAGAGGGTGATTATACTATGTATAGAAAGGGAAGTGTTAAAACAGACTAAAGAAAAGGCTATTTTGAGGTGGGCTTGGAAAGTTAAATAGTTGAAGCAAACACTTTAATACACAATTAAATTTTTATTTAAAACTTTTAAGAGCTCTCATTTGAGTCTAAATACTGCTTTTTCTGTCACCAATTTTCAGTCATATTGTTCATTTTTTCATTTGTATGTCATGTAAGTTTGAAGTGTAAAGGTATTTGAATATGTGTGAGAAAAGCTACCTTATCCAGTCACCAGCTATTTACCAAGTAGTAAAAAAGTATTTCAAGATGTTAACAACTGGTTCACCTTTGTCAAAAAATATGTATTTTCCTATTGTTAGCACCAGAAGTAAACTTGATTCTCTGTCCTGTCCTTTACCCTAGGGATGTGGGTTATTTCCCTGCGCTTCCCAGATTCCCAGTGTGTGACTTGAGTTCAATTGAATACCTCAATGGAATAGCCTTTATTTTCAGACTTGATCTGGTAAAAGTCCTACAAGAATGTTCACATTTTTCTGTCTTCACTCTTTGGTTTGGTAAATGCAGATAATACAACAGAGGACTCCATAGAGGCTCCAGGACATGATGGGACCACAAAATGCAAAGAGCTTGGGTGACTAAGTCACAGCTTGGATGACAGCTGTTTACGAGCATTGCTCAGCCATCATTAGACTATGAATTTAGAGAGATATTATTGTATTATATTCAAGTTTGTTTTGAGAGTTGAAAATTGGGTTCAAGTCACTGCAATTTGGGAGTTATCACAGTTAGTGTTAATTACCTTGACTAATATAGTCCTATATTATGTCTTCAGTACTTATAAGAGAGTGCTATTCCAGGCCTTAAATCTCTGATACTGGAACTCCCTGAGACTTTCTCCCCTTATCTCCAAGGATACCTATTCTTTTACATAGTCAGTGGGTATAGTGTCAGTCCTGATTCTTAGGAACTTTGGCTAAATCGTTGTAATGCCATGTATTAATTAGTCTGTGTGTGTGTGCTCAGTCCCTCACTCATGTCTGACTCTTTGCAGCCCATGGACTATATGTAGCCTGCCAGGCTCCTCTGTCCATTGAAATTTCCAGGCAAGAGTACGGGATGGTTGTCCGATTCCCCTTAAGAGGGTGATTATACTATGTATAGAAAGGGAAGTGTTAAAACAGACTAAAGAAAAGGCTATTTTGAGGTGGGCTTGGAAAGTTAAATAGTTGAAGCAAACACTTTAATACACAATTAAATTTTTATTTAAAACTTTTAAGAGCTCTCATTTGAGTCTAAATACTGCTTTTTCTGTCACCAATTTTCAGTCATATTGTTCATTTTTTCATTTGTATGTCATGTAAGTTTGAAGTGTAAAGGTATTTGAATATGTGTGAGAAAAGCTACCTTATCCAGTCACCAGCTATTTACCAAGTAGTAAAAAAGTATTTCAAGATGTTAACAACTGGTTCACCTTTGTCAAAAAATATGTATTTTCCTATTGTTAGCACCAGAAGTAAACTTGATTCTCTGTCCTGTCCTTTACCCTAGGGATGTGGGTTATTTCCCTGCGCTTCCCAGATTCCCAGTGTGTGACTTGAGTTCAATTGAATACCTCAATGGAATAGCCTTTATTTTCAGACTTGATCTGGTAAAAGTCCTACAAGAATGTTCACATTTTTCTGTCTTCACTCTTTGGTTTGGTAAATGCAGATAATACAACAGAGGACTCCATAGAGGCTCCAGGACATGATGGGACCACAAAATGCAAAGAGCTTGGGTGACTAAGTCACAGCTTGGATGACAGCTGTTTATGAGCATTGCTCAGCCATCATTAGACTATGAATTTAGAGAGATATTATTGTATTATATTCAAGTTTGTTTTGAGAGTTGAAAATTGGGTTCAAGTCACTGCAATTTGGGAGTTATCACAGTTAGTGTTAATTACCTTGACTAATATAGTCCTATATTATGTCTTCAGTACTTATAAGAGAGTGCTATTCCAGGCCTTAAATCTCTGATACTGGAACTCCCTGAGACTTTCTCCCCTTATCTCCAAGGATACCTATTCTTTTACATAGTCAGTGGGTATAGTGTCAGTCCTGATTCTTAGGAACTTTGGCTAAATCGTTGTAATGCCATGTATTAATTAGTCTGTGTGTGTGTGCTCAGTCCCTCACTCATGTCTGACTCTTTGCAGTCCATGGACTATATGTAGCCTGCCAGGCTCCTCTGTCCATTGAAATTTCCAGGCAAGAATACGGGAGTGGGTTGCCATTCCTTACACCAGAGGATCTTCCCGACCTAGGGATTGAACCCATGCTTCTTGTGTGTCTCACATTGGCAGATGGATGCTTGGAAGGCCCTAAATAATGCCTAGTCCTCAGGATTTAAAGATTCGTCTTAGTTCACAGTCCAATAACTTGATGGTTATTCTTGCTCTTGAATTTACTTCAGTTATAAAGTCCTTTACATTTTCCACAGGAAACTACACAATTGTACTAAGGCCTTTCAGATTTTTAACTCTTCCAAATACATTCTTAGCTTTTAAGTTATTCATTTGTTTTAATAGCTTTTTGCCAAAAATTTTAACTGATTTCCCGTCTAGTTTCCAGATATTCTTCTAAGTTGATCCTGGCCTACAGTAGTTTAAAAACCCTCATCTTCTCCGATCTAGTTGCTGCATCACCAGAATTAAGTTGGTGAGCTTTTACAATCGATTCTTATTAGCTGTAAAAATTAATTTCCTTAGGTTTTTTTACCTTCTAAATTTTTTTGGATGTCTTGTATACTTGCATCCAATAAATAGGTTTTTTTTTTTTTTTTTTTTCATTTCTATCTGAAATACTTGAGCATATTTTCAACTTTGTTTCTCTCTTAGTTTTGTCTAGTTTTTCTTCTGCCTCTTACCTCCTGGGTTTAATTTTCCTATCTTCTAAGACATGTATTTTTATCTTCTAGTTTTCATATCTTCTTTAGTGTCTTCTTTACCTTCCTGTACGTCTGTCTTCAGACTTGTCTACTTCAAATGTCTAATCTTCTTTCTTCAAATCCTGATTCTACCATTGCTAATTAGTTTTTCCATCAACTTAACAAATAAGCCTTAAGATTAAGTAGTCTTCAAATGTACAGTTTTTACTGGAGTGTGAATTTGAAGGTATATTTCTTAAATCAATTAGTCTAGTTAATATTTATTGAACAGACATTAAATCAGATGATGCATATTTTCTGCCTTGGTGTGCCAGACATTAGGATGTGTGGTGGGTAGCTTTTACCTTGGCTATTCTTTATAAGATAATAATGCCAGGGGATCATAAAGGAATTATCTCTTACAACAAACTAGGCTTATCTTGACATAAAACACACTACCACTTTTGGTAGCTACAAACATCTGGTGAAAAATGGTTATTAAACAGATATGGCTTGGTTATATATACTGTGGAACCAGAATTAGTATTAGCTTTCATAGATCTTTGTCAAATAACCAGGCATATGATTAATAAAACTAGAATTTTAAGTGTACAGGATTTTTTTTTTTTTTTTAGCCAAAGGTTTTCAGCAAATATCACACTCTGCATTTAAATCTGATAAGACCTAAAAACCTACCCAGGGTCTTCATCGTTTTCCCGTTCAGCAGCATGTATGGTTAGTTCATGCAGGCCTGAATTGGAAACCCTTTTTGATGCCTACTGGCTCTTTGACAGACACTGGGCAATTTACATAGCCTCTCTCAGGCTCATGAAATAATAGTACCTTATGCCTCTGCCCTTTTCCCCCTGCAGTTCTTTTTTCAACACAGCAGCCAAACTGATTCCATTAAGACACTTAAGTCAGATCATCTTATGACTTTGCTCAAAACTCACCAACGGCTTTTCATCTCTCTAAGAACAAATGTCAGTCTTTATAATGGTCTGCAAGACTGTATGTGATTGGATTAATGTCTGACCTCATTTTCTATTCCTTTCCATGTTCACTCTATCCCAGATCACCAGCCTTCCTGGTAGTTTGAAAAATCGCCCAGTAGAAAGCATAGTATAAAAATATGCCTGGTTTCTGTTTCCTCAACACCATTATTACTTCTGATAATATTCTAAGAGCTTCCATAATCTTCAGAATAAACTCAAAACAATAATGATAATGGTCATTTTATTATGGGCTTCCCAGGTGGCGCTAGTGCTAAAAAATCTGCCTGCACTAAGAGATGTGGGTTCAATCCCTGGGTCAGAACGATCTCCTGGAGGAGAAAATGGCAACCCTCTCTGGTATTCTTGCCTGAAAAATCCCATGATCAGAGAAGCTTGGCAGGCTGCAGTCCATGAAGTTGCAAAGAACTGGATATGATTGAGCACACACATACACACACACAAGCACATGCTTTTCGTGTGCCAACATTCAATCTTCATGACACCCTAAGGTGTGGTAATAATACCTAGTGGTTTTGGAGTGCAATCTGGAATCACACTGAGTGGTTCACATTTTCTTTGCACCAATTATTAGCTGTGACTTTGAGCAAGTTATTTAATCTGTCTGCATCTCAGTTTTCTAATCTGTAAAATGAGATTAAAATAGAACCTTCTATCAAATTGAGAGATAGTTATTAATTAATATTTATAATGTGGCTAGAAGAAAGTTGAGCACATAACATAAGGGTTTGGTAAATGTTTAAATAAAAATGAATTCTTATTTTTCGTGTCTTGGTTTTATTATCTGTACAGTGTGGATAAAATATATGATTTATCCTCACAGAATCTTTGTAAGAATTAAATGATGTACTGATTACTAAATAGTGTCTGGTATATGATAAGCTTTCAATCGATATTAGCTATTAATATTTGTATCATAATAACACACAGAGTTTTAGAGAGATTAAGTGCAATGTACAAGATTACATAACCTATATGTAGATGGATTGTGCCTGTTCAAGACTGCCTCATTCAGGTGTCATTTTAACCACAGCCTTAAAAGGTTATAAGCATATTTTTTTGGCAAGTCTCCATTATTCACTGAGGATTGAAACGTTTTGTTTATCTTTACATATGATGATGGATGTTTTTGTTGTATAGTTCAGTTTAGTTCAGTTGCTCAGTCATGTCTAACTCTTTGTGACCCCATGGACTGCAGGAAACCAGGCTTCCCTGTCCTTCACCATCTCCTGGAGCTTGCTCAAATTCATGGCCATTTAGTCACTGATGACATCAAGCCATCTCACTGTCTCTTGTCCCTTCTCCTTCTCCCTTCTGTTTTTCCCAGCATCAGGGTCTTTTCCAATGAGTCATCTCTTTTCATCAGTTGGCCAAAGTGTTGGAGCTTCAGATTCAACATCAGTCCTTCCAATGAATATTCAGAGTTGATTTCCTTTAGGACTGACTGGTCTGATCTCCTTGCAGTCCAGGGAACTCTCAAGAGTCTTCCCCAGCATCACAGTTTGAAGGCATCAATTCTTTGGCACTCAGCCTTCTTTATAGTCCAACTCTCACATCCATACATGGTTACTGGAAAAACCACAGCTTTGATTATAGGGATCCTTGTCAGCAAAGTGATGTCTCTGCTTTTTAAAATAATGTCTAGGTTTGTCATAGCTTTTCTGCCAAGGAGAAAGTGTCTTTTAAGTTAAAAAAAATCCATCTATGTTATTGTTTCCTCTTCTCAGTTGTTGCTCTAGCTTCATTTCCATCGTAGATTGTAGATTGTGGCTATGTAGATAGAGGAGAGGCATGAGCTCACTGGAAGTTTATGGAAATTGGAGAATACCAAATCTGAAGTTCTCCTTGCAAAGACTGTTTTTCTCTCCTTTACTAAGACATCATTCTCAGTTGCCAACTGTATCACAGCATGAGAGTTCTTACTGGAATGGATGATAGGGGTTATTAGACAGTCTAACAGACAACACCTGTAGATACTGATCCAGATGGATGCAGCTAAAGCAGTTATACTGATTTCAGAACTACAGAGATCTCCCATCCCCTTATTTTTGCGTATTTGATTTTTCTTGAATTTGTTATGTTCATTTGTGATAAGCATGAGAGAAATTGTTAGAGCACTGTAATATCCGTAAGCTAGGTTATTTCCAGATCATCAATTCCATGCTTCTCATCCTTCATTCATTCAACCACAAAACCCAACAATAAGCTACATTCCAAAAGAAACAGTTATTACAAAGAACTCTAGGTAAGCAAAGGCAGCCAAGTGTATGTTTCAGAATGTTTTCATAGGGAAACATCTGTAAAATGTTTGTGCACTGGGAATAACACAAGGGTTTACATAATGACTATGCTGCTTATTTTCTTTTTGGCAACAAGGAAACACCCATGCAGCATATTTAAAAATATTTGTGTATTTCAGCTACATTTTCATTCTCCCTTCCGTTTTTCCCAGCATCAGGGTCTTTTCCAATGAGTCATCTCTTTTCATCAGTTGGCCAAAGTGTTGGAGCTTCAGATTCAACATCAGTCCTTCCAATGAATATTCAGAGTTGATTTCCTTTAGGACTGACTGGTCTGATCTCCTTGCAGTCCAGGGAACTCTCAAGAGTCTTCCCCAGCATCACAGTTTGAAGGCATCAATTCTTTGGCACTCAGCCTTCTTTATAGTCCAACTCTCACATCCATACATGGTTACTGGAAAAACCACAGCTTTGATTATAGGGACCCTTGTCAGCAAAGTGATGTCTCTGCTTTTTAAAATAATGTCTAGGTTTGTCATAGCTTTTCTGCCAAGGAGAAAGCGTCTTTTAAGTTAAAAAAAATCCATTTATGTTATTGTTTCCTCTTCTCAGTTGTTGCTCTAGCTTCATTTCCATCGTAGATTGTAGATTGTGGCTATGTAGATAGAGGAGAGGCATGAGCTCACTGGAAGTTTATGGAAATTGGAGAATACCAAATCTGAAGTTCTCCTTGCAAAGACTGTTTTTCTCTCCTTTACTAAGACATCATTCTCAGTTGCCAACTGTATCACAGCATGAGAGTTCTTGCTGGAATGGACGATAGGGGTTATTAGACAGTCTAACAGACAACACCTGTAGATACTGATCCAGATGGATGCAGCTAAAGCAGTTATACTGATTTCAGAACTACAGAGATCTCCCATCCCCTTATTTTTGCGTATTTGATTTTTCTTGAATTTGTTATGTTCATTTGTGATAGGCATGAGAGAAATTGTTAGAGCACTGTAATATCCGTAAGCTAGGTTATTTCCAGATCATCAATTCCATGCTTCTCATCCTTCATTCATTCAACCACAAAACCCAACAATAAGCTACATTCCAAAAGAAACAGTTATTACAAAGAACTCTAGGTAAGCAAAGGCAGCCAAGTGTATGTTTCAGAATGTTTTCATAGGGAAACATCTGTAAAATGTTTGTGCGCTGGGAATAACACAAGGGTTTACATAATGACTATGCTGCTTATTTTCTTTTTGGCAACAAGGAAACACCCATGCAGCATATTTAAAAATATTTGTGTATTTCAGCTACATTTTCATTGGCGATGGACACACAACCACAGTAACCAGGATCAATCAAGATTCTATTTTCCAGCTGTTTCACAAAATGTGTAATCAAGTCACAAAAATGTATTTGGATCTCCACATATGCATTCATAACTTTTCCCTTCTGTCTCATAAAGTATTCTACTGGAAAAACTGGACATATTTTAGATAGCCAAGTTAGAAATCATTTAAATGGAATAATGTTTCTAGTTTATAAAACAATTCTCATAAAAAGGAAAGACACTATTTAATTCAGAGAAAAGAGCCTGTCCTAAGGAATACATATTTAAAGAAAGCATATGATTTTTATGCTTTTTATTTATATAGTAGTACAGTGTAATAAACAAGAATATGTAACTCTGGAAGCATTTATGTTTATAAAGTCTTTGTTAGAAAAAGAAAATGAATGAGTCTTCAGTTCAACTCTAAATTAGGGCTAAATGAAGGTCCTTAACAAGTAGGAACTCTGCACAGCATGGTCAATCATGAGAAAAGAAAATGGAAACTTAGCTAATTCCCATGATTCTTTATTTCTGTATATAAACCAAGTGTATATATATATATATATATATATATATATATATATATATACACATGCATACAGGGGGGTGTGGAGTTTAAATATACTTGATGAACAGTCACAACAACTGAGAAGCTTTCCTAACCATATATTCACAGATAAAGTCTCTATGGTCAGGGGAATGCTGTGATATGTGAAATGTGGGGAAGAGTTCAGCAGAAACACTGTTCAGGATTCCAGTCTCAAATATTATTGGAGCAAATCGATGTGGACACCATTGAATTCAGATTTTTTAACATCTGGTTCATTATATGAACATCACAATGTAACTTGGTCCTGTTGCCACCAGAGCAGACAGAACCTTTCAGTAAAGACACTGTTCATCAGCCCCTGCTTATCTCTGATGATAAGTACTTGCTTGTTGCCTTGAAGATAATGACCAGGCTACCAAACCAGTGTTAGGTAGCACTCACCTGGGGTCACCAGTGCACAGTGATGTATTGCCTGAAGATGACTAGCCTCAGTGGTAGTCTCCAACAAAGACAGATTAATTAAATGAACTACTTGGTTCTTTAGTTGATCAACAGAATCTTTATTCTCCAAAGTTGTAGGCAGATTCAGAAAAAAGTTGGCGATGGACACACAACCACAGTAACCAGGATCAATCAAGATTCTATTTTCCAGCTGTTTCACAAAATGTGTAATCAAGTCACAAAAATGTATTTGGATCTCCACATATGCATTCATAACTTTTCCCTTCTGTCTCATAAAGTATTCTACTGGAAAAACTGGACATATTTTAGATAGCCAAGTTAGAAATCATTTAAATGGAATAATGTTTCTAGTTTATAAAACAATTCTCATAAAAAGGAAAGACACTATTTAATTCAGAGAAAAGAGCCTGTCCTAAGGAATACATATTTAAAGAAAGCATATGATTTTTATGCTTTTTATTTATATAGTAGTACAGTGTAATAAACAAGAATATGTAACTCTGGAAGCATTTATGTTTATAAAGTCTTTGTTAGAAAAAGAAAATGAATGAGTCTTCAGTTCAACTCTAAATTAGGGCTAAATGAAGGTCCTTAACAAGTAGGAACTCTGCACAGCATGGTCAATCATGAGAAAAGAAAATGGAAACTTAGCTAATTCCCATGATTCTTTATTTCTGTATATAAACCAAGTGTATATATATATGTATATATATATATATATATATATATATATACACATGCATACAGGGGGATGTGGAGTTTAAATATACTTGATGAACAGTCACAACAACTGAGAAGCTTTCCTAACCATATATTCACAGATAAAGTCTCTATGGTCAGGGGAATGCTGTGATATGTGAAATGTGGGGAAGAGTTCAGCAGAAACACTGTTCAGGATTCCAGTCTCAAATATTATTGGAGCAAATCGATGTGGACACCATTGAATTCAGATTTTTTAACATCTGGTTCATTATATGAACATCACAATGTAACTTGGTCCTGTTGCCACCAGAGCAGACAGAACCTTTCAGTAAAGACACTGTTCATCAGCCCCTGCTTATCTCTGATGATAAGTACTTGCTTGTTGCCTTGAAGACAATGACCAGGCTACCAAACCAGTGTTAGGTAGCACTCACCTGGGGTCACCAGTGCACAGTGATGTATTGCCTGAAGATGACTAGCCTCAGTGGTAGTCTCCAACAAAGACAGATTAATTAAATGAACTACTTGGTTCTTTAGTTGATCAACAGAATCTTTATTCTCCAAAGTTGTAGGCAGATTCAGAAAAATAAAAGAGAATCAAACAGAAGGTAAGAATTACTGAAAAGTAGAAATAATTTTCCAAATATAAAACCAGGGAAAATACAGTTTTGAACACATTTTGTGTGAGATTTTGTTATTAGATCAATGAACATTCCCTCAATTCTTACAGACTTAGAGCAACTAGTGTTCCCTACCAATTCCAAATCTGTTTAATTTTGTTATATTCTGTGTTTGTGATGAATTGTTTTCAACAAATAATATTGTTAGTATAAATTAAACGCCCCTCTCTTTCCTCCTTACCCTCCTCCTTCACCAATAATTTGTTGAACAGATATAAAGAGATTGCAACTTTGAGTGCCTATGGGGACCAGTCAGATAATGTAAGGAGTTAACCAGGCTTGACAGAGGCTGTGTTCTTCTGGACACATGTGAGGTCAAAGCAGGCTTAACTAATTTAGCCTTATCATGTGTTTTGTAGATGTTTGTGCATTTGATAAAACATGAGTTTATTTTTATTAAAAGCCAGAAACTTGGATTTGTTTTATTTGGACACACAGTTTAAATGTTATTAACTAATAAAAAAACACTTTGTAAATGACCATATAGTAGAATAGTACGTGTTTTCTGGCTGATTCAGCAACTTGTGACAGTATAGTTTGATCTTGACCAACTTATGAGGTTTGTACTAGTCCTATTAGCTAAGACATTTTAGTTGTGTCTGACTTTAGTTGTGACCCCGTGGAGCAAAACCTGCCAGGCTGCTTTGTCCATGGGATTCTCCTCCAGCCCACAATACTGGAATGGGCTGCCATGCCCTCCTCCAGTCCTACAAGATAACACAAAAAAACACCTAATCTAATCTGGGGTTTGTTGGTAGGTGTATCCATTATAATAAGCAGGAGTAGGCTCAGGTAGCAAAGAACCACACACTTTGCAAGCTTGCAGAAACAAAGGTTTCTTTCATGATAGGTGAATAAGAAGAGTTTGGTTGTTGTATAGACTGAGTCTGATGAAATAGCCCCTGTCTGAAGCATTGAAGAGAGAGGGCAAAGAGACAAGGAAAACCCTAGAGTGAGGAGTAACTTTTTTTTTTTTGCCACTTCTATTGGTCTTTCATTTATTTCCATCCATCTTTGTTCTTTGGCCTGTGTTGGCCTCCCATTGCAGTGGTCTCTCTTGTCACAGAGCACCAGCTCTGGGCGCATGTGCTCCAGAGTTCCCGCTGAGTAGTTGGACACATCCATCCAGCTGCTCTGCGGCACGTGGGATCTTCCCAGGCCAGGGACTGAACTGGCACCCTTGCACTGCAAGGCGGTGTCCTTACCCACTCTACCACCAGGGAAGCCCTAGAGTGACTTTTCAAATGACACATCATTTCAGTTTGTATGACAGTGGCCAGAGCTAGTCACATTTAATTTAGGTAAGAATTTGGCCTTGCCCAAAGAGAGGTCTGATCTTTCCTTTAGCTTCTGACAGGAATGGCTTTGTTAGGGTAAGTGTTGGATATATCTGAGAATTTTTGATCTGTGTGAGCATTGAGCCATGCAATATTAGTTGTCTTGGGGACTGAGTTCAACCACTTGACCAATCAGTCTCTTGTGCCTATGTAATGAAGCTCCAATAAAATTTCTGGACTCAGATCCGGCATATATTGTCACATATCTGCACTGAAAGGGTCTTGGATCCCAAGGATAATGGAAGCCTTGCATTGGAAATCTCTCAGCCTTTGCTCTATGACTTTCTTCTTTTGACTGATTCTCATGTTTTCTTTCTCTGTAATATCCCTAATGGTGAGTACAGTAGTACTCAGTGAATTCTTTGAACCTTATAGGGAATTATCATATCTCACAAATGGTTTTAGAAATTCTGTGAATTTGTAGTTGGTATCAGAAGTAAGGGAATCTCACATTTCACAGTTCACTTAAATCTGGGTTCCTGGCAACTCCTCAGTTCTGTAGGGTGGAATGTATAAAATCCCCCCAAGGAGGAACAGCACAGGTAGGTGTACTGCATTAAAGTGGACAGTGGACATAAGGAAGGAAAAGTTACTTGCATGCTGCCTTAAAAGATATATAGGAATCGGCCTAGCATAGAAAGTTGAGGAGTTTGTGTCAGAAGTAGGGCAAAGCACATGTAGCCATGACATGTTGGCATAGCATGACATGAGCAGAGAACTTACCTATAGTCTTACATTCCATAACCCAATGGTGAGTGACGGTCTGGGCCAGATAATAAAGGAGTTTACATGATAAAGGAGTGTAGCAAGATAAAGATGCTTAAGGATAATCAGGACTGATTGGGAAGAGGAATCTTGGACTAGGTCAGCGCTGTGAGGTCAGCAGTGAAACTGGGCATTAGGGGAAGCCTCGTCAAAGTAGTTGCCCCTGCAAGGCGGTGTCCTTACCCACTCTGCCACCAGGGAAGCCCTAGAGTGACTTTTCAAATGACACATCATTTCAGTTTGTATGACAGTGGCCAGAGCTAGTCACATTTAATTTAGGTAAGAATTTGGCCTTGCCCAAAGAGAGGTCTGATCTTTCCTTTAGCTTCTGACAGGAATGGCTTTGTTAGGGTAAGTGTTGGATATATCTGAGAATTTTTGATCTGTGTGAGCATTGAGCCATGCAATATTAGTTGTCTTGGGGACTGAGTTCAACCACTTGACCAATCAGTCTCTTGTGCCTATGTAATGAAGCTCCAATAAAATTTCTGGACTCAGATCCGGCATATATTGTCACATATCTGCACTGAAAGGGTCTTGGATCCCAAGGATAATGGAAGCCTTGCATTGGAAATCTCTCAGCCTTTGCTCTATGACTTTCTTCTTTTGACTGATTCTCATGTTTTCTTTCTCTGTAATATCCCTAATGGTGAGTACAGTAGTACTCAGTGAATTCTTTGAACCTTATAGGGACTTATCATATCTCACAAATGGTTTTAGAAATTCTGTGAATTTGTAGTTGGTATCAGAAGTAAGGGAATCTCACATTTCACAGTTCACTTAAATCTGGGTTCCTGGCAACTCCTCAGTTCTGTAGGGTGGAATGTATAAAATCCCCCCAAGGAGGAACAGCACAGGTAGGTGTACTGCATTAAAGTGGACAGTGGACATAAGGAAGGAAAAGTTACTTGCATGCTGCCTTAAAAGATATATAGGAATCGGCCTAGCATAGAAAGTTGAGGAGTTTGTGTCAGAAGTAGGGGCAAAGCACATGTAGCCATGACATGTTGGCATAGCATGACATGAGCAGAGAACTTACCTATAGTCTTACATTCCATAACCCAATGGTGAGTGACGGGTCTGGGCCAGATAATAAAGGAGTTTACATGATAAAGGAGTGTAGCAAGATAAAGATGCTTAAGGATAATCAGGACTGATTGGGAAGAGGAATCTTGGACTAGGTCAGCGCTGTGAGGTCAGCAGTGAAACTGGGCATTAGGGGAAGCCTCGTCAAAGTAGTTCAGTGCGTAAGAGATGGCTCAGAGAAAGCCTATTCTTGGTTTATACCTGGCTTATACCTGGCTGTGTTCTCACTGTGTCTTCACCTGATGGAAAGTACAAAGATGTTCTCTGGGTCTCTTTTAAAGGGTACTAATCCATTCATAACTGTCCTCATGTCCCCACCACTTTCCAAAGACCCCACCTGAAATACCATTGCATAGGGGATTAGGGTTCAACATATGAATCTGGGGGAGACACAAACATTCAGTCTGTATCAATGCTGATCTTAAGAGTGCTTGAGTAGTAGTTTAAGATTGTATCCAGTTAAATTTTTTTTATTCAGTTATCTCCATTTAAGCTTACTGGAGGTATTTACTAGGGAAAAGGAAGAAAAAAAATGACAAGGGCTTAGTTTTGAGGTTTAAAAAGCACTTACTAGCTGTAAGAGAGAAACAGTAGGTAACAAGTAGAACATTCCATGGACAGAGAAGTCTGGTGGTCTATGGTCCATGGGGTTACAAAGAGTCGGGTGCACCCAAGTGACTGAGCACAGCACACACAGCACATGTAATCTGGCAGAAAGATTTTTTTTCTTTTAAGTCCATATCATAAACTGCAAAAGATAATTCAAACTCACAGATTAATCAAGAGAGTGGATTTGACAGTATGAGTTTGGGGGATGGTGGATGAAGTGCTTAATTTCCCAGCCCTATCCCTTGGGAATAATAATAAGAAGGAATTCGTCTTTACATTGGAGAGCACAGAGTAGACAAGACTAGTGCCTAGTGCTTACTACCAGGACTGAAGTTTTTACAATCAGAGTTGGTTGAGACCAAGAGTGATCTTAGGTCAGAGTGATTCCCTGAGGGAATTCTAGTAAAGGCTGGAAAGATTAGCCAAATTCCCTGGCTTTGAAATATAGGAATCGGCCTAGAAGGACAAAAAATGTAGCCATGACATGTTGGCATAGCATGACATGAGCAGAGAACTTACCTATAGTCTTACATTCCATAACCCAATGGTGAGTGACGGTCTGGGCCAGATAATAAAGGAGTTTACATGATAAAGGAGTGTAGCAAGATAAAGATGCTTAAGGATAATCAGGACTGATTGGGAAGAGGAATCTTGGACTAGGTCAGCGCTGTGAGGTCAGCAGTGAAACTGGGCATTAGGGGAAGCCTCGTCAAAGTAGTTCAGTGCGTAAGAGATGGCTCAGAGAAAGCCCATTCTTGGTTTATACCTGGCTTATACCTGGCTGTGTTCTCACTGTGTCTTCACCTGATGGAAAGTACAAAGATGTTCTCTGGGTCTCTTTTAAAGGGTACTAATCCATTCATAACTGTCCTCATGTCCCCACCACTTTCCAAAGACCCCACCTGAAATACCATTGCATAGGGGATTAGGGTTCAACATATGAATCTGGGGGAGACACAAACATTCAGTCTGTATCAATGCTGATCTTAAGAGTGCTTGAGTAGTAGTTTAAGATTGTATCCAGTTAAATTTTTTTTATTCAGTTATCTCCATTTAAGCTTACTGGAGGTATTTACTAGGGAAAAGGAAGAAAAAAATGACAAGGGCTTAGTTTTGAGGTTTAAAAAGCACTTACTAGCTGTAAGAGAGAAACAGTAGGTAACAAGTAGAACATTCCATGGACAGAGAAGTCTGGTGGTCTATGGTCCATGGGGTTACAAAGAGTCGGGTGCACCCAAGTGACTGAGCACAGCACACACAGCACATGTAATCTGGCAGAAAGATTTTTTTTCTTTTAAGTCCATATCATAAACTGCAAAAGATAATTCAAACTCACAGATTAATCAAGAGAGTGGATTTGACAGTATGAGTTTGGGGGATGGTGGATGAAGTGCTTAATTTCCCAGCCCTATCCCTTGGGAATAATAATAAGAAGGAATTCGTCTTTACATTGGAGAGCACAGAGTAGACAAGACTAGTGCCTAGTGCTTACTACCAGGACTGAAGTTTTTACAATCAGAGTTGGTTGAGACCAAGAGTGATCTTAGGTCAGAGTGATTCCCTGATTCTGGCTGTAAGTCTTCCGTAGGCTCATATATATAGGCTGGAAAGATTAGCCAAATCTGCTAGAAAGACCCAGAAGAGCCCAATAAGGGTCATTGTATGCAAATGATCTTCATTGGCTTCTCTTAACAACCTTGTGTGGAGTAGTAAGTTCAGAGTGGACAGTTTCTGATAGCAAAGTCTATGATGGAAAATTTGTTAACCCCAGTATGTTTTGGAATAGAAATGAGTTTTGCTTAAAAGATCAGTTTTCTTCATGTTAAGGCAGAACAAAACTGAGACAGACCAAGGCACCCGAATAGAGCTCTCCGTCACAGGTACTAATGCCTTATGGAATTTAGCCTCTTTTCAGTGGGCAGCTGGATAAGCAGGGCATGTGAAAGACTTAAAATACCTGCTATACACTGATGACTTCCTCATTCTTGACTCTGTCTTTGACTTTCTCCTGATCTCCAGACTTGTGTATTCAGCCACCTGCCAACATCTCTAGGTAAATGCCTAATTGGAACGTCAAACTTGACATTTCCAAAACAGAAATATTTTTCATCTCTAACTAGAACCAGCTACATAATTTGCAGGGCCCAGTGCAAAATGAAAATGTAAGACATCTTGTCCAAAAGTAGAAAAAAATGCCATTACAATATTTTAAAACCCCCAACTTACAGTGTTTTCATTTGTTACTAATGTCATAGTCCTTCAAACTTAGGGAAATAGTCATGCTATGCCCTTTCTCCCAACTTACAGTGTATTGCAGACAAAAGCTCATGTAAAATCTGAAGACAGCACACAAAAGCACATGTAATCTGGCAGAAAGATTTTTTTTCTTTTAAGTCCATATCATAAACTGCAAAAGATAATTCAAACTCACAGATTAATCAAGAGAGTGGATTTGACAGTATGAGTTTGGGGGATGGTGGATGAAGTGCTTAATTTCCCAGCCCTATCCCTTGGGAATAATAATAAGAAGGAATTCGTCTTTACATTGGAGAGCACAGAGTAGACAAGACTAGTGCCTAGTGCTTACTACCAGGACTGAAGTTTTTACAATCAGAGTTGGTTGAGACCAAGAGTGATCTTAGGTCAGAGTGATTCCCTGATTCTGGCTGTAAGTCTTCCGTAGGCTCATATATATAGGCTGGAAAGATTAGCCAAATCTGCTAGAAAGACCCAGAAGAGCCCAATAAGGGTCATTGTATGCAAATGATCTTCATTGGCTTCTCTTAACAACCTTGTGTGGAGTAGTAAGTTCAGAGTGGACAGTTTCTGATAGCAAAGTCTATGATGGAAAATTTGTTAACCCCAGTATGTTTTGGAATAGAAATGAGTTTTGCTTAAAAGATCAGTTTTCTTCATGTTAAGGCAGAACAAAACTGAGACAGACCAAGGCACCCGAATAGAGCTCTCCGTCACAGGTACTAATGCCTTATGGAATTTAGCCTCTTTTCAGTGGGCAGCTGGATAAGCAGGGCATGTGAAAGACTTAAAATACCTGCTATACACTGATGACTTCCTCATTCTTGACTCTGTCTTTGACTTTCTCCTGATCTCCAGACTTGTGTATTCAGCCACCTGCCAACATCTCTAGGTAAATGCCTAATTGGAACGTCAAACTTGACATTTCCAAAACAGAAATATTTTTCATCTCTAACTAGAACCAGCTACATAATTTGCAGGGCCCAGTGCAAAATGAAAATGTAAGACATCTTGTGCAAAAAGTAGAAAAAAAAATGCCATTACAATATTTAAACTAAAACCTTTTCCCTTTTTCCTATGCCCTTTCTCAACTTACAGTGTTTTTCATTTGTTACTAATGTCATAGTCCTTCAAACTTAGGGAAATAGTCATGCCTGAGTACAGACCAGGGCCAGGAGAGATGACACAGCAGGAGTTACAGACAGTGCCTAAGCTGGGACAGGATGGTCAAGCCATGCATCTCTTATTCTTATGGGCCCTTGCCTTTTCAAAGGGTATTGGAACCACCATACATGATCATTCTAGGTATCTAGAAATGAGATGGCCTGGGAAAGTGTGGGATGAGCATGCATATTGGAGTGAAAGGCCTCAGAAGTTCTTGGTAGTGAGGGCGAAACTGAGCAGGATGCAGGGTATCTGCTAAGAACCCATCCTAGAGAAGAAAGATGTCAGCAGAAGTCATAATCACATGTGATTTGAGGCCCCAATGTTCCATTCAACTTCATTTACAGAACACAAAGTCGAAGATTCCCAAAATATTTTCCTCTACAATTTTCTTCTCAAATGTCACCTCCTTAGGGAGAGGTTCTGACTGTCCTTTTGAGGTGCTTTTTTCTCTGACACACAATTGATGTCTTTTCTCACACCAATAACCAATTCTCCTGCTCTCTGAAACTGGCTAGTCTGTGTCCAGTAATTCACTTTACTTCTGACACAGACTATCCAGTGAGCACAGAACCCACAAGTAGAAGACTCAGTCCTACAAGACTATCTTTCACTTAGATATCAGTTGCAATCCCAGGCCACCTACACTTCTGACTGATTCCCATGGCTCTCCTCCTTAGATTTGGTTAACTGCCAGGAAGATGCCTGACAAAATGATCACTGATGACTTCCTCATTCTTGACTCTGTCTTTGACTTTCTCCTGATCTCCAGACTTGTGTATTCAGCCACCTGCCCAACATCTCTAGGTAAATGCCTAATTGGAACGTCAAACTTGACATTTCCAAAACAGAAATATTTTTCATCTCTAACTAGAACCAGCTACATAATTTGCAGGGCCCAGTGCAAAATGAAAATGTAAGACATCTTGTGCAAAAAGTAGAAAAAAAAATGCCATTACAATATTTAAACTAAAACCTTTTCCCTTTTTCCTATGCCCTTTCTCAACTTACAGTGTTTTTCATTTGTTACTAATGTCATAGTCCTTCAAACTTAGGGAAATAGTCATGCCTGAGTACAGACCAGGGCCAGGAGAGATGACACAGCAGGAGTTACAGACAGTGCCTAAGCTGGGACAGGATGGTCAAGCCATGCATCTCTTATTCTTATGGGCCCTTGCCTTTTCAAAGGGTATTGGAACCACCATACATGATCATTCTAGGTATCTAGAAATGAGATGGCCTGGGAAAGTGTGGGATGAGCATGCATATTGGAGTGAAAGGCCTCAGAAGTTCTTGGTAGTGAGGGCAAAACTGAGCAGGATGCAGGGTATCTGCTAAGAACCCATCCTAGAGAAGAAAGATGTCAGCAGAAGTCATAATCACATGTGATTTGAGGCCCCAATGTTCCATTCAACTTCATTTACAGAACACAAAGTCGAAGATTCCCAAAATATTTTCCTCTACAATTTTCTTCTCAAATGTCACCTCCTTAGGGAGAGGTTCTGACTGTCCTTTTGAGGTGCTTTTTTCTCTGACACACAATTGATGTCTTTTCTCACACCAATAACCAATTCTCCTGCTCTCTGAAACTGGCTAGTCTGTGTCCAGTAATTCACTTTACTTCTGACACAGACTATCCAGTGAGCACAGAACCCACAAGTAGAAGACTCAGTCCTACAAGACTATCTTTCACTTAGATATCAGTTGCAATCCCAGGCCACCTACACTTCTGACTGATTCCCATGGCTCTCCTCCTTAGATTTGGTAACTGCCAGAACAGTTCAGAGAACTCAGGAAGATGCCTGTGTTTACTGCTTTCTTATAAAGCTGCAAATGAGGAGCCAGATGAAGATGCATATAGGATAACGTCCAAAAGGATCCCAAGCACAAGAGTTTCTGTTCCCATGGAGTTGGGGTGTGTTACCCTCCTGGCATGTGAATATGTTTCCCAGTCTGGAAGCTCTCTGAACCATTTTGTTCAAGAGTTTTTGTACAGCCCAATCTCCAGCTCCCCTCCCCCTTCCTGAACGTAGGGAGTGGGTGGTTTCTAATCACTTTCTGGCGACCAACCCAGCCTGAGTCTACCTAGGGATCCCATCCTAAGTTGCCTTTTTTTTTTTTTTAAATTTTATTTTATATATTTATTTTTGGCTATTCTTGGTTTTCACTCCTGCTGCAGCCTCTTTTCTAGTTGCAAGGAGTGGGGGCTACTCTCCATTTGGCCTGAGCAGGCTTCTTGTTGTGGTGACTTCTGTTGTTGTGGAACTTAGGCTCCAGGACACACAGGCTTTGGTAGTTGCAGCACATGGGCTCCATAGTTGTGGCTCCGAGGCTCTAGAGCACAGGCTCAACAGTTGTCGCTCATGGGCTCAGCCGTTCTGCAGCATGTGGGATCTTCCTGGATCAGGGATTGACCTTGTGTCTCCTACATTGGCAGGCAAACTGTTCACCACTGAGCCATCAGGGAAGCCCCTAAGTTGCTTTATTGATAAAAAGCTCAAGTGTGACTGAAAGTTGCTCATGGTAAGTAAAATAAGATACTCATATTGCTCAGGAAATTCCAAGAGCTTTAGGAGCTCTGTGCCAGATACCAGAGACAAAGACCATATATATTTTAATTATACATAGAAACACATTATTTTATTCTTTCCCTTTCTTAGCTTTATTTTTCTTCCATTGCATATTTTAAGTAATAATTTACTAGTCATTAACCAGATCTTTGAGGTGCTTTTTTCTCTGACACACAATTGATGTCTTTTCTCACACCAATAACCAATTCTCCTGCTCTCTGAAACTGGCTAGTCTGTGTCCAGTAATTCACTTTACTTCTGACACAGACTATCCAGTGAGCACAGAACCCACAAGTAGAAGACTCAGTCCTACAAGACTATCTTTCACTTAGATATCAGTTGCAATCCCAGGCCACCTACACTTCTGACTGATTCCCATGGCTCTCCTCCTTAGATTTGGTAACTGCCAGAACAGTTCAGAGAACTCAGGAAGATGCCTGTGTTTACTGCTTTCTTATAAAGCTGCAAATGAGGAGCCAGATGAAGATGCATATAGGATAACGTCCAAAAGGATCCCAAGCACAAGAGTTTCTGTTCCCATGGAGTTGGGGTGTGTTACCCTCCTGGCATGTGAATATGTTTCCCAGTCTGGAAGCTTTCTGAACCATTTTGTTCAAGAGTTTTTGTACAGCCCAATCTCCAGCTCCCCTCCCCCTTCCTGAACGTAGGGAGTGGGTGGTTTCTAATCACTTTCTGGCGACCAACCCAGCCTGAGTCTACCTAGGGATCCCATCCTAAGTTGCCTTTTTTTTTTTTTTTTAATTTTATTTTATATATTTATTTTTGGCTATTCTTGGTTTTCACTCCTGCTGCAGCCTCTTTTCTAGTTGCAAGGAGTGGGGGCTACTCTCCATTTGGCCTGAGCAGGCTTCTTGTTGTGGTGACTTCTGTTGTTGTGGAACTTAGGCTCCAGGACACACAGGCTTTGGTAGTTGCAGCACATGGGCTCCATAGTTGTGGCTCCGAGGCTCTAGAGCACAGGCTCAACAGTTGTCGCTCATGGGCTCAGCCGTTCTGCAGCATGTGGGATCTTCCTGGATCAGGGATTGACCTTGTGTCTCCTACATTGGCAGGCAAACTGTTCACCACTGAGCCATCAGGGAAGCCCCTAAGTTGCTTTATTGATAAAAAGCTCAAGTGTGACTGAAAGTTGCTCATGGTAAGTAAAATAAGATACTCATATTGCTCAGGAAATTCCAAGAGCTTTAGGAGCTCTGTGCCAGATACCAGAGACAAAGACCATATATATTTTTAATTATACATAGAAACACATTATTTTATTCTTTCCCTTTCTTAGCTTTATTTTTCTTCCTCATATTTAGCACATATTTTAAAGTAATAATTTACTAGTCATTAACCAGTTTATTTTATGACATGACATCATTTGGAGTTAATTCACACATGATTGCATAGAACAAATATATTTTGCTGAACATTTTATTAAAACAATTTTGTCTTTACTCACTGAAAAATATTTAATAGGTAAAAATTTATTGAACAAGTCTGTACCTATATGAGGGATTATGGGAGAATATGAAGATAAATCAGAGTTCCCATTTTCCAGATTTCTGTCATTTAAGGGTCACATTTAAAATTTTAAAACTGTGGGAGATGGTGAGGGACTGGGAGGCCTGACGTGCTGCCACCCACAGTGTCCTGAAGAGTCAGACATGACTGGTGACTGAATGGTAAAATTCTAACAAAGATTATTGAATTTATGGTGGGAAAGTAGTTACTTTTTTGTGGGCGAATGAGTTGAAGACAAAGTACACATAAGTTGAGCGTTAAAGAATGGGTACTAAATATTCTGCTGGTCTTTTCTGAAATGTGTAACTTGAAAGTTGTCTTAAGGCTCTAGGCTTATAGGGACCTAGCTACATAATTATGTCTAGATGACTTAGAATGAATGCAATTTTTATAGGTGTATTAACAATGAAATATGAATAACTGATCAAAGAGATTAATCTTAACCCCTATTTTTCTTATGCAGTTTTAGGAATGCATAGATAGATGGAAAATGTAGTGTATTGTCTTAGTATTTGAACCAAAAGTAAAAGAATAAGTGCTAGTGTAATGAGAAATGTTAAATGTGATGGGCAAACCAGCTGAACAAACAGGCTGGAAATTTGTTTTATGAAACTCACCTTACAAAATTTCACCCAATAAAACACATGGGCATGCAGTATTAATTTTTTTCTGTCTATGTATCATCACAAAAGGCCCTTTTTAATCATATTCTGGGTACATATTTGGGTCCATTTGAACACAATTTATGAATACTTGCTTCCTTATTTGAATTCTGCCTTGACAAAATGGGCAAGATTCCAAGCATGGTTAACTGTTAGTCTAATACACATACACCTGAATCTTAATGCAAAACAACTCAAATTCACCAGGACTCCACAAACTATGAAATTGTAACCTTTCATTTTATTTGGTTGTCCTCAGTATAAGTCCATATCCTTTTCAAACTTGCAGATAAATACCTTTGAACACACGGGAAGCAAATATAAGTTATATAACAGTAAAAATCTACAACAAAAATCTCAGACTCCATTTTAATAAGAAAGAAACCAATAAAACAGGGGTTATAAAAGCCATGTTTCTTTTAACCTGTTGATTCCTCATTCTATAAAGCTGTTCCCAAAAGCCTGTACAATACCACTTTTCCCAGCTCAGGCACAGATTTGGCCAGAAATGAAGGAATTCGGGGCAAAATGAATAACTCATTTCTACTGTGCCAAATAGATGTTTAAACTTTTTTTTTTTTTTTGTCTCATTCTTTCCTACAACTTCCAAGGCATCTGTGAATGGAGTTAGACACAAATCCTTTGTAGTCATAGTCTACTAATTTTCTCTATTGGGAACAATACAACTAAGTTAAAATTCCCTGTGAGCAATTTAGTGCATATCACCACTATTAATATTTCCAATACCAGGATAGTTTTCCTCTAAAGGATTTTGGGATATTTTGCATCACATCCTGACTGGACAGTGTTTGCTCTATTTCCTAGTTCCAATTTAGTTTGCATTTTCTAACCCACAGTTCCTAAACTTTCTATCCTTTAAATGTGTTGTTCTGGTAAGTCTTGTTAGAACTGTCTGTACTTTTAAGCTGCAAAGAATTCAAATAAAGACATTTTCATCTTGCTTTTGTCTTAGTAAATTTGAAACCAAAAGTGTAATGCAGAAATGTTAAATGTGATGGGCAAACCAGCTGAACAAACAGGCTGGAAATTTGTTTTATGAAACTCACCTTACAAAATTTCACCCAATAAAACACATGGGCATGCAGTATTAATTTTTTTCTGTCTATGTATCATCACAAAAGGCCCTTTTTAATCATATTCTGGGTACATATTTGGGTCCATTTGAACACAATTTATGAATACTTGCTTCCTTATTTGAATTCTGCCTTGACAAAATGGGCAAGATTCCAAGCATGGTTAACTGTTAGTCTAATACACATACACCTGAATCTTAATGCAAAACAACTCAAATTCACCAGGACTCCACAAACTATGAAATTGTAACCTTTCATTTTATTTGGTTGTCCTCAGTATAAGTCCATATCCTTTTCAAACTTGCAGATAAATACCTTTGAACACACGGGAAGCAAATATAAGTTATATAACAGTAAAAATCTACAACAAAAATCTCAGACTCCATTTTAATAAGAAAGAAACCAATAAAACAGGGGTTATAAAAGCCATGTTTCTTTTAACCTGTTGATTCCTCATTCTATAAAGCTGTTCCCAAAAGCCTGTACAATACCACTTTTCCCAGCTCAGGCACAGATTTGGCCAGAAATGAAGGAATTCGGGGCAAAATGAATAACTCATTTCTACTGTGCCAAATAGATGTTTAAACTTTTTTTTTTTTTTTTGTCTCATTCTTTCCTACAACTTCCAAGGCATCTGTGAATGGAGTTAGACACAAATCCTTTGTAGTCATAGTCTACTAATTTTCTCTATTGGGAACAATACAACTAAGTTAAAATTCCCTGTGAGCAATTTAGTGCATATCACCACTATTAATATTTCCAATACCAGGATAGTTTTCCTCTAAAGGATTTTGGGATATTTTGCATCACATCCTGACTGGACAGTGTTTGCTCTATTTCCTAGTTCCAATTTAGTTTGCATTTTCTAACCCACAGTTCCTAAACTTTCTATCCTTTAAATGTGTTGTTCTGGTAAGTCTTGTTAGAACTGTCTGTACTTTTAAGCTGCAAAGAATTCAAATAAAGACATTTTCATCTTGCTTTTAATAATATGTTGTATATTTTAGACACGTAAATACTTATGTGTTTCTTGTTCCTGCACTTAGTTTTCAAAAAATAATGATAGCTGTTAGATTGGTGTTCATCAGTCCTCATCTGGTTTGTTAAAGCTGACTAAGGCTAGCTGTAGATCACAGTCCTTGGGCAAATACTGCAGTGGCAGGATTTAGCCAATTTACCAAACTGAAGTTTGTAGATTCTGCTGTTGCATGCTAGTGTAGACAATCTCTTTGAAGTTGGAATCCCTAGGGACAAGTTTGAGAGGGTGCTGAGTTGCTTCAAATAGTATCATATTTAACACCAGAAAAAATCCATTGTGAAGGAGCTGGCAGCGCTGTACTGCTGTGCGGAGATGCTTTTTCTGAGAGAGTAGAATTTCAATAAAAGAACAGAATAACAATGTACTGTATTGATTTAATGTGGAGGACAACACTGATTCTTGGATTTTTGTTTTGTTTTGTTTTCTTGTCGATCCTTTACACTTGAGTACTGTTTCCATGTTTTTCCACTGTGAGCCCAGACTTGGATTAAATCACATGGAAAGTGAAGTTCCTATATTAATTTCAGCCTGCTTTTGAAAGTATCAACTCACATGATAGAAGCTCATCAAACTTCAGCCTATAAATGCTCTGGCAGGCTTGGCTAGTCAACTTTCATCATTTCAGGGCTCTGGGCCTCATTGCTTGTTGGTAGATACAGGAGACCCAGTTCATGGATATCAGGTTTCAATAGAAAAAAAAATGTATTAAGAAATATTCTAATGGAGCAACACAAACACACAGATTTTTGTAAAGTAGAAGTAGATCATAAGTTGAGGCCTCAGAAAACTCAGTAATCAATGTAATATAAAATGACATGCAATTTATTTCGATCAACTTGCCTTGTTTTTTTTTTTCCTTTCCATTTTTTGTTTTAAAGAGCTTTTCAAGGAGGTGCTTGTTAAAGGAGTCTTTCGGCAGGCTGTTCCCCCGAACTATAGAAAGAAGTGGGAAATAAAGTGGAGATGGCAGAAGCTGAATGATGCC
>JAIOJX010000030.1:77471281-77651281 GCA_022376925.1 Tragulus kanchil | reverse complement strand
TATAATTCTATAATTTTTCTGTGAATTAGGTAGTTTTATAGAAACTAATTGGCAAATAAATGTCCATATTTCATTTTTTCTGGTTAAACAGCATCTTTGGGAGAAGTGGGATGACCAGAATTTAGTGCAAAGCAAAAATAAACAAGCAAAACCATAGAAATATTTAATCATATTGAGTAGGAGCTAATTACCTATCTGCTATCATTTGTAAATTCTAGTCCAGGTGTCTCCTATTCATGCAACACTGAATTTGGCTCTTGGCATAATGAATGATATGTGTTAATACTACGTGCAGTCTCAGTTGTTACTATGAACTTAATTTCTTATGTAGAAATATTTCACCTCCTGAATGATAACAGATAATATTGTGATGCTATCTTCCGAAGGAATTAGGTTAGCTTCTTTTTCCCCCTGAGTATCAGGGATTATTCATTCAACAAACGTGTATTCAATGCATACCATGTGCCAGACACTCTCCCTAGTACATAAGATATACCAGAAACACAAAACAGAGACCTCCACCTTCAAGCAGCTAATGTTCCCAAAAATCAGAAGACAAATAATATTATAATACCTAAAAAACAACCTGGAAAGAACCTTTGCCCTTTTATCGTTTCAAAAAGAAGATCATTTAGATGAGAAATTGTGATATGAATTTGGAAAGGACTGATTTGTACAGTGAGTTAATGCACTAGCTTTTTCACCTCTGGAGGGCCCTGTTAAAAATGAGACTTAGGACACTTGTGAAATGAATTTGATGGTAATGATGAAACCCTTAAGTGTGCCTTAGTATACATACTTATCTTAAAACTTTAAAACGCTACTAATTAGCGAGCTGGCCTCAAAAAAGCAAAGGTCTGTACTTCAGAATTAAGATGTATTTATAGCTCTTCTTGAGGATTCTAATATTTTCAGGAAGCATTAAGCCCTTCGACATTATTTATGAGTTGAACTAAATTTGAAATGACTAAATTAGTGAGAAGGTAAATTTAGGTCCTTAAATAATATGGGTTCTTTGGTTTCTCATTTTAATTGTCCTAGATTGCACAGGAAATATTAGTATTAGCTTAGGCTTCGCTTAGCTAAGAATAAAGTAGAGTAATTTGCCGGTACATTCGATTTAGTAAAATAGCCAATCAGGAAAATTCTAATATAATTCTATAATTTTTCTGTGAATTAGGTAGTTTTATAGAAACTAATTGGCAAATAAATGTCCATATTTCATTTTTTCTGGTTAAACAGCATCTTTGGGAGAAGTGGGATGACCAGAATTTAGTGCAAAGCAAAAATAAACAAGCAAAACCATAGAAATATTTAATCATATTGAGTAGGAGCTAATTACCTATCTGCTATCATTTGTAAATTCTAGTCCAGGTGTCTCCTATTCATGCAACACTGAATTTGGCTCTTGGCATAATGAATGATATGTGTTAATACTACGTGCAGTCTCAGTTGTTACTATGAACTTAATTTCTTATGTAGAAATATTTCACCTCCTGAATGATAACAGATAATATTGTGATGCTATCTTCCGAAGGAATTAGGTTAGCTTCTTTTTCCCCCTGAGTATCAGGGATTATTCATTCAACAAACGTGTATTCAATGCATACCATGTGCCAGACACTCTCCCTAGTACATAAGATATACCAGAAACACAAAACAGAGACCTCCACCTTCAAGCAGCTAATGTTCCAGGGGGCAGAGACAAACAATAAATAATAAACTTATTTTGTAAATTGTATCATATTTTGGAAGGGACTAAGTGCTAAAGTAAAGGAGAAAATAGAGCAAGGAAAAGGCAGTTTAGAATGCAAGAGTGTTGAATGGGGAGTCAGGGGCAAGAGAATGATTGTTGTATTAGAACCAGAAAGTAAAAAGTAAGGAAATCATCCAAATGGAAATCTAGAGGAAGAGCATTCCAGATAAAGAGAACAACACCATTGGAGAGTTTATGCAGAGGAATAACATGATTTAAGTTATATTTTTAAAGGAGTAGTCAGGTTGTGTTGAGAAGAGATTGTAGATACAAGAGTAGTGACCAAGAAAAGACAAAGCTTGACTAAACTTTTGATAAGTTTCTACCTGACTATAGCCCCAGTTCCCCACCTTCCTTTTCTTAGAGTATTAACTCTGGATAACTTGCAATTGTAAATTCTTTCTCTGACTCTTTGAGATATAAATTTTTCCTAGCCTCTTGTCAGTTTTACAACCCAGGAGTATCCTTCTCAAGACTCTGTGAGCCTTCTCTTTGAAATGAAATCATCAAAAAGATGGTGTCCCTATCTCACAACCTCTGTGGGAGGGCAGCAGCCTCACTTGGATGAGCACCAATTAGCAAACGCAGATGACCTAATCACATCGACAGCCTCCCTCCTGAGGTTCTCCAAGACTGTTTGTTCTACTAGCTCATTCTAGTGCTTAGAAATTCTGCCTTTTGTTTCGGCAGAGTTAAAGTTGAGTTCAATATGCTTCCCTACTGAAATAGTCTTGAGTGAAGTCTTATTTGTCTTTTTAAATAATTTTCAAGAAAAATTTTCTTTTATAATTCAAACAGGAATATCTATTAGGAAGCTGTTAGGATATCTAGGCAAGAGATGATGATAGTATAGGTATGGATGATAACAATCAGAATATACTTTAAAGCTAGTCTTTACCCACAGAATTGACTGGAAAAAGAAGTGCAAGGAGTTAGGTATATTTCCTCCAAGATTTTTGACCTCAATGCCTGGCAAGAAGGGTTCGCTGTTACTGTAATAAGGTAGGTTGTGGATTAAACATGTCAGCATGTTTATCTGAACTTACCTTGAATTCTTGTACAATTATAGGAAAACATTTAAGTCTTCATCTCGTCAAAAGCCACAGTTTCTCATTGCATTCACTCGTTCATGCAAACCATTTTTGCTATTTTTGTTCTAAAGGAAGAAATGCATTGCTTTGAGTAACTCAAAATGCTCACTTTTGTTTGTGCCAGGAATTATTTTAGTTAATTTTTAGTAGTTAATTTTTACTGTGGATAAACATCATGTGTAAGTCTGGAAAACCCATCTATCAGCCATGTTCCAAAAGAAAGCTTAAAGAATAATCTATTTACCAAAGCAATAAAGAATGTGCTTGTCAGAGAAATATATTCAATATCCTCTGATAAATCTTAATGGAAAAGAATATGAAAAAGAATGTTTATATACTGAGTCATTTTGCTATACTACAGTAATTAATACAATATTGTAATTCACCTGTACCTCAGTTTTTTAAAAAAAGTCAATGTAATAAGAGTGACAGAATTAAAACAAGGAGTGTTGGTTAATGATGTCTAGAGGGCAGGGCTGATGGTAGAGATGATATTATGGAACTGGGCTCTCTGATAATAGTGGAGACATTAGGTGTTTTACTATCAGAGGAAAAGGTAAAAGTTAGGAGCTACTGTTGTGATGTGTAGAAAGGTTGGAGTAATGGCCAGAAGAGTATTGACCTGCAAAGAACACAGTGCTATTAGGGACAAGGTTGACTGAACAGCCAACAAGAAAGACACAGGCTCTTGCCAATTTCAGACTTGAGTTGGATCTCAGGCCCGGAATTCAATGACTGAATAAGCTGAGTTCCATAAGGAAGGAATCTGCAACCCCTGAAAAGGGTTTATGGAAGTAATTCTCTCAGTTCTTTCACAGGGCATCCATAGGTATTTACATAGGTTACTGTATACTGGGTAAATGAGAAAACAAGATATTTTGAGGACTGTTGGACACAGGGTCTGAATACACATTGATTTCCAAGGATCCTGAGGCATTATAAGGAGTCCCCTTGCTGAAGTGGGGGCATATGTAGGTCACATAATAAATAAGAGTGTTGGACTATGTCTGACTCACAATGAGTCTACTAGGTGTATGCACCCACTTCATGTTTATGTCCTAGTTCTCCAAACTTGGGTTGTCAGAACCGTCACCTTGAGTCCTTGGCTTATGTGTAGGGTTAGAGCTATCCTAGGGGGAAAGGCCAAGAGGGCACTTTTATATCCCAGCACTCATCCCGGTGACCAAAATAGTAAGTTGAAAGCATGTTGAATTCTTAGGAGACTGGCATAGATTTGTGTCACCTCTTAAGACCTAGAAGATGCTGATAGTCATACCTCACTTAACTCACCACTCTGACTCCTGGAATAACTAGCTGGTTGTTGTCATTCAGTCACTGAGTCATGTTCAACTCTTTGCAACCCCATGGACTGCAGCACATCAGGCTTCACTGTCCTTCACCATCTCCAGGAATTTGCTCAAACTCATGTCCACAGAGTTGGTGATAGTATCCAACCATCTTGTCCTCTGTAGTCCACTTCTCCTCCTCCCTTCAGTCTTTCCCAGTGTCAGGATCTTTTCCAGTGACTCAGCTCTTCGCAGGTGGCTACACTAGCTGGATCATGGCAGATGACTCAGATGGATGTCACAGTGGTTGTAGCTGCTGTGCTACCATATGTGGTGTTTTTGTTAAGGGCAGATTCATGCAGCCTCAGATATATGGTACGTGGTACATTGATTTGGTGAATGTAATTTTTTTATCATCATCAAGAAAGAGAACATGAGCTGGA
This sequence comes from Tragulus kanchil, assembly GCA_022376925.1. Lineage (NCBI taxonomy): Eukaryota > Metazoa > Chordata > Mammalia > Artiodactyla > Tragulidae > Tragulus > Tragulus kanchil. The sequence goes on along the minus strand of JAIOJX010000030.1, from coordinate 77,646,705 downwards.
AATAGTACCTTATGTATTAGTCTGCTCAGTTACCACAACAGAATTCCACAGAAGGGACGACTTACACAACAGAAATTTATTTTCTCAGTTTTGGTGGCTGAGAGACCAAGATCAAGGTGTCAGCAGGTGATGCCTTTCTTCCTCTCAGGGGGCTGCCTCTTCAGTCTGTCCTCACCTAGCTTTTCCTTTGTGTATGCATACTCCTGGTATCTCTTTCTCTTCTTATAAGGCCATGAGTCCTATTGGATTAGAGCCCTGTCCTTACGACCTCATTTAGCCTTGTCTGTCTCCTTAAAGTCCATATCTCCAAATACAGTCACTTCAGGGGTTAGAACTTCATAATAAGGATTTGGGAAGGACACAGTATCCAAAACCTTGGAAATATGTAGGTCACATAATAAATAAGAGTGTTGGACTATGTCTGACTCACAATGAGTCTACTAGGTGTATGCACCCACTTCATGTTTATGTCCTAGTTCTCCAAACTTGGGTTGTCAGAACCGTCACCTTGAGTCCTTGGCTTATGTGTAGGGTTAGAGCTATCCTAGGGGGAAAGGCCAAGAGGGCACTTTTATATCCCAGCACTCATCCCGGTGACCAAAATAGTAAGTTGAAAGCATGTTGAATTCTTAGGAGACTGGCATAGATTTGTGTCACCTCTTAAGACCTAGAAGATGCTGATAGTCATACCTCACTTAACTCACCACTCTGACTCCTGGAATAACTAGCTGGTTGTTGTCATTCAGTCACTGAGTCATGTTCAACTCTTTGCAACCCCATGGACTGCAGCACATCAGGCTTCACTGTCCTTCACCATCTCCAGGAATTTGCTCAAACTCATGTCCACAGAGTTGGTGATAGTATCCAACCATCTTGTCCTCTGTAGTCCACTTCTCCTCCTCCCTTCAGTCTTTCCCAGTGTCAGGATCTTTTCCAGTGACTCAGCTCTTCGCAGGTGGCTACACTAGCTGGATCATGGCAGATGACTCAGATGGATGTCACAGTGGTTGTAGCTGCTGTGCTACCATATGTGGTGTTTTTGTTAAGGGCAGATTCATGCAGCCTCAGATATATGGTACGTGGTACATTGATTTGGTGAATGTAATTTTTTTATCATCATCAAGAAAGAGAACATGAGCTGGAAATAGTACCTTATGTATTAGTCTGCTCAGTTACCACAACAGAATTCCACAGAAGGGACGACTTACACAACAGAAATTTATTTTCTCAGTTTTGGTGGCTGAGAGACCAAGATCAAGGTGTCAGCAGGTGATGCCTTTCTTCCTCTCAGGGGGCTGCCTCTTCAGTCTGTCCTCACCTAGCTTTTCCTTTGTGTATGCATACTCCTGGTATCTCTTTCTCTTCTTATAAGGCCATGAGTCCTATTGGATTAGAGCCCTGTCCTTACGACCTCATTTAGCCTTGTCTGTCTCCTTAAAGTCCATATCTCCAAATACAGTCACTTCAGGGGTTAGAACTTCATAATAAGGATTTGGGAAGGACACAGTTCATCCCATAGTAATACCTATTGTGTAATAATAGTAGCCCAAGACTGTGTTAACACTTGCATTCTCTGTTGTAAAATAGTCTGATAAATTCTGAACTGTCTCCACATTCTATAGAGAAAAATACCAGTTCACTATATCAAGTCCATCATAGTAATTGGACCTGATTATCAAGAAACCTTGAGTACATTGGAGGCTCATACATGATAGGTACATGCTCAAAAGGCTGGGAGATAAACTCAACAGAATGATTCACCCCATCAGTGAGATCTTTAGGGATCCATGATATAGGGCATGGCAAGATATTCCTTTTTAATAAGATTTTAATTTTTCTCTTAATAAAATTCACAAAAACTATTTTAATTAACCTAATTAACCATATTTTTAAAGAAACCTAGAATGGAATAATACTAATTTATCCATTAATAACTGATAATTTTGCATAAATGTTAATCTAACTTTTTTTAGTCCACACCATATACTCCCAACCCTTGGAATACAAGAACTTTAAAATGAAAACTAAGTACTATTAGGACAGCATTGGCAAGTGCCAACAGATGTCCACTCATAGAAAAAAGAAGAAACTTTTGCCAAATTGCAGAGACTTTGTAATAAACATGCTTTTTTAGGCACATAAATACAACCAAATGTGTGGAAGGAGTTGCATGTCTCTTACAGTTTTATAAAGAGCTATTCATTCCTCTTTCTTCTCATACTGGCCACAGGCAAATTTCTCTGAGCCCAAACTAAGGCATTTACTATTCTGTTAAAGTCTCAGAAGATATGTATTCTGAGCTACAAATAAGATCTTAGAAAATCCCTCTTGATTTATTCTTCAAATGTCAATTACTTGTGGTAAACCAATTTGATTTCAATTCTCAGTGGAATAGAAGCAAATAAAACACTTCAAATTTAACCAAAGAAATACTGGTGTTACGTATTGCTAACAACAGAGGAAATAGTGAATGGAAACTCTACTTACAAATTATATACGTCTGCTTTCTTACATGTCCTTTAGAGCCTGTTAGTTTATCACTTAACAAAATACAGTTCTCTCAAACTAATATTTAGAAATTATTTTTTAAAAGAGAAAGACTAACATTTTTATTAGGAATATAAATGTATTGTTAAGAATTCATGTTAGTAGCTTACAGATACACATTTTTGGCTATGCATATGTTACTTTAGTTGTTCTTCTCTTATTACCTATATAAGAATAATGTGTAATAAAGTTCGAAAAAGACTGGATACATGAGATACCATATTTCCTTAATTTTTTGAAGATAACAAACAATGTATATTAGGATTGGTGATTAAATTTTAAATATATTATCTAGGAAGACAAAGTTTTAAAATCTTAACTGGGTAAATTACTGATTGACTTAGTCAATGTTTATGCCTAGTAAAATTACAATATTAAGGGACTGATAAATTCAATATCTGTACATATGTCAGAGCAATATTTCATAAGTTTCCATTAAAGTATTCTGCAATGGATATATGGCAACTTGGATCATTGTTTTTTCTGTGACTTTCCCATGTTTATTCTAAAAGTTTCCTTTTGTATATTAATTTTGGAAAAGCAATTTCTAGTCTCTTACTTTACCTATAAGGTGGCAAAATCCAATTCTGTATCTTTTGTCAGCATTCATTATTTTTATCAGGAAATGTGGAGGAGTGATCAGAGTATGGGCAGTGAGACTGTGGGAGAGGATGAGGACCATGAGTATGTAGTGAATTAGTAGTGAAAAGCAGTGAAAAGTATCACTTACAAGATCCTATTCATTCACTTATTTAGTGCAGTCTTGATAGAAGCCATGTATTACGCTAGGCCTGGGGTTATAGTGATCAGCTGAGACAGGCATAGTCTTGGCTGTCATGTAACTTACAGCCTAACAGAGAATCATTGTTTGAATGATCACACAAAATTTAGAAGCAGGATACTATTAAACTTGTAATGAAGAAATGTGACCTAGATTGTCGGTTCAAGGAACATTTTCATGAGAACATTGAACTTGAGCTGTAGTATGAATGATATCTATGGGTGAATAAGGGGAAATTTATTGGGGAATGATTCTCTACTTACAAATTATATCGCTGCTTTCTTACATGTCCTTTAGAGCCTGTTAGTTTATCACTTAACAAAATACAGTTCTCTCAAACTAATATTTAGAAATTATTTTTTAAAAGAGAAAGACTAACATTTTTATTAGGAATATAAATGTATTGTTAAGAATTCATGTTACTAGCTTACAGATACACTTTTTTGGCTATGCATATGTTACTTTAGTTGTTCTTCTCTTATTACCTATATAAGAATAATGTGTAATAAAGTTCGAAAGAGACTGGATGCATGAGATACCATGTTTGCTTAATTTTTTGAAGATAACAAACAATGTATATTAGGATTGGTGATTAAATTTTAAATATATTATCTAGGAAGACAAAGTTTTAAAATCTTAACTGGGTAAATTACTGATTGACTTAGTCAATGTTTATGCCTAGTAAAATTACAATATTAAGGGACTGATAAATTCAATATCTGTACATATGTCAGAGCAATATTTCATAAGTTTCCATTAAAGTATTCTGCAATGGATATATGGCAACTTGGATCATTGTTTTTTCTGTGACTTTCCCATGTTTATTCTAAAAGTTTCCTTTTGTATATTAATTTTGGAAAAGCAATTTCTAGTCTCTTACTTTACCTATAAGGTGGCAAAATCCAATTCTGTATCTTTTGTCAGCATTCATTATTTTTATCAGGAAATGTGGAGGAGTGATCAGAGTATGGGCAGTGAGACTGTGGGAGAGGATGAGGACCATGAGTATGTAGTGAATTAGTAGTGAAAAGCAGTGAAAAGTATCACTTACAAGATCCTATTCATTCACTTATTTAGTGCAGTCTTGATAGAAGCCATGTATTACGCTAGGCCTGGGGTTATAGTGATCAGCTGAGACAGGCATAGTCTTGGCTGTCATGTAACTTACAGCCTAACAGAGAATCATTGTTTGAATGATCACACAAAATTTAGAAGCAGGATACTATTAAACTTGTAATGAAGAAATGTGACCTAGATTGTCGGTTCAAGGAACATTTTCATGAGAACATTGAACTTGAGCTGTAGTATGAATGATATCTATGGGTGAATAAGGGGAAATTTATTGGATGAAAGAGAGAACTTCTAAGAAAAGGGAAAAAAGTAAACACATGGAAAGACCCTTTGGTATGCAAAGTCTGATGGAAGCTTTTTTATTTTTCACAATCACAAGTTTTTATTTTGCTTTTTTGATTTTACAGAGTTTTGTTATTTACAGATATGTATAGTTCCAGACTAGTCATGTGTATATCCCATTCCCCCCCTCAACCCTTCTAGGCTGTCACATAGGCCCCCTGTACGATCCCTTAGTCCACCAGCACATTGACAATAGTTATCTTTTTTACATAAGATAATATAGGGTTCTGTGTTGCTCTTTCTGTATCTCTCACCTACTCTTCCCTCTCCCCAGTGTCCGTAAGTCTGTTCTCTATGACTGTTTTTCTGTTGGAAGGTGTTTTAAAGCTAGAACAGGGTGGGCAAAAAGGAAAGTGATTCAAGATAAGCCTTGAGAAAAAGGCAAAAACTAAATCACACAGGGCCTCGTAAGCCAGGAAAATCTATTAGCTTTTATCCTAAGACCAATATAAATCTGGTGATGAATTTCATTTCATCTTCATGTGATAAGTTACTGTACAGGCCATGTTGCTATAACAACAGAACCCTTATAAACTTGTTCAGCTAAGATTGAAGGCGTTTTTTTTTTTTTTTTTCTCTTGTGTATAAGAATCCAAGGGATATAGGCAACTTTATCCCAAGGAGCCTCTACTGACCGGAGCTGGCGAACCGTTCTGCCAGCCTTGCATTTTTGCTTCCTTGGATCCTCCAGATTTCTATTTCTAGTGAGTAGGAAAGGAGAAGAGAAAATTAAGGACAAAGGTCTTTGTCTTTAACGAGGTGCATAATTCTATTATGTTGTCTTGAACCAAATCACATGGGTTAAAATATTAATTTTCTGTAAAGATTACTTCTTTTCAGAATGTTTAATGGCCATGATACAGGCATTTGCCTAAGTATGTCTAGGGGAAGGGAAGATATATAATAAGCATTTTTCAAATGTTCTGAAGCACAGTTTAAAACTGGGTGACATAAATGTGAGTTAATCAGAAAACATAGGAACAGTCAGGTGTTGACAAGCTCCAATAATTTATAGCAGCTTTTCCGAAGAAAGCCTTCACTGTCAAGTGTGACTTGACTAAAGTTTAATTATCATCTTTTACATACAACTTAGAAAAAGTGTGCATCCCAAACTGACATATCGATGAAGCCTTGACATAGAGAGTTATCAGCAAGACAGCTACTAAACAGAATTTGGGGTGGGACTGTAGGGAAGAGTTCAATGTTTCTTATCAGTTTGACTGGAAAATATCTTGGTTTTAGTGCAACCAGATTTGGGAAAAAAAGATAATGAGTTCAGTTCAGTCACCAAATGCAACAAACAGTTCCTATGTCCTTGCACTGAGTTGTTGGAAATACAATGACGAAGAAGACACAATTTCTGGAAAGAGAGTTGTGTCATTAATTATGATGGTGGGAAGTTATAATAAGCTATATCCATGCTATGGTGGCTAAGTAAAATAGAGAATAATAAACTGTTTTAAAGAAGGAAATTTATATTGCAAGGAGAATATGGTTAATTTGAATCATGAAATATGAATTACAACTTGTACAACAGACAATGAAAAAGGATTTTATCTAAAGAGAATTATGTGTGTTAAATTGGAAAGACTTAGAAGAATGAAATATCATTTGTTCATTTGGCAAATATCCAAGAACTCTTTTGGTTTCTCTGGAGATATGAGTAATACAGTAAAAAGAAAAAAATCCCTAACTTCATGGAGCTTTTTATCTAGTAGGGGAGATACAGAATAAGGAAATAAGCTAATTAGACATGAGAAGAAATGCTATGGAGAAGAAAACATGAAAGGGAAGCAGATTATGTTCCTTGTGTGAGAAGAAAGTGATGATAATTTTAAGTAAGGCATTTGAATTGAGGCAGTATAACTGATAGGTTGATATTAGAGTAGATACCTAAAGGAAGGGAGGCAGCAAACCATGCAGGATAAATACAGTCATACATACACAAACACATGAACACACATACTCACACATCTATTTATGCATACCATATTCAAGCTACTAAAAACAAGAGATATTATAGAAAGGAAATTCTGAAGGTTGAAAGAGTAAAAATGACAAAACATATAAAGAGAAAGCAATTATATTAGACCTCTTGTCAGAAAATGCAAGGTGAAAGAATAATAGAGTGATTTTTTTAAAGTATTGAAGGAATAAAAAGGGCCTACCTGGAATCCTATACTTAATAAAAAATCTTCAAAAATAAAAGCTACATAAGGATCAAAACTCAGAGGTGGTCATCCTGTATTAAAAGCAAGATCCAGCTTTTGGCTATCTACAGACAAGTTTATTTTCAAAAAAATAGATTGAAATTGAAAGTATAGAAAAAGACATACAATATAAACAATAATAATACTGGGAGTGAAAAATATGAGTTCAGTTCTTAGTAAAACCAACCAGATTTGGGAAAAAGATGATGAGTTCAGTTCAGTCACCAAATGCAACAAACAGTTCCTATGTCCTTGCACTGAGGTGTTGGAAATACAATGAAGAAGACACAATTTCTGGAAAGAGAGTTGTGTCATTAATTATGATGGTGGGAAGTTATAATAAGCTATATCCATGCTATGGTGGCTAAGTAAAATAGAGAATAATAAACTGTTTTAAAGAAGGAAATTTATATTGCAAGGAGAATATGGTTAATTTGAATCATGAAATATGAATTACAACTTGTACAACAGACAATGAAAAAGGATTTTATCTAAAGAGAATTATGTGTGTTAAATTGGAAAGACTTAGAAGAATGAAATATCATTTGTTCATTTGGCAAATATCCAAGAACTCTTTTGGTTTCTCTGGAGATATGAGTAATACAGTAAAAAGAAAAAAATCCCTAACTTCATGGAGCTTTTTATCTAGTAGGGGAGATACAGAATAAGGAAATAAGCTAATTAGACATGAGAAGAAATGCTATGGAGAAGAAAACATGAAAGGGAAGCAGATTATGTTCCTTGTGTGAGAAGAAAGTGATGATAATTTTAAGTAAGGCATTTGAATTGAGGCAGTATAACTGATAGGTTGATATTAGAGTAGATACCTAAAGGAAGGGAGGCAGCAAACCATGCAGGATAAATACAGTCATACATACACAAACACATGAACACACATACTCACACATCTATTTATGCATACCATATTCAAGCTACTAAAAACAAGAGATATTATAGAAAGGAAATTCTGAAGGTTGAAAGAGTAAAAATGACAAAACATATAAAGAGAAAGCAATTATATTAGACCTCTTGTCAGAAAATGCAAGGTGAAAGAATAATAGAGTGATTTTTTTAAAGTATTGAAGGAATAAAAAGGGCCTACCTGGAATCCTATACTTAATAAAAAATCTTCAAAAATAAAAGCTACATAAGGATCAAAACTCAGAGGTGGTCATCCTGTATTAAAAGCAAGATCCAGCTTTTGGCTATCTACAGACAAGTTTATTTTCAAAAAAATAGATTGAAATTGAAAGTATAGAAAAAGACATACAATATAAACAATAATAATACTGGGAGTGACTATACTAATACTAGATAAAAATAGACGTTTATATAAGAAATATTAGACAAAGATAGGTGTTTCACAATGATAAAAAGGTCAGTATGTCAAGAATATATAACATTCATACACACAGATATATAATAAAATATAGAGATTTGAATATTAACTTTTCAGTAATTAATAAGAATATAGAAGAATTAAACAACACTATCAACAATTTGATAGAGCATTTCACTGCATGTTCTGTAGAGAAATATATATATATACATTGAATTTCATCAAAATTTAAACCCTTGCCTTCAAAGATGGTCATTAGTAAAAGGAACAGGTAAGCCACATACTGAGAAAATATTTGTAAGTCATGTATCTGTTAAGTACTGTATCCAGAATGTATAACAAATTTTGTGACTTAATAAAAAGACAATCCAATAAAAATTTGACAAAACGTGAATAAATACCAAAGATGATATATCCATGGGGAATAAGACAATTGTAAAGATGCTGTACATTGTTACTGCCTAGGGAAATGCAAATTACAGCAGAGGATAACACTACCTATCCACTAGAATCGCCAGCCCAGGAGATAGGCATTATTGTTACTGAAGATACAGAGAAAGTGGATTCTCAAACATTATTTCCAAGAAAGTAAAATGATACATAACTTTGGAAAGAGTTTGATACTTTCATACAAAGTTAAGCATGTGCTTATTTAGAGGAGCTAACAATTCTACTCCTGTGTATTTATCCACAAGGAATGAAACGATATGTTCACACAAAGATTTATATTTGTATACTCATAGTAGCCTTATTTTTATTAAGCATAAATTGGAAACAATCTAAATGGACATTAACTGGTGAATAGCTAAACAAAATGTGCTATGTCCATATGACATACTACTTAGTATAAAAAGGAACTGCCTACTGATGGAAAGCAACAGCAGTGGTACTATGGAATCCTAAAAATCTAGCTACATAAGGAAAAAAGGTTTTATTAAAGAAAGATCCAGCTTCTGGCTATCTACAGACAAGTTTATTTTCAAAAAAATAGATTGAAATTGAAAGTATAGAAAAAGACATACAATATAAACAATAATAATACTGGGAGTGACTATACTAATACTAGATAAAAATAGACGTTTATATAAGAAATATTAGACAAAGATAGGTGTTTCACAATGATAAAAAGGTCAGTATGTCAAGAATATATAACATTCATACACACAGATATATAATAAAATATAGAGATTTGAATATTAACTTTTCAGTAATTAATAAGAATATAGAAGAATTAAACAACACTATCAACAATTTGATAGAGCATTTCACTGCATGTTCTGTAGAGAAATATATATATATACATTGAATTTCATCAAAATTTAAACCCTTGCCTTCAAAGATGGTCATTAGTAAAAGGAACAGGTAAGCCACATACTGAGAAAATATTTGTAAGTCATGTATCTGTTAAGTACTGTATCCAGAATGTATAACAAATTTTGTGACTTAATAAAAAGACAATCCAATAAAAATTTGACAAAACGTGAATAAATACCAAAGATGATATATCCATGGGGAATAAGACAATTGTAAAGATGCTGTACATTGTTACTGCCTAGGGAAATGCAAATTACAGCAGAGGATAACACTACCTATCCACTAGAATCGCCAGCCCAGGAGATAGGCATTATTGTTACTGAAGATACAGAGAAAGTGGATTCTCAAACATTATTTCCAAGAAAGTAAAATGATACATAACTTTGGAAAGAGTTTGATACTTTCATACAAAGTTAAGCATGTGCTTATTTAGAGGAGCTAACAATTCTACTCCTGTGTATTTATCCACAAGGAATGAAACGATATGTTCACACAAAGATTTATATTTGTATACTCATAGTAGCCTTATTTTTATTAAGCATAAATTGGAAACAATCTAAATGGACATTAACTGGTGAATAGCTAAACAAAATGTGCTATGTCCATATGACATACTACTTAGTATAAAAAGGAACTGCCTACTGATGGAAAGCAACAGCAGTGGTACTATGCTAAATGGAATAAGGCAGAATTAGATGACTCCATATTTGTATGATTATATCTTTATGAAACTTCTTAGAAAAGGTGATGTCATCGATACAGAATACAGATTAGTAGCTTACTGGGAATAGGGGTGAAGCTGGGAAATTGACTGCAGTTGGTCAAGTGAAGGAATGTTTTGGACAATGGAAGTGTTCTTAAACCAGATGGTGCTTAGATGACTGTATAAAGTTACTAATATTTATTGAATTGAACATTAAGGTGAACTTTATAATACGGTAGTTACGCCTGAAGAAAGTCATTAGAGAAAAAAAAAAAAAGGCCTTTAGTGAGGGATTATCTAATTCTACCCAACATCATTTTCTTGCCTTCTCTCTGACTTGGATGAGGTATTCTTGGATGCATTTCTATATTGGGAATGGACAGGGTCAGCCACCTTTCACCTGCTTCATCTCTCCCTTATTTAATCTAAAGGGCAGGTCAAAGTAAAATAAGGTAAAATAGGACTGATCCAAGTACTAATTTTAGAAACTGTAGATATTGATCAACATATATTCAGCGACCTTTCCATAGCCTCTGTATCTTTGATTCTTAAAACTGAACAAATAATGGTGGCTTTGTGAAGTGAACTATTGTCAACCATCAATGAGAATGTCATATGGAGGTAAATACTCGTGTGCGCTCAGTCACGTCTGCCTCTTTGCAACCCCATAGATGGTAGCCCGACTGGCTCTTCTGTCCATAGGATTTCCCAGGCAAGAATATTGGAGTGGGTCGCCGTGCCTTCCTCCAGGGCATCTTCTCAACCCAGGGATTGAACCAATGTCTCCTACATCTCCTCCTCTCCACCTGGCAGGTGGGTTCTTTACCACTGTGCCTCCTGGAAAGCCATGAAGTTACATAACTGCTGTTAACCAAAATAGGAAAACATGATCAAGTTTTCCAGAAATACATACCTTTATAGGTACTTGTACACCTATAACATGGGTAGAAATCAAATAGGTTTATAAGTTAATTCATCACAGTGACAAATTAATTCTGATAGTTCTTATCTCCATTTGTTCAGTATTTGAGACTTAATAGTATGTATATTCAGACTGAGTCCAAGAGCAGGATCATGTAAAAGACATTTCTATCACATGACTAATGTATTTACTTCTGTACAAGTGAAAGGGTACACAGTGTGGAAATGTGAGACAGAATCGAAAATCAAAACGTGATCCAGTTAGGATAGAGAACAAGTTACATGGGGAAATAACAGAAGTTTAGCTATAGCAATTTTGAAGTCAGGTAATAGAAGGTTATGAGTTCTCAAATTTTATTTAAGAGCTCTACTTTACTTTCAATGGGCTTCCCAGGTGGCTCAATAGTAAAGAAACTGCTGCCAATGCAGGAGACTTGGTTAGATCCCTGGGTCAGGAAGATTCCTTGGAGGAGGGAATGGTTACCCACTCTAGTATCCTTGCCTGGAAAATCCCATGGACCAAGAATCCTGGTAGGCTAGAGTTCATGAGATTCCAAAAGAATCAGATACAGCTTAGAGACTAAACAGCAACTACTTTTAATGGGAAAGTAACAAAATGAAAGGAATATTTTATAAATAGTATTGCTGTATAAGAGAACTGAAGTGATTAGAAAATGAAGAATGAAGTATTTAGATATTTTCATTGTAATTAAAAAATAAAAGTGGCATTGATGATGAAAAAAAGCATTAAACACAGTTGTCAGTTGTTGAAAAGTTCCTGTGTACCAAGCATTGTTAAAGTTTTTCTTTAATTATTTTCATATTTTACATTAATGATTTTAAAAATTATTTTTACTTTAATCGTTTTATTTACATTGATTTACTTTACATTAATTATTTTCTCATAAATTCCATTTGGACAGTGATAAGTCCAGGACATTCAGTGTGTTGGTTTAGAATCTGACTTAGGTGAAGAAAGTTCTCAATTTTCTTTAGCTGGAAAATAGTAGAATAACGGTACAAACTGAAGTCTTTATTCCTGTTGGTATAACAAGAGCAAGGATTATTTAATAATGTATGTTGGACTAAGGAAACCCACTTCAGAAACTCTGTCCAGGATTATTTGTTGGCTCTAGAGTTTGGATTTTCCTGGCGACTCAGACGGTAAAGAATCTGCCTGCAGTGCAAGAGATCTGAGTTTGATCCCTGAGTCAGGAAAATCCCCTGGAGAAGATAAATGGCTTCCCACTCCAGTATTCTTGCCTGGAGGATTCCGTAGAGAGAAGAACCTGGCGGGCTACAGTCCTTGGGGTCGCGAAGAGTTGGACACAACTGACTGACTAACACTGGAGTTTAGGTTGCCAATTAGAGAATCAGGAGAAACCATGTTGAGAGCAGAAGACCTACATAGCAGGATAAGAATTCTGAGATACTGTTTATCTGCATCAAGTACTGACACCAGTAATATTCAGTGTAATTATGCAACCTATCCCATATGAATTATGTATTCTCATTTATTTTTATATACAGTGTACAAAATTATACAAAGAAATTGAATGCCTAGAAATGATTTTCTACTATAGGGATATAGATCAGATTTTAGTTTCCATGACATCAATAATAAAGGCTTTAATCACTGAGAATATTATGTTGTGATTAACCTTGCAAGCAGGGCTGAGATCCCAAAGCACTGAACCATTTAGTTTCCTTTAACCTAAGTTAACATCTTGAATTGGCATTTGATATACCTAAAACCTCAATGATATTTAAAATTTTGTCAGCTTTTGCATTAGTTGAAACAAAGCAAACCAATCATAATTCTTCATCCATAATTCCTCAAATCTCAAATATTAAAATATTCTTTTATAATTGCACTAATGGGAAAGTCTATGTGATATCAGACTAGTTTAAAATATGTTAAAATTACACCCATATATTTTACTTCTTTAAAGTGATTATTCTGTCAATAATAAGTCTTTAAGGAAGTACTGATTAATTCTCAGTTTAGTGGATTTAGAGGCACGCAGATAAAGTACATCCCAGGAACTCATCAATCAGCTCAGTCACATGATCAGGAGACTCATTTAATTAATAATACCACTTCATATTCATATAGCATTTTGTAAATCTTCTGTCTTTAAATTTGCCAGACATGCTTTATCTACTACAAAGAAAACAATCAGAATCGAGAATAAGGTTTAATGTGTAGTGCTTTAATATATGAGATCATAGACAGTCATCACTTTTTTTCAGAAAAAGGGAAATTTGATTACCAAGCTTAAGTATGCTGTATATTAAATGAAATTCTGATCATAAAGAAAGGTACTATCTACTCCAAAGTATAATTTCTGTACTTTGAAAATCATCTCAGCAAGAATTATCTTCCTCTATCAAATTGAGTCAGGAAAACCAAATTGCTTTGAGCCTGGGGGATTCCGAGAAGAACCTGGCGGGCTACAGTACTTGGGGTCGCGAAGAGTTGGACACAACTGACTGACTAACACTGGAGTTTAGGTTGCCAATTAGAGAATCAGGAGAAACCATGTTGAGAGCAGAAGACCTACATAGCAGGATAAGAATTCTGAGATACTGTTTATCTGCATCAAGTACTGACACCAGTAATATTCAGTGTAATTATGCAACCTATCCCATATGAATTATGTATTCTCATTTATTTTTATATACAGTGTACAAAATTATACAAAGAAATTGAATGCCTAGAAATGATTTTCTACTATAGGGATATAGATCAGATTTTAGTTTCCATGACATCAATAATAAAGGCTTTAATCACTGAGAATATTATGTTGTGATTAACCTTGCAAGCAGGGCTGAGATCCCAAAGCACTGAACCATTTAGTTTCCTTTAACCTAAGTTAACATCTTGAATTGGCATTTGATATACCTAAAACCTCAATGATATTTAAAATTTTGTCAGCTTTTGCATTAGTTGAAACAAAGCAAACCAATCATAATTCTTCATCCATAATTCCTCAAATCTCAAATATTAAAATATTCTTTTATAATTGCACTAATGGGAAAGTCTATGTGATATCAGACTAGTTTAAAATATGTTAAAATTACACCCATATATTTTACTTCTTTAAAGTGATTATTCTGTCAATAATAAGTCTTTAAGGAAGTACTGATTAATTCTCAGTTTAGTGGATTTAGAGGCACGCAGATAAAGTACATCCCAGGAACTCATCAATCAGCTCAGTCACATGATCAGGAGACTCATTTAATTAATAATACCACTTCATATTCATATAGCATTTTGTAAATCTTCTGTCTTTAAATTTGCCAGACATGCTTTATCTACTACAAAGAAAACAATCAGAATCGAGAATAAGGTTTAATGTGTAGTGCTTTAATATATGAGATCATAGACAGTCATCACTTTTTTTCAGAAAAAGGGAAATTTGATTACCAAGCTTAAGTATGCTGTATATTAAATGAAATTCTGATCATAAAGAAAGGTACTATCTACTCCAAAGTATAATTTCTGTACTTTGAAAATCATCTCAGCAAGAATTATCTTCCTCTATCAAATTGTAGCACTTGTCAAAATCAACTGTAAAGCATCTCAAGTGCTCTTGTGAATCAACAAAACAGATGTATAGCGATGCGAGTTTGCAAGGAGAAGGAAATAATAGTGAACCAGATGCCCGTCAGTGCCCTTAATCTCTTGAACCCTCACTTAACATGGTTGACATGGCAGGTCTTTAGGACTCTCCTCCCACAGGGCAATAGAAGGCTTAGAAGGCTGATTCTTAATAATATGTAAAAATAATTTTCTTTATCCTTTGCTGTGAGACTTTTATTC
This sequence comes from Tragulus kanchil, assembly GCA_022376925.1. Classification (NCBI taxonomy): domain Eukaryota; kingdom Metazoa; phylum Chordata; class Mammalia; order Artiodactyla; family Tragulidae; genus Tragulus; species Tragulus kanchil. The sequence continues at coordinate 77,631,651 of JAIOJX010000030.1, read as the reverse complement.
TTTCTCTGTATTCTTAAATAGACTGTAGACATGTACCATGGCATTTTTTCCACTTTGGTCTAGTAGTAATTATAAGAAATTTTCTTATGATGCACTTTGAGAAACTAGATGATTAAACTGTAGGAGTCAAAAAGAGAATAATTATTTTATCATAGGTACAATTTTACTTTAGTTAAATTATTTTCCTGCTGTATGGATAAGCAGGTCTTTTTAGCATATAAGGGCCAAAAGCTCTAGAACCTGACTCTGAGGCCAGCTCTTTGTGTGAGCCTGGGCATGTTAGTTAACCTCTCTGTACCTTCCATGTAAAGTGGATGTGACAGTCTTCTGACCTCATGAGGTGGTTTTGAGGATTACCCAAGATGTCTTCTGGTGAGACACTGAAAATACTGCCTGGTACTTAGCACTCAAATGTGATTCTTAGATTTTTGTCTCTTATTCTTTGTTTCATTAATATTTGGATGTTGTGGTTATCTCTTTGTCAAATGATAGTGACCAAATAATTAATAATACCACTTCATATTCATATAGCATTTTGTAAATCTTCTGTCTTTAAATTTGCCAGACATGCTTTATCTACTACAAAGAAAACAATCAGAATCGAGAATAAGGTTTAATGTGTAGTGCTTTAATATATGAGATCATAGACAGTCATCACTTTTTTTCAGAAAAAGGGAAATTTGATTACCAAGCTTAAGTATGCTGTATATTAAATGAAATTCTGATCATAAAGAAAGGTACTATCTACTCCAAAGTATAATTTCTGTACTTTGAAAATCATCTCAGCAAGAATTATCTTCCTCTATCAAATTGTAGCACTTGTCAAAATCAACTGTAAAGCATCTCAAGTGCTCTTGTGAATCAACAAAACAGATGTATAGCGATGCGAGTTTGCAAGGAGAAGGAAATAATAGTGAACCAGATGCCCGTCAGTGCCCTTAATCTCTTGAACCCTCACTTAACATGGTTGACATGGCAGGTCTTTAGGACTCTCCTCCCACAGGGCAATAGAAGGCTTAGAAGGCTGATTCTTAATAATATGTAAAAATAATTTTCTTTATCCTTTGCTGTGAGACTTTTATTCTTTCTCTGTATTCTTAAATAGACTGTAGACATGTACCATGGCATTTTTTCCACTTTGGTCTAGTAGTAATTATAAGAAATTTTCTTATGATGCACTTTGAGAAACTAGATGATTAAACTGTAGGAGTCAAAAAGAGAATAATTATTTTATCATAGGTACAATTTTACTTTAGTTAAATTATTTTCCTGCTGTATGGATAAGCAGGTCTTTTTAGCATATAAGGGCCAAAAGCTCTAGAACCTGACTCTGAGGCCAGCTCTTTGTGTGAGCCTGGGCATGTTAGTTAACCTCTCTGTACCTTCCATGTAAAGTGGATGTGACAGTCTTCTGACCTCATGAGGTGGTTTTGAGGATTACCCAAGATGTCTTCTGGTGAGACACTGAAAATACTGCCTGGTACTTAGCACTCAAATGTGATTCTTAGATTTTTGTCTCTTATTCTTTGTTTCATTAATATTTGGATGTTGTGGTTATCTCTTTGTCAAATGATAGTGACCAAATAATACTTAATATTATGTACCCTAGTGTACTGTAAGAAACTACTACAAACCTGAGTCTTAGAGATTATTTTCATAATGTGTATGCATATTTTAATAGCTAACAATGGAAATGATCTTTTTAGGCTAGCTAAATATAGATATTTCCTTTTTTCCCCCAGAGAATATCATCCAAGTATAGGACAAACATTGCTGATTGATGTAGACATAAGCCACATGGTTGATGTTATGGTTTTGTGGCCCCATCATAAGCATATTTAGCCTATGTGTTGACTTTAGAAGCTAACCACTGTGTAAGATCCATTATCATGAGACCAGTATTTTGTGGAACGAGACCATAATGTTTTCTTGGGGCCACTATACATACCACCAACTTTGAAACACAGAGCACCAGCTAGATTACCCTCCCTTCTATTCTGTTTCTCTGAGGATTTTAGTGAGGAGATAATAAGAACAGACTGGGATATACATCCATGCCTCCAGACTATGAAGTCATCATGTAGAAAGTAGGTTTTGAAAAATCTGTCGCTGAGAAATAAGAAAGCAAAAATCAGACATTAAAGGAACCATATCCTATTTCTACTGTGTATGACTCTTCTCTACATTACATGGTCCTACTCAATATTTAAGATTCAATTAGTGTATGAATAAGTGAGCATGTTTCCAGTTTTCCTTACCAACCCTAGTATCTCTAAGAAGCTGTGTTAATGGACTGAATGTGTCTCCTCAAAATTCGTATGTTGAAATCTTAACCCTCATCCCCTCAGTGTGCTCACTTTAGTTAAATTATTTTCCTGCTGTATGGATAAGCAGGTCTTTTTAGCATATAAGGGCCAAAAGCTCTAGAACCTGACTCTGAGGCCAGCTCTTTGTGTGAGCCTGGGCATGTTAGTTAACCTCTCTGTACCTTCCATGTAAAGTGGATGTGACAGTCTTCTGACCTCATGAGGTGGTTTTGAGGATTACCCAAGATGTCTTCTGGTGAGACACTGAAAATACTGCCTGGTACTTAGCACTCAAATGTGATTCTTAGATTTTTGTCTCTTATTCTTTGTTTCATTAATATTTGGATGTTGTGGTTATCTCTTTGTCAAATGATAGTGACCAAATAATACTTAATATTATGTACCCTAGTGTACTGTAAGAAACTACTACAAACCTGAGTCTTAGAGATTATTTTCATAATGTGTATGCATATTTTAATAGCTAACAATGGAAATGATCTTTTTAGGCTAGCTAAATATAGATATTTCCTTTTTTCCCCCAGAGAATATCATCCAAGTATAGGACAAACATTGCTGATTGATGTAGACATAAGCCACATGGTTGATGTTATGGTTTTGTGGCCCCATCATAAGCATATTTAGCCTATGTGTTGACTTTAGAAGCTAACCACTGTGTAAGATCCATTATCATGAGACCAGTATTTTGTGGAACGAGACCATAATGTTTTCTTGGGGCCACTATACATACCACCAACTTTGAAACACAGAGCACCAGCTAGATTACCCTCCCTTCTATTCTGTTTCTCTGAGGATTTTAGTGAGGAGATAATAAGAACAGACTGGGATATACATCCATGCCTCCAGACTATGAAGTCATCATGTAGAAAGTAGGTTTTGAAAAATCTGTCGCTGAGAAATAAGAAAGCAAAAATCAGACATTAAAGGAACCATATCCTATTTCTACTGTGTATGACTCTTCTCTACATTACATGGTCCTACTCAATATTTAAGATTCAATTAGTGTATGAATAAGTGAGCATGTTTCCAGTTTTCCTTACCAACCCTAGTATCTCTAAGAAGCTGTGTTAATGGACTGAATGTGTCTCCTCAAAATTCGTATGTTGAAATCTTAACCCTCATCCCCTCAGTGTGACTGTATTTGGATTAAGGAAGTCATAGAAGTCAAATGAGGATCACCAGGGTGAGGCCCTGATGTCTCAGAATTAGTGTTCCTGTAAGAAGAGACGCCAGAGTGCTCGCTCTCTCCGAGAAGGCGCATAGGGAAGACTGTGTGAACAGAGAGGGAGAAAGTGGCCATCTGCAGCCCAAGGAAGAGGCTGCACCAGACACTAACCCTGATGACAATTTGATCTTGGAATTCTAGTCTCTGGAACTGTAAGACATTTCTCCGGTTTAAGCCACCCTGTCTATGGTATTTTGTTATGGAAGCCCAACAAGATTAATACAAACTATTGCAGGTAACCTTGGTTGCTTTTATTATAATTAGCAAAGTATTTTCATATTCTGTCTTATAAAGCACACTGAGATTGAGATGTTTGTTTCAGGATTAGATTTGGCCAGTGATTTACTGGACAAATAGATGAATGAATGAAGCTTCAAGTTATACAACTATTGCTAATGGGCATCTCTGGTGGCTCAGATGGTAAAGAGTCTGCCTGAAGTTCAGGAGACCTGGGTTCAATCCCTGAATCGGGAAAATCCTCTGGAGGAGAGAATGACTACCTACTCTAATATTCTTGCCTGGACAATTTCATGGACAGAGAAGCCTGGTGGGCTATAGTCCATGGGGTCACAAAGAATTGGACATAACTGAGGGACTAACTTTTTCTTTTTCTTTTTGTTGCAGCTACTGCTAAAAACTCACTGAGTATCTTTTGATAGAAGTGAATTAACCACATTTAACATAAATCTTAAATATCTTTAAGATTTATCAGAAACAGATAGAAAAAGCCTTTAAAATCTGACAACAAATAATGTAAACAGATGTATCACAAAATTGAAAATACAAACGGATACAGAAAAAAATAAACCTTTTGACTTTAAAAAAACAAATAGATGAATGTTGTAATAAAATACTCTTTTTAAAATAAGTTAGCAGTTTCCAAAAGACCATTAATTAGTCAACAGTTTCAGAGATTATATTTCCGATTATATTTTAGAAAATAGCTTGGCAATATACATTTATTTGTACAAGTTTGCCTATTATTTCCAATTATAGATTTCATCCTAAGAAAATAATCTTCAAAGCAGAAAAAATTTTTCACTAAAATACTTGCTTTCTACTGTATTTATGTAATTCTAAAAAAGAGCATTGTAAAACCTTGTGCTTAAAGCGTGCATAACTATTACTCATTTTTAATTATAGAAATCAAACACAGTTTATCTTGAGATCTTTTTCTCTTAACTCAGTTGTATTTTGAGGTGCTCTTTTCCTTCTCTTGGAAGTCTGCTGCCTAGAAAACACAAGAAAAGCGCCTCAGTGTTTATTTCCTGTGGTCACTCACAGGTGTCCATTGGCCTATCCATGCCGTCTGTTCCAAAGCCATCACTTTGGTAATTCTTATATACCTTGACCTTTAGAAATTTTCTACTATCTTCAAGATCTCAATGAATCATACTTCATTCTTCAAGCAAACATGAACTTCCCATATTTGTGATCTTTTAACCTTTCAGGCATTCCTAGGGAAAAAGAAGCGGGTACAGATTTCCATTATTTCTGTGTCCTAACGTTTCCTTTCTGTTTCCCAACTCTCTGGAATTAGATCATTTTAGAATTTCCAACTTATTCTCTGACCTGGGTTCAATCCTGAATCGGGAAAATCCTCTGGAGGAGAGAATGACTACCTACTCTAATATTCTTGCCTGGACAATTTCATGGACAGAGAAGCCTGGTGGGCTATAGTCCATGGGGTCACAAAGAATTGGACATAACTGAGGGACTAACTTTTTCTTTTTCTTTTTGTTGCAGCTACTGCTAAAAACTCACTGAGTATCTTTTGATAGAAGTGAATTAACCACATTTAACATAAATCTTAAATATCTTTAAGATTTATCAGAAACAGATAGAAAAAGCCTTTAAAATCTGACAACAAATAATGTAAACAGATGTATCACAAAATTGAAAATACAAACGGATACAGAAAAAAATAAACCTTTTGACTTTAAAAAAACAAATAGATGAATGTTGTAATAAAATACTCTTTTTAAAATAAGTTAGCAGTTTCCAAAAGACCATTAATTAGTCAACAGTTTCAGAGATTATATTTCCGATTATATTTTAGAAAATAGCTTGGCAATATACATTTATTTGTACAAGTTTGCCTATTATTTCCAATTATAGATTTCATCCTAAGAAAATAATCTTCAAAGCAGAAAAAATTTTTCACTAAAATACTTGCTTTCTACTGTATTTATGTAATTCTAAAAAAGAGCATTGTAAAACCTTGTGCTTAAAGCGTGCATAACTATTACTCATTTTTAATTATAGAAATCAAACACAGTTTATCTTGAGATCTTTTTCTCTTAACTCAGTTGTATTTTGAGGTGCTCTTTTCCTTCTCTTGGAAGTCTGCTGCCTAGAAAACACAAGAAAAGCGCCTCAGTGTTTATTTCCTGTGGTCACTCACAGGTGTCCATTGGCCTATCCATGCCGTCTGTTCCAAAGCCATCACTTTGGTAATTCTTATATACCTTGACCTTTAGAAATTTTCTACTATCTTCAAGATCTCAATGAATCATACTTCATTCTTCAAGCAAACATGAACTTCCCATATTTGTGATCTTTTAACCTTTCAGGCATTCCTAGGGAAAAAGAAGCGGGTACAGATTTCCATTATTTCTGTGTCCTAACGTTTCCTTTCTGTTTCCCAACTCTCTGGAATTAGATCATTTTAGAATCTTTCCAAACTTATGGCCCTCTCTCCAAAAGTCTATTCAGTTCCTTCTTCCCTGAAGGAGAAGAATCAAATCAATCTGTCAATGTGCTAACTTACCTGACTACCCATCTACCTATATCTATCTGTCTGTCGGTCTATTTATCTGTCTCCGTCCCTTCTACTTTAATGATAGTTTCAAGGGAAAATAAGAGATTTGCTTAGTAATGAGAGGTAAAAAGGTGAGCAAGTGGAAACAGATTAATAATGATGACTCCAGAATATGAGTGTGGCTTATGAATAGTTTTTTTCTTCTTCTTAAGTTTGACAACAATCACACTTTTTACTTAGACTGCGTATTTATGTTATTTAGATTGTATAAATATGCAGTCTATATTGTATTGTATTGTATTGGGGAAGCTTGTTGTGGAACTTAGGACTGATGGAGAATAGAGGGGCACCCTTCTCAGCTCAATCCAGTCTTTAGCTCCTCCACTGCTGATATAATGATAGAATTTAAGAAATCTGGTTGGATTAGATCCTGAGGCATGATGCTAACAATAAATGGGGATCAAAAAACTTGGTGTTTGTACAGAGGGAGGAAATTTTAACAATCTTGCCTCTGTCTCCCACTACTATGAAAAGTATTTTTTATAGGCTATACATTCTAAAATTTTTATGTACCCAGTGTATTAAAATTTCAAATTAATATATCTATATTCAATTATCTTTGGACAAAATGACTTACAAATACATTAAGTTGTATTTTGTGGTGCTCTTTTCCTTCTCTTGGAAGTCTGCTGCCTAGAAAACACAAGAAAAGCGCCTCAGTGTTTATTTCCTGTGGTCACTCACAGGTGTCCATTGGCCTATCCATGCCGTCTGTTCCAAAGCCATCACTTTGGTAATTCTTATATACCTTGACCTTTAGAAATTTTCTACTATCTTCAAGATCTCAATGAATCATACTTCATTCTTCAAGCAAACATGAACTTCCCATATTTGTGATCTTTTAACCTTTCAGGCATTCCTAGGGAAAAAGAAGCGGGTACAGATTTCCATTATTTCTGTGTCCTAACGTTTCCTTTCTGTTTCCCAACTCTCTGGAATTAGATCATTTTAGAATCTTTCCAAACTTATGGCCCTCTCTCCAAAAGTCTATTCAGTTCCTTCTTCCCTGAAGGAGAAGAATCAAATCAATCTGTCAATGTGCTAACTTACCTGACTACCCATCTACCTATATCTATCTGTCTGTCGGTCTATTTATCTGTCTCCGTCCCTTCTACTTTAATGATAGTTTCAAGGGAAAATAAGAGATTTGCTTAGTAATGAGAGGTAAAAAGGTGAGCAAGTGGAAACAGATTAATAATGATGACTCCAGAATATGAGTGTGGCTTATGAATAGTTTTTTTCTTCTTCTTAAGTTTGACAACAATCACACTTTTTACTTAGACTGCGTATTTATGTTATTTAGATTGTATAAATATGCAGTCTATATTGTATTGTATTGTATTGGGGAAGCTTGTTGTGGAACTTAGGACTGATGGAGAATAGAGGGGCACCCTTCTCAGCTCAATCCAGTCTTTAGCTCCTCCACTGCTGATATAATGATAGAATTTAAGAAATCTGGTTGGATTAGATCCTGAGGCATGATGCTAACAATAAATGGGGATCAAAAAACTTGGTGTTTGTACAGAGGGAGGAAATTTTAACAATCTTGCCTCTGTCTCCCACTACTATGAAAAGTATTTTTTATAGGCTATACATTCTAAAATTTTTATGTACCCAGTGTATTAAAATTTCAAATTAATATATCTATATTCAATTATCTTTGGACAAAATGACTTACAAATACATTAAGTATTTCAGTCTGGTTGTTCAATCACTAAGTAGTGTCCAACTCTGCAACTTTGTGGACAGAAGAGCACACCAGGCTCTTCTGTCCACTCTCTCCCGGACTTTACTCAAATTCATGTCCATTGAGTCCATGATGCTATCTAACGATCTTATCCTCTATGTCCCCCCTGCTCCTTTTCCCTTCAGTCTTTCTCAGCAGTAGGATCTTTTCCAATGAGTTTGCTTTTTGCATCAGCTGGCCAAAATATTGGAGCTTCAGCTTTGGCATCAGTCCTTCCAATGAATATTTGGGGTTGATTTCCTTTAGAATTGACTGGTTTGATCTCTTTGCAGTTCAAAGGACTCTCAGGAATCTTCTCTAGCACTACAATTCAAAAGGGTCAATTATTTGGTGCTTAGCCTTCCTTATGGTCCAACTCTCACATCTGTACATGACTACTGGAAAAATCATAGCTTTGATTATGCAGGCCTTTGTTAGCAAAGTGATGTCTCTGCTTTTTATTACACCATCTAGATTTAGTAACAGAGTTTAAAAAATCATAAAACTTGTGACAACTAAATAAGAATAATAAACCACATTTGGTGGGAGATGGTAATGAGAATCAATGTTCTATTCAAGTATATTGATATAACACTTGTACCCATATTATAATCCTGCATCTATCCCTCATAATGCTTTTAAGTTACTGAGAATATATGCTCACTTTTCAAAGATTACAGATAACACGGATACAACACAGATACGATCAGATAACAGAATGGGCTAAACTTGGTGGTGATTCAAACAAGAAATGAATTTAATGTTCTCTAGTAAATCCCTATGATCATGATGTTAAATTCCCTTTTTGTGCTAGTGAATCACACCTTGAACAGACATTATGAAATTCGCTTAACTATAACAATAGTCTTAACTTGGTAAATAAGCCTCAGGGTCATTTCTCTAAATATGTTCAGTTCAGTCAGATGTGAAAAAGTTCAGTTTTACTTACGGCTCAAGTTTTCTCTCCTTAAGACTCAAGTTTCAGTCATCCCTGCCACAAGAATGGGAAGCATGGTCTTTTACTCCATTCAGTTTCCTATCTCCATCCACCCATCAGGATTTGTTTCTTCTGAGTCTTCCAGAGGTAAGGCAGGAGGCCTTTCAGACGTCAGTGCTGCTGTGTGTCACATACTCAAATTCTTTTCTTTCCATGGAACACAGATGGGTTCTCAGTTCCCATGGCATGTCTGTACGGTTCATCTCATTACTTCTTACTGCTGGTGTCCCCCTCCCATGGCAAGGAGCCTTCTTATTCTGCAACCCATCAGGATGGTGTGAAGTATCTAATTCCTGTAGTACCTACTTGCCGTGTAGACAACTAGTGCATCTTTTCTCTTACACCCACAGAGGGAGGGCCGATGTTTACTGCCCTCTCTGTAGTCAAACTCTTGCCTTGAGAAGACTCTGGGACAGAAGCACCCCTATTTCTAAGGATGTAAGTCAAAGCTCTTTAGAATTTTCTTACCATACTCCACTCAAGTGGCAACATGGGTGGACCTAAGAACAAGTGCAGCTCAGCAAGGGTTCAGCCAGGGTAATAATGCCAGTTTCCTGTTCTTATTGTCATCATTAATTTCTAAGAGTGATTTTCTTCTGGAGCAGAAAAATCACTTAAAGGAATAGCTTGCTCTGCCTTTCCCCCAATATGAAATGGGATAGAAAATATCCCAGAATGCCACACTTTCTGCCCACTTTCCTCTTCAGCAAAATTATGACTTCTGTTTTGTAGGCTAAGTAGAATGGTGGGAATGATGGTGAAAGACCAATTTGGCTACCTCCTAGAAAACCCAAGACTGGGGTGTCTTGACAGCTTTTTGACTGTTCCACTTGGAATACAGAAATACTACTTGTTGTCCTCAGTATGGGGCTTTAGCCAAAATTCTAAGACAAAGGAAAGGTCCCATTCAACATATTATGACAGATAATCTTTGAAAGTTTCAGAGAAGCACAAAGAAGAAAATTACAAACACTGGTCATTTTCCACTTTTAAAGTGTTTGTGTCAACTCCTATTACCCATTTTAGAACTGTCATTTTACTTACGGCTCAAGTTTCTCTCTTAAGACTCAAGTTTCAGTCATCCCTGCCACAAGAATGGGAAGCATGGTCTTTTACTCCATTCAGTTTCCTATCTCCATCCACCCATCAGGATTTGTTTCTTCTGAGTCTTCCAGAGGTAAGGCAGGAGGCCTTTCAGACGTCAGTGCTGCTGTGTGTCACATACTCAAATTCTTTTCTTTCCATGGAACACAGATGGGTTCTCAGTTCCCATGGCATGTCTGTACGGTTCATCTCATTACTTCTTACTGCTGGTGTCCCCCTCCCATGGCAAGGAGCCTTCTTATTCTGCAACCCATCAGGATGGTGTGAAGTATCTAATTCCTGTAGTACCTACTTGCCGTGTAGACAACTAGTGCATCTTTTCTCTTACACCCACAGAGGGAGGGCCGATGTTTACTGCCCTCTCTGTAGTCAAACTCTTGCCTTGAGAAGACTCTGGGACAGAAGCACCCCTATTTCTAAGGATGTAAGTCAAAGCTCTTTAGAATTTTCTTACCATACTCCACTCAAGTGGCAACATGGGTGGACCTAAGAACAAGTGCAGCTCAGCAAGGGTTCAGCCAGGGTAATAATGCCAGTTTCCTGTTCTTATTGTCATCATTAATTTCTAAGAGTGATTTTCTTCTGGAGCAGAAAAATCACTTAAAGGAATAGCTTGCTCTGCCTTTCCCCCAATATGAAATGGGATAGAAAATATCCCAGAATGCCACACTTTCTGCCCACTTTCCTCTTCAGCAAAATTATGACTTCTGTTTTGTAGGCTAAGTAGAATGGTGGGAATGATGGTGAAAGACCAATTTGGCTACCTCCTAGAAAACCCAAGACTGGGGTGTCTTGACAGCTTTTTGACTGTTCCACTTGGAATACAGAAATACTACTTGTTGTCCTCAGTATGGGGCTTTAGCCAAAATTCTAAGACAAAGGAAAGGTCCCATTCAACATATTATGACAGATAATCTTTGAAAGTTTCAGAGAAGCACAAAGAAGAAAATTACAAACACTGGTCATTTTTCCACTTTTAAAGTGTTTGTGTCAACTCCTATTACCCATTTTAGCCAACTGTATACAACTACAGAATAATCTTTTATAAATTATTTTGATTCTTGTTTTTCTACTTAAATACATTAAGATACAGTTCATTGTTTTCTTAAAACACAATTTTCATTGCTACATAGTTTTCCTTTTTTCAAAAAATTTTAATCACAAGAGTACTTGCATTGTTTCTGATGGTTCCTTCTGTGCATAATGCTCTGATTATTTGTGTTTATTAACTAATTTGTAAAATGTATTTTGAGTGCCATTATGTGCCTCTCTCTGATGTATGCCTGGAACTCATCAGGTAGCAAGACAAATAAAGCATAAGTCTGTGAGAGCAAAAGGCTAAAAGGAAACTTTAGGGTGTGTATTATTTATGTTCACGGTCTTGATTCTCATGGTGGTTTCATGGGTGTGTTTACATGTCAAAACAACATATTTTATACTTTTAATATGTGTAATTTACTGTATTTTATTTACACTTCAATGAAAGTGAAAAAGTACAGGTGTTAGTCACTCAGTTACTTTTGAGTCTTTATGACCTCATGTACTGTAGCCCACCAGGATCATCTGTCCATGAAATTCTCCAGGCAAGAATACTGGCGTGGGTAACCAATCCCTTTTCCAGAGAATCTTCCCAACCCAGGGATCAAACCCAGGTCTCCTATATTGCAGGCAGATTCTTTACTGTCTGAGCCATCTTACCTCTATAAAGCTATTAAATGGTGAAAGAAATCTAAAGAGATAGGAATTTCCTTAGTGTATTTAAACATTATGGTTAATATCTGAGAAAGGTAGTATCTGAGATTTGGCCAGAGATACACTACAAAATAGTGGTATCTAAGGATCCAAGAGATTGCTACTGACAAATCAAATGGAAGGAAGGTGGAAAATTGTCCAGTATTTGATTTAGTGCATGGGGCTGTGATTTCTTACTATTGCCATCGTAAAATTACCAAACATGGTGACTTAGAGCAACACAAGTTTATTATTTTTTAGTTTTAGCGACTTAAAATTTGAAATAAATTTCAGTGGGTTAAAATGAAGAAATCAGTGGCCCTGATTCTTTTCTGAAAGTTGTGGAGGGGATTGCCATGTTCCCTTGCCTTTTCTGGCATCTAGAGAGAGGCTCCATTTTTTGCTCACAGTTTCTCAAGTTACTCCAAATCACCTGTTGCTTACATCATCCTATTTGCTGTTACTGACCTGTAGTAGTTTCTTCTTCTGTCTTGATCCTATAAGGCCACTTCTAATCTAGCATTTGGCAACCTCCTGCATAATCCAGGCTATTCTTCTAGACTTACAATAGTTTCTGTAACCACATTGACAAACTTTCTTTTGCCATCTAAGGTAATAAATTCACAGGATCCTAGAATTAGGACATGAACCTCTTGCAGGTGGGGTGGGAGTGGTTTGTTTAGCCTACTATGGAGGTTATTGCAAAAATATTAAATAACATCTTTCAAGTTAAAGATAGTTGGGAAGTGAATGCAAAGTGAGAACAATAGAGGCAGTGAATATAAATGATTTTGTAAGCATTTTGCTGTGAATGTGGAAGAGAGAGAAATTAGAGCTGAAAAGATAAATGGGTCAGGAGAAGGAATTTGATTATAGTAGGAAAAACTGAACATGTTTAAATGCTAATGGAAAAAGTCTGAAGGGCAGCAGAGGGTTAAGACGAATAAAAGAGAGAACAAGTATTCAAGTTTTTTGTGAATTCCAAGGGGCTACAGTGAGGAGCCTTAAAGGACTGGACATCCCCATTTATTCCAAAGCATTTTTGAAAAGATTTGGAGGTGGAGTACTAAAACTGTGGAAGACAATTTCTTTTTTTCCCAATTTATTATGGATTAATTTTTAAAAGACTTCACATAACTATTTCTTTATGGTTAGTTTTTAAATTAAAGTTATTATACTGTTTTCTTTCTAAGAAAATATTAAAAACCCCAAACTATGTTTCCTAGAAATCTAAAATGAACAACAGAATTGCTGCTGAAGAAAAGCTGTAGTTTTGTAGTTGTGCATGATTGCTTTCCTTCATATTTTGAATTTCAATTTTTTTCTAACTTTGCATTGGCTTGAATTTTTTGTCAGACTTTGCTAAACTGCACTATCAAGTGCACTGCACTGAATGTGTTATTGTTCCCCAAGGTTTACCCTTAACATTTCACATCACTATTTTTCCTCCCTCTCTTCCCATTGTCATTTCTGAACATCCTGAATACAACAGATCATGGCTTCCACTGGGATCTCCAGGTAGAGCATTTCCAAGGTTTCCTATAATTGGTGTCTGCTATGCCTGCTCACTGAACATTATGTAAATGATGGCAGGGACAAAGAACCCAGAAGTCGTGCGTGTGTGTGTGTGATCCTGTGTGAATGGATGTGTGTGAGTGAATGTGAGTGTGTGAATGATCTCTATGTGTGTTGATGTGAAGGGGATAACTGAATGATTTTAGTAACAATTTTCAAATAAGGATCGTCCTTACTCTGTCTCATATAGTGATAAAATTTTCAGTTTGTAATATAGTTCTATACATTTATTGTTTAAAAGACCTAGTACTAGCATCTGTTCTTGAAACATAAAAAATCTGTTGGAAGAGTGGTTGAAAAAGAAGGAGAAAGAGCTAAGTAACAGGAAATAGAAGGCAATGTGCTAGTGGCCTGGGCCTACTTTAGATGGCATAGTCAGACATGGTCTCCTTGAGGAGGTTCCTTTTTAAGCTAAGCTGTGAATATCGGAGTTCTCCAAGCAGGATGTTGAACAGAAGGTTATATGTCATTAAGGATATTGGTATTATGGAATTTCAGAGAAGATAGCAATCTGATTTGGTTGTGGGGTCCCAGAAGTTTTCAAATAAGATGAGGCATTTCAGAAAGATGGGAAAGTCGCAGGAAGGAATAGAGGGCGGAGGGATAAATGTCGCTGTGGGAATGAACTAAGTGAGGTCCCTGCAGAGGGGGAACAGAGGGATAAGTCCATGAAACAGAAATCCCTTTGGCTTGGTGCAGCTGAGGGTACAATTTTGTGAAATACAGTAGAAAATGTATGTGAGATCATGTTGTATAGAGTCTTAATTGAAATTCTAATAATGAGAGCTGCCATTTGTTGAAGTTGCTATGTGCCAAATACTTCCTATGTATTTTCTCTTTTTGTATACTCCTCATAAAGTTGTAGAAGTTTATTATCACAGATGAATTAATCTGATGCTCAGCTATGGAAATTAATCTGCCTGTAAGTCACAGTACAAGGAAAAATTTGAACTGAGGTCAGAGAAACACCTCAAATTAGGAGGTCAGTTAAAGAGTCTAGTACAATGGGTGAGGTGTAAGGTGTGAGGGGACAAGAATTAAAAGTAGTAGCCAAGAGTCCAGAAAAGAGAAGAGACAGAATCTATAAGCTACAGGATCATATATGATGTGAAGAAGAAAAGCTAAAGATATAAATATTTTAGATATTTAATTCAAGAATGATATCATAGTTGTTATTTTCAATTTTAATGTGATATTTAATTCAAGAATGATATCATGGTTGTTATTTCCAATTTTAATGCATTTCATATTTTTTGAGCTGTTGTCTTTGGCATTTTAACCAAAATGCATATTCATTATATAAAATTTTAAAAAGCCCACAGTAATAGGAGAGAAGGAAAAGTTTCCTAGTCTCCTAACACCTATTGATAGTTAAGTGTTAATACCTTTCTGAACTTTCAAAAATATATGCAGAGAAATCTGAAGAATTCATTTAGGAACACTAAACATGACTATCAATGTACTATAAGTGGAATTTTATAACCTGACTTTTGCATTTAACATTGAATTATCATTTCTTTTTTATATTATTGTATAAATTTCAAAAATATTTTAGTATCTGTACAGTGTTTCATTACCCTGATTTCCACTATCTTGTTTAACCTATTTACTGTTTTCATTTAGATTATTTCTGGTATATTTTCAAAGATAGATTTTATGTGTAGTTTTTTTCTTTTTTCATTCAAGATTGTATACTTAAAATGGATTCTCAGAAATGGAATTATGAAGTCAAAGAATCTGTTCATTAGAAATTACATGAAACATACTGCCAAAATGCTTGCCAGAGAGTTTTGCCAATTTAAATCCATATCAGTAACTTTTGCACGCTGAGGGTACAATTTTGTGAAATACAGTAGAAAATGTATGTGAGATCATGTTGTATAGAGTCTTAATTGAAATTCTAATAATGAGAGCTGCCATTTGTTGAAGTTGCTATGTGCCAAATACTTCCTATGTATTTTCTCTTTTTGTATACTCCTCATAAAGTTGTAGAAGTTTATTATCACAGATGAATTAATCTGATGCTCAGCTATGGAAATTAATCTGCCTGTAAGTCACAGTACAAGGAAAAATTTGAACTGAGGTCAGAGAAACACCTCAAATTAGGAGGTCAGTTAAAGAGTCTAGTACAATGGGTGAGGTGTAAGGTGTGAGGGGACAAGAATTAAAAGTAGTAGCCAAGAGTCCAGAAAAGAGAAGAGACAGAATCTATAAGCTACAGGATCATATATGATGTGAAGAAGAAAAGCTAAAGATATAAATATTTTAGATATTTAATTCAAGAATGATATCATAGTTGTTATTTTCAATTTTAATGTGATATTTAATTCAAGAATGATATCATGGTTGTTATTTCCAATTTTAATGCATTTCATATTTTTTGAGCTGTTGTCTTTGGCATTTTAACCAAAATGCATATTCATTATATAAAATTTTAAAAAGCCCACAGTAATAGGAGAGAAGGAAAAGTTTCCTAGTCTCCTAACACCTATTGATAGTTAAGTGTTAATACCTTTCTGAACTTTCAAAAATATATGCAGAGAAATCTGAAGAATTCATTTAGGAACACTAAACATGACTATCAATGTACTATAAGTGGAATTTTATAACCTGACTTTTGCATTTAACATTGAATTATCATTTCTTTTTTATATTATTGTATAAATTTCAAAAATATTTTAGTATCTGTACAGTGTTTCATTACCCTGATTTCCACTATCTTGTTTAACCTATTTACTGTTTTCATTTAGATTATTTCTGGTATATTTTCAAAGATAGATTTTATGTGTAGTTTTTTTCTTTTTTCATTCAAGATTGTATACTTAAAATGGATTCTCAGAAATGGAATTATGAAGTCAAAGAATCTGTTCATTAGAAATTACATGAAACATACTGCCAAAATGCTTGCCAGAGAGTTTTGCCAATTTAAATCCATATCAGTAACTTTTGAGAAGCACATGTCACTGCACTCTTAAAAGCAAGGAATATTATATATATACCATGATATTAAAGGGGAAATTAAGGCCAATGCCTTAAAATAATAAATGCTAGTGAGATATAAGTCAGATCACTCTGCAAAAGTTCTAAAAATAAGTTGCCAACACATAGTTAAATGACTCCTAATATCCCTTACCACATAGGAAAAAAAGGTGAAGAGGAACTTGGAGAGATTATTTGAAGGAGTTTGATTTGGGAGGGAGCTCCTAGTTTGCTGTATATTGGAACCATTTTCCCAGTGAGATAGGGCTATGATGCCTTCTAAAATAAGTTTGCACAGTATAAGTAGGAAACCCAGAATTATGTCCTGTTCTGTGGAAGGATTCAATGAAGTAGTAGAATCTAATTCCTTCCTGAGAAATCTTGAGTTTGAGAAATCAGCTGGGTACTAAATATGTGGCTCCACTCTCTGAGTTTGTTATGGGATCTAGATGGGGATCTACTAAGAGAGAATGAGCAAGGTTGTTTTAGGCCAGAGCCCCTGGGCAAATGTCCATACTTCATCAGAGACAGCCCATAGGTGAGGCCATCTTTGTGGACTGGAAAGTGAAGGAGACCCTCTGAAGCAGAGAGATGTGTACTGCAGGCCTTAGTTTTCCAGGAGAGAGTAGCCTAGCTGGGGTGTAGGTCTAATTTTGGGGTCTTCTCTTTTCATCTACAGGCGGAGAAGGATCCCACTCCACTCAACAAGTTTATGAGATAGTGAGAGATAAAATAAAAGGAAAGAGGAGTCTTGCACCTCTGTTTTCATTTGTATGTATTTGGTAATTTGTAAAGTTTAAGATTTTTGAGTTTGATTAAGCAGCCATATTCTTCTATTTAAGTATCAATTAGCATATTTTTTTTAAAGTAGCAGTCTACTTATTTAATCTTTAAAGGAAAAAAGAAAACATGAATATGGTTTCTATGACATAAGTTGGATTATGCAGGAAGTTATGACCATCTGTTCTTGAACATACTTTATTGAATAAACAAAACTTCTGATAGAAATAATTATAAATGTGAGTAGTGAATCTTTGTATTCTAATAGAATACCTAAAATATTATTTTCTACACTTTCTGTTTGATGACAGTGTAGTTTCTGTATATATATCAAAGTTACATTTCAAAGCCAAAATAACAGATTGTTACTAGAAGAGTGGGTGGCCGTGGAGGAGTCAGACAGTGTGGTGTAATGGAAAGTGTACTAAAATTTAACAGAAGAGCTTTGCTCAGGTCAGCCTCCCTTTGTCTATATTACTAATTATGGGACATTGGAAAAGTAATTTAACATCAAAATCTCAGGTTTCAAATATTTGAAAATGGAGAGAGTTGCCATACAGTATAAAACAAGACTGTGTGTGTGAGGCAAATGGAGTATTTGGTTGTTCTGCCTCCTGCTCCCTTCTTCCTACCACATTCCTTCTCATGCTTGCTCCTGTTTCTAAGGAGGATGTCTTTGGTAAGTCACAGACAGAAAATTGGTCAGCATAAAAGCATCAAAGATATTCTGAAATAGGCTGTCAATACAAGCAAGAGAAAAATTTGTTGATTTTTCTTTCTGAAGCACTTTAATAGGATCAGCTGGGGAAATTTTTCAGTTTTTCAAAAGGTCCCCCAAACTTCATACATTATCAGCAAGAAAAATAAACAATGATCTCCTAAATGTGAGCACTCTCTTACTGCTCTGCTCCACCTACCACGTGGAAAAGCAATGTGGAACTAATAATTATTTCTTCAGCAGTGCAAATTACCTCTGCCTTTTATTCCCACCCTACCTTAAACACAGGGTTCCCTTTCATGTTATAGCCAGAAGGGTTAGCTTGTTAAAAACTTGTCCCACCATTCTCCAAAGTGCCATTCAGGGATCCACTCATGCGCCTCTCATTAATGACAAAGACCTGTGTCTAAAGGAATGTGCAAAACCCTAGAGAGTGTACAGATTCAAAGTGTTATTGAGGCCAAACCATCTTATCTATAGGTGAGCCTTCCGGGTCATGGTAGATTCACCCCGATGAAATAAAATGTAGAATTTTCCGTGTGCCTCGGCCTCCTGTGCAATCACTCAATGCAAGGCTTAGATCACCTCCTCCATCCTGAATACAAATGACCTGATAAAACAAATAAAAGCTCTCAGCAGCTCTATCATACATCATATAAATTGTTTAGCTTCATTTGAAAAACAAGTGTTATGTGGATAAAGTAGCAAAGTTTAATATCTACATTTACAACATTTAGAAGTAATTGTTTAAAATTGAATTGAAATTTAATTCCTTTTCTCCTTTCAAAAGCTACTTTATAAAATTAAAAGTATACCTCAAAAAGTCAAACGTGTCCATTTTCTCTATGTCTATATTACTAATTATGGGACATTGGAAAAGTAATTTAACATCAAAATCTCAGGTTTCAAATATTTGAAAATGGAGAGGTTGCCATACAGTATAAAACAAGACTGTGTGTGTGAGGCAAATGGAGTATTTGGTTGTTCTGCCTCCTGCTCCCTTCTTCCTACCACATTCCTTCTCATGCTTGCTCCTGTTTCTAAGGAGGATGTCTTTGGTAAGTCACAGACAGAAAATTGGTCAGCATAAAAGCATCAAAGATATTCTGAAATAGGCTGTCAATACAAGCAAGAGAAAAATTTGTTGATTTTTCTTTCTGAAGCACTTTAATAGGATCAGCTGGGGAAATTTTTCAGTTTTTCAAAAGGTCCCCCAAACTTCATACATTATCAGCAAGAAAAATAAACAATGATCTCCTAAATGTGAGCACTCTCTTACTGCTCTGCTCCACCTACCACGTGGAAAAGCAATGTGGAACTAATAATTATTTCTTCAGCAGTGCAAATTACCTCTGCCTTTTATTCCCACCCTACCTTAAACACAGGGTTCCCTTTCATGTTATAGCCAGAAGGGGTAGCTTGTTAGAGACTTGTCCCACCATTCTCCAAAGTGCCATTGAGGGATCCACTCATGCGCCTCTCATTAATGACAAAGACCTGTGTCTAAAGGAATGTGCAAAACCCTAGAGAGTGTACAGATTCAAAGTGTTATTGAGGCCAAACCATCTTATCTATAGGTGAGCCTTCCGGGTCATGGTAGATTCACCCCGATGAAATAAAATGTAGAATTTTCCGTGTGCCTCGGCCTCCTGTGCAATCACTCAATGCAAGGCTTAGATCACCTCCTCCATCCTGAATACAAATGACCTGATAAAACAAATAAAAGCTCTCAGCAGCTCTATCATACATCATATAAATTGTTTAGCTTCATTTGAAAAACAAGTATTATGTGGATAAAGTAGCAAAGTTTAATATCTACATTTACAACATTTAGAAGTAATTGTTTAAAATTGAATTGAAATTTAATTCCTTTTCTCCTTTCAAAAGCTACTTTATAAAATTAAAAGTATACCTCAGAAAGTCAAAAACGTGTCCATTTTCTCTATGTAATTTTCATGTGTATGTAGTTTTTAGTAATGTAGTCGTATGGGGTGAGGAAGCCAAAGAAAACATTTCTATTAACTTAGGTATTGCAGAACTACAAAGGATGACTTATTCAGACCCTGATTAAAACGATACTTACAGGTTTGAGGATTTTTATCCTCTACTGGAGAACTGAGCAAAACCCCTGTAATTTAGTTATGCAACATTACTCAGTTTAACTGGCTCTTTATGTTCTCCCATGTTCAGACACGAATGGGGAAGGACCATTCCTCATCCATCGGAGGACACGGGCTGTATTTTGTTAGGATAGTCATCTTGTTATGTCCCATTCAGCTCAGCACCATTAAGTTTTTGGGTCTAGAATTGCTGCCTCCTGCCAGGATTAATATCTCAGTATTTTCCCCCCTTAGTTTATGGTTACTTTTCAAGAATTAAATGATCATTCAGAAAGTTGGCTTCAGTTTATGAGCTGTTAAACCCGTGGTAGATATGATATAGCAAAAGGGAAAGCATAAAAGTTATTAGTAGTGACTTTGCTTTGCAGATATCTTCTGGTCCCAGTTTTTTTCCTTAAGCCTGAAGATCCATATTCCTTCCTAAGACTTCCTCCTGTGTGATCCCAGGCTTTATATCAATATGGATCAAGCTCCTCCAGATAGTAAAAGGAACTTATCCAATAACCATCAATATTTCTTCCTTTAAAATAACAATTTTCCACATATATTAACTTTCTCTTTCTCCCACTCTCATCGTATTTATTCTACAAGAAAGGTAAAACACCATCTGCCATGGTAATAAATTCTAGATAAATGAGCAAATGCAATGAAGTTTTTTTTTTTTTTGGTGCTCAAGCTTCTCTATATGATTGTTGATAAAATGTGTCATATTGGAATTTCTGGAAGTTAAACTCTGTTATCTATGGAATGTATTGACAATCAGTGGGAACAAGCATCATAATCATCAATAACCAGCATTTGTTGACCTACACTTTATGTGTATCAACTATTTCAGACGTAAAGTTCTTGATTGAGTTAACTCTCCACAATCAAAGTATGGTTGCATTAAACAGGAATTTATGAGTGAATATTTGAGGTACCATAGATGCCCAAAATGTATAATTTGTTTACTTTCCTGCTGGTCATATGCTTTGCCATTTTCTAACTTTTTTTTTTTTTTTGATTGATTGATTGATTGATTGATTTTGGGTGGGGGTCGGGTTGGGGAGGGTGGGGAGCGGGTGGGCCACTTCTATTGGTCTTTCATTTCTCTATTTTCATCCATCATTGTTCTTTGGCCCGGGTGGGCCTCCCATCGCAGTGGCTTCTGTCGTCACAGAGCGCCAGCTCTGGGCATATGCGCTCCGGAGCTCTGGCTCGGTGATTGGACACATCAGTCCAGCCGCTCCGCGGCACGTGGGATCTTCCCAGGCCAGGGCTCGAACCGGCGCCCCTTGCCCTGCAAGGCGGTGTCCTTATCCACTGGACCACCAGGGGAAGCCCCCGTTTTCTAATATTTAGCGAACTTAGGAAACTATTTTTTCCCCCTTAGAGCACTACATACTGTGGCAATACTTGGCTAATGGGTCATTCACAAATACAAATGTTTAAAAATAAAACCCTGCTCTGATACATTTACATCCTGAAACAAAATAAGAGTGAAGCACATGATATGTTTCCAAAAGATAAATTTACCATGTTTATTATACGTATATAAGTTACATAACTAAAGACTTCTTTTACTCTCTTCTGCACATGGTTTACACGTGGTTTCCTTCAAGACTGTGTGTGTCTTTTAAAACTCAAATTGAATTAGAGTGTGCAAATTGGAGAAGAGTTTGAGAATATATAAAACAGTAAAAAAAAAAAAAAAAAAAAAAGTAAGCATGTAATTGTAAATTCTGTTAAAATCTTAGAGCCTTGTTAACCATTGCCTTTTTTAAAAAAAATAACTCACCCCCAGTTTCCAGCTCATTGACATTTCCAAAGCTTCTGTCAAACCCTGTCCCCATACCACACTCCTGTCTCAGCACTTGTCTGCTCCTGAGTCAGATGAACTTCCTCCTCTTTTTTTTTTTGGTAGCCCTCTAATGTATTCCTGTATTCCACTGTAGGGAAATCAGTTGTTTGCGTTTGTTTCTCCCATTAAACTGAGAGTTTATTGAAGTAAGGGCCTCAGTTGGTGGCATCTTTGTAAACTCATCCTTGTCGCCTCACACAGGACCTGGCATACTCTAGACACTCAGCAGTGTTCACAGAGTAAATATGTGTCTGTGACAAGGTCTGTTCCTTCCAGTCATGACTGCTGCTCATATTTCATCCTGTACTTACTTGCTGGACAAACTCTCAAACTTTGGATTGTTTTGAAGAATAACTTAGAAGTTTTCTCTGAACTGATATTTTCAGGTCTTGGGTGCACTGGGCCTAAATCCCTTAAATAAGCAAATAGTTTTCGGGGAAGCAGGCTACCATCCAGCCCTCACTGGCAGGATCTAAACTTCCCTAATGAGGGCTGGCTGCTATCCTGAGCCAAGAGCCCTGTCTGTCTGTTTCTATTTAGCAGCAAAGTCCTTAATCTTCATCGTTCTCAAACCCCCATTTGTTTTCCAATTTTTCTCACATTCTTGACATAAGCCAAATAAAGTAGTTCCATTTCCTGTCCATTTTAATATCATATTTTTACAGTATCCTCATGGATATCAGATTTTCCCACATCTTTCCCACTAGCTAAACCATTCTTTCTGTTTTCAATCCGTAGAGAAGAATCTTGCACTGCTGGCTTTTGATTCTGATTAAGAGTAGCCTTCTCTGTCACAGAGAACAATAATTTGGGACAGTACATGGATGAGTATACAAATAGCCATACTACCGTTCTGATAAGTGCAAGATGTGAACTATGTCCACGGACCAAGGAATGTAGAGGAAAGAGAGAGGATCTCTGTTTGGAGGTGTCAAGGACTGCCTTCAGAGATTATTAGACAAACCACAGGGCCAAGGGCATTTTGGAAAAACCTGCAGCACATGGAAAGGCTTGGAGGCAGGACAGAGCATGGCATGGGGGATTACCAGAAGTCCAGTGTCTCTGAAGAATGTAGTATACCTTGGAAAGTTTGGGGAGATATGGTTATAGAGTTGAAAGAGGTTCAAAATGAGACAGATGGTACAATTAGATGCCCGTTTAGAAAGTTAACCCTCACGTCTGTTTTGTCGTTTGGTAGCCCTCTAATGTATTCCTGTATTCCACTGTAGGGAAATCAGTTGTTTGCGTTTGTTTCTCCCATTAAACTGAGAGTTTATTGAAGTAAGGGCCTCAGTTGGTGGCATCTTTGTAAACTCATCCTTGTCGCCTCACACAGGACCTGGCATACTCTAGACACTCAGCAGTGTTCACAGAGTAAATATGTGTCTGTGACAAGGTCTGTTCCTTCCAGTCATGACTGCTGCTCATATTTCATCCTGTACTTACTTGCTGGACAAACTCTCAAACTTTGGATTGTTTTGAAGAATAACTTAGAAGTTTTCTCTGAACTGATATTTTCAGGTCTTGGGTGCACTGGGCCTAAATCCCTTAAATAAGCAAATAGTTTTCGGGGAAGCAGGCTACCATCCAGCCCTCACTGGCAGGATCTAAACTTCCCTAATGAGGGCTGGCTGCTATCCTGAGCCAAGAGCCCTGTCTGTCTGTTTCTATTTAGCAGCAAAGTCCTTAATCTTCATCGTTCTCAAACCCCCATTTGTTTTCCAATTTTTCTCACATTCTTGACATAAGCCAAATAAAGTAGTTCCATTTCCTGTCCATTTTAATATCATATTTTTACAGTATCCTCATGGATATCAGATTTTCCCGCATCTTTCCCACTAGCTAAACCATTCTTTCTGTTTTCAATCCGTAGAGAAGAATCTTGCACTGCTGGCTTTTGATTCTGATTAAGAGTAGCCTTCTCTGTCACAGAGAACAATAATTTGGGACAGTACATGGATGAGTATACAAATAGCCATACTACCGTTCTGATAAGTGCAAGATGTGAACTATGTCCACGGACCAAGGAATGTAGAGGAAAGAGAGAGGATCTCTGTTTGGAGGTGTCAAGGACTGCCTTCAGAGATTATTAGACAAACCACAGGGCCAAGGGCATTTTGGAAAAACCTGCAGCACATGGAAAGGCTTGGAGGCAGGACAGAGCATGGCATGGGGGATTACCAGAAGTCCAGTGTCTCTGAAGAATGTAGTATACCTTGGAAAGTTTGGGGAGATATGGTTATAGAGTTGAAAGAGGTTCAAAATGAGACAGATGGTACAATTAGATGCCCGTTTTAGAAAGTTAACCCTGGCATCAAGGTTGAACCTAAATTAAACGTGTTGAGAATCATCAGTAAATCCATGTGCTATACTCTTGTGCTGTGCTACATGGAAAGGATACACCTGAAGAAAAGAGGAAAAATTCCCTGATTTTCAGGAGTTGGGGTCCAAAATCAAACTGAAACAAGCTCAAATGAGTTCTGAATTTCAGATTTTAGTATTGTGTTCTAAAGTGAACATAAAATAATGGAATTCCCAGGGTTGAAGGGTTAACCATTTTCTATCTTGGAACAAGGCAGCTATTTTAAAGGGTTACAAATTGTGAGGATGGATAAGAACTCTAGGGCACAACTGTGCATAGTAATACAGAGGTTGGAAATTCAAATATCGAGCACTGAGTTATGTGTAGATAACTGAGGATCTTCAGGTTGTATATGTACATAATAAAAGGCTCACAGAATTGAGCAGCAGTATACATGGGCATACCTGGTGTACTCTGTGCTCTGCTGTGTAGAATGGGTACACATGAAGAGAAGAAAAACTCCCTGATTTAAAACTGAAACAGGCTTTAAATAAGCTCTGAATTACAGATTTTAATATTGTGGGACCTCAGAAATAAGTTAGATCAATGTCTTCTTTCTTTATACAGGATGTATAAAGTTGGGAGGAAGTGAGGGAATAGCATTTAAACCCAGGGGGGTCATAGGAGTAAAAGTGGAGAGATAGATGAGTATACAAATAGCCATACTACCGTTCTGATAAGTGCAAGATGTGAACTATGTCCACGGACCAAGGAATGTAGAGGAAAGAGAGGATCTCTGTTTGGAGGTGTCAAGGACTGCCTTCAGAGATTATTAGACAAACCACAGGGCCAAGGGCATTTTGGAAAAACCTGCAGCACATGGAAAGGCTTGGAGGCAGGACAGAGCATGGCATGGGGGATTACCAGAAGTCCAGTGTCTCTGAAGAATGTAGTATACCTTGGAAAGTTTGGGGAGATATGGTTATAGAGTTGAAAGAGGTTCAAAATGAGACAGATGGTACAATTAGATGCCCGTTTTAGAAAGTTAACCCTGGCATCAAGGTTGAACCTAAATTAAACGTGTTGAGAATCATCAGTAAATCCATGTGCTATACTCTTGTGCTGTGCTACATGGAAAGGATACACCTGAAGAAAAGAGGAAAAATTCCCTGATTTTCAGGAGTTGGGGTCCAAAATCAAACTGAAACAAGCTCAAATGAGTTCTGAATTTCAGATTTTAGTATTGTGTTCTAAAGTGAACATAAAATAATGGAATTCCCAGGGTTGAAGGGTTAACCATTTTCTATCTTGGAACAAGGCAGCTATTTTAAAGGGTTACAAATTGTGAGGATGGATAAGAACTCTAGGGCACAACTGTGCATAGTAATACAGAGGTTGGAAATTCAAATATCGAGCACTGAGTTATGTGTAGATAACTGAGGATCTTCAGGTTGTATATGTACATAATAAAGGCTCACAGAATTGAGCAGCAGTATACATGGGCATACCTGGTGTACTCTGTGCTCTGCTGTGTAGAATGGGTACACATGAAGAGAAGAAAAACTCCCTGATTTAAAACTGAAACAGGCTTTAAATAAGCTCTGAATTACAGATTTTAATATTGTGGGACCTCAGAAATAAGTTAGATCAATGTCTTCTTTCTTTATACAGGATGTATAAAGTTGGGAGGAAGTGAGGGAATAGCATTTAAACCCAGGGGGGTCATAGGAGTAAAAGTGGAGAGAATAGATGGAGCCTAATTCACTTGTAGAACTGGAGACTGTCTGGAATATAATTAATTTAAAATCAGTAGGAATAATAAGGAAATTTTTACATAAATGTGGTGAAAACAGATGCCAGAGATGAATGGTCTCAGGACTCAAACAGGGAGACGAAATGATGAAGTTGGGAACTGGGAACTGGGAAGTCCTAAAGCTTTTACATTCAGGGCACAGGGGAGTGACAGAATGAAGGTGTTGCAGGAAGACAGGAGATGTGTAAGATGCAGTCACGGAAGGCCCAGGGTAGCTTCCCAAAAGAGTTAGCAGTCACCCAATTGTCTTGGCAACATGAGACCTCCGTGTCCTTCTTTTAGTGCACATCTTGGGAGCATTACATATACCTTCTGAGTAATATAATACCAAAAAAAGAGAAAAATCTCTGATAGAGGAGCCTCCTCATTGTATAGGCTGTAAACCTTTTTTATCCCCCCCTGGACATTTGTCTAAATCTGCAGGTAGACATAGCAAATCCTGCTCTCCTACTCTTCCAACTCATACTGTACCTACAAACAACTGAGACTCGTTTCAATGTCAGAATCTAAGTCAGGACTGCTATTGAGTTCTGCCTTTGTAATACTTGGCTTTCATATAACGGTTTTCAAGCTTCATTTAGTTGGTACTAAAGAGCCCTCTGTTGCTATAATACGTATGGAAAAATGATTCTAGTCAGGCGCACTAAATCCCTTGAGTAAATATGTATAGTGGAAAGGAGAAACACATTAGGTCTGGTACTAGTTTGAGGCCTGGAAAATGGCACAACTGTGCATAGTAATACAGAGGTTGGAAATTCAAATATCGAGCACTGAGTTATGTGTAGATAACTGAGGATCTTCAGGTTGTATATGTACATAATAAAGGCTCACAGAATTGAGCAGCAGTATACATGGGCATACCTGGTGTACTCTGTGCTCTGCTGTGTAGAATGGGTACACATGAAGAGAAGAAAAACTCCCTGATTTAAAACTGAAACAGGCTTTAAATAAGCTCTGAATTACAGATTTTAATATTGTGGGACCTCAGAAATAAGTTAGATCAATGTCTTCTTTCTTTATACAGGATGTATAAAGTTGGGAGGAAGTGAGGGAATAGCATTTAAACCCAGGGGGGTCATAGGAGTAAAAGTGGAGAGAATAGATGGAGCCTAATTCACTTGTAGAACTGGAGACTGTCTGGAATATAATTAATTTAAAATCAGTAGGAATAATAAGGAAATTTTTACATAAATGTGGTGAAAACAGATGCCAGAGATGAATGGTCTCAGGACTCAAACAGGGAGCGAAATGATGAAGTTGGGAACTGGGAACTGGGAAGTCCTAAAGCTTTTACATTCAGGGCACAGGGAGTGACAGAATGGAGGTGTTGCAGGAAGACAGGAGATGTGTAAGATGCAGTCACGGAAGGCCCAGGGTAGCTTCCCAAAAGAGTTAGCAGTCACCCAATTGTCTTGGCAACATGAGACCTCCGTGTCCTTCTTTTAGTGCACATCTTGGGAGCATTACATATACCTTCTGAGTAATATAATACCAAAAAAGAAAAATCTCTGATAGAGGAGCCTCCTCATTGTATAGGCTGTAAACCTTTTTTATCCCCCCCTGGACATTTGTCTAAATCTGCAGGTAGACATAGCAAATCCTGCTCTCCTACTCTTCCAACTCATACTGTACCTACAAACAACTGAGACTCGTTTCAATGTCAGAATCTAAGTCAGGACTGCTATTGAGTTCTGCCTTTGTAATACTTGGCTTTCATATAACGGTTTTCAAGCTTCATTTAGTTGGTACTAAAGAGCCCTCTGTTGCTATAATACGTATGGAAAAATGATTCTAGTCAGGCGCACTAAATCCCTTGAGTAAATATGTATAGTGGAAAGGAGAAACACATTAGGTCTGGT
This sequence comes from Tragulus kanchil, assembly GCA_022376925.1. Lineage (NCBI taxonomy): Eukaryota > Metazoa > Chordata > Mammalia > Artiodactyla > Tragulidae > Tragulus > Tragulus kanchil. The sequence continues at coordinate 77,603,737 of JAIOJX010000030.1, read as the reverse complement.
ACTAGTTTGAGGCCTGGCAAACAAAAGACTCTGAACTTCTAGTTTTAAAAAATGAAACAAATTCTGGAGATGCAGGCATCGTGGTGGCATTGCCATGACTGACTGCTGCTGGCGAGCTGACACACAGAGTTCCGATAACAGTGTGTTTATGTGGACCAGGTCTATGAGTTAGGAAGGAAAAAGAAAGAGCAAAGTCAAGGAGGCAATTACTGTCAATTACACCCCAAAGACTGTATGTGGAAAACATTAATAAATCACTGTAAAGAGCTGGGAAACTGCCATTTAAGTGGAAAACTTGTATATCAGAAGCAGCAAACCAGAAGCAGGTGGTCTGAATCTGGCTTGGATGTGTGTTTTGTTTGGCCTTGGTGTTTTAAAAACAACATATACTTGTCTGCTTTATGTATGGCCTGTGTTCTCTGCCTCTCCACTTACCCATCACTCTCCACTGTCTTGTACTCATCACCTTCGTTTCTTTTATGCATCTGTTATTCAAGTTTGCAACACCTAGAATAATTTTTTCAGTTTTTATTTTATTTTTTTTTAAAGTAGTATTGTACTGTGGTAGAAAAATTTTGGATGCAAAAGACTTGAGGTGAAATTTAGTTTAAGTGATTTGTTAACTGCAATGCATCTTGGGAACCTTTATTGTTCTTATCTTTTAAAAGAAGGGGTTAAAAATAACACAATTTGCTAGGCTTATCCCATAGGCTACCCCAAGCTAAATGTGGAATTACATAAATTAAAAACCAAAAAGAGAAAATCTCTGATAGAGGAGCCTCCTCATTGTATAGGCTGTAAACCTTTTTTATCCCCCCCTGGACATTTGTCTAAATCTGCAGGTAGACATAGCAAATCCTGCTCTCCTACTCTTCCAACTCATACTGTACCTACAAACAACTGAGACTCGTTTCAATGTCAGAATCTAAGTCAGGACTGTTATTGAGTTCTGCCTTTGTAATACTTGGCTTTCATATAACGGTTTTCAAGCTTCATTTAGTTGGTACTAAAGAGCCCTCTGTTGCTATAATACGTATGGAAAAATGATTCTAGTCAGGCGCACTAAATCCCTTGAGTAAATATGTATAGTGGAAAGGAGAAACACATTAGGTCTGGTACTAGTTTGAGGCCTGGCAAACAAAAGACTCTGAACTTCTAGTTTTAAAAAATGAAACAAATTCTGGAGATGCAGGCATCGTGGTGGCATTGCCATGACTGACTGCTGCTGGCGAGCTGACACACAGAGTTCCGATAACAGTGTGTTTATGTGGACCAGGTCTATGAGTTAGGAAGGAAAAAGAAAGAGCAAAGTCAAGGAGGCAATTACTGTCAATTACACCCCAAAGACTGTATGTGGAAAACATTAATAAATCACTGTAAAGAGCTGGGAAACTGCCATTTAAGTGGAAAACTTGTATATCAGAAGCAGCAAACCAGAAGCAGGTGGTCTGAATCTGGCTTGGATGTGTGTTTTGTTTGGCCTTGGTGTTTTAAAAACAACATATACTTGTCTGCTTTATGTATGGCCTGTGTTCTCTGCCTCTCCACTTACCCATCACTCTCCACTGTCTTGTACTCATCACCTTCGTTTCTTTTATGCATCTGTTATTCAAGTTTGCAACACCTAGAATAATTTTTTCAGTTTTTATTTTATTTTTTTTTAAAGTAGTATTGTACTGTGGTAGAAAAATTTTGGATGCAAAAGACTTGAGGTGAAATTTAGTTTAAGTGATTTGTTAACTGCAATGCATCTTGGGAACCTTTATTGTTCTTATCTTTTAAAAGAAGGGGTTAAAAATAACACAATTTGCTAGGCTTATCCCATAGGCTACCCCAAGCTAAATGTGGAATTACAAGTATGAGACAGAAGGAGGAGATTTTTGACCCTCAGTGTAGTACAGTTTTTAGCTCTTACTCTGTTTCAAAATGAAAAGTTTTTTTCTTGAGTCCGTGATTTCACATAGATTTCCTGATGATTAGAACCAACTTTGGGAATCGCTTGTCTGGGCCCTTTGAAGTTTCTGCTCTATGTAGGTCATTAGATCTCCTACTTGACTACACAATGGAGTTAATGGTGGTGCTGTGAAAATGGCTGAGTCATTTCCTCAACAGTTCTGACTTCATTGATCTGGAGGTAATCTGGACTCTGGAGTTGAGGCTATTTTTTGTTTTGTTTTTGTTTTCACACTTCCCTAGTTGATTTTAATGAACAGTCAAAGCTTGAGAACCATGACTTACATTGATTCCGTAAAAGCATCACTTAAAAAAGAAAAGAAACATCACTGAATTATAGAATTTTGCCAAAATGGATTCTGTCATTCTCAAACTATTTTGTAGTCAAACAGAGATTGCTGGTTGGTTGTTCCATCTGCCAATTCAGTGAGTCTCAAAGTGTGGGTAGAATTATTACCACCTGACATGATAAACTGATTAATGGTGTCCCCAAAGATGTCCTAGTCCCCAGAACTGATAAATGTTATTTTTACATGGCAAAAGGGCTTTGAAGGTGTAATTAAGTTAAAAAGCTTCAGGTGAGGACAAGAACCTGGATTATCCAAGCGGGCCCAGTGTAATCACAAGAGTCCTTCTAAGAAAGTAGAGGAGTTCAAGTCAGAGAAAGCACTTGAGGACTGAAGTGGGATTCAGAGAATAGTGAAGAAATCACTGCTTGAAAGCATTGCTGGCGTTAAAAATGGAGAAAGGGCCCATAAGACAAGAAATCTAGGTGATTTCTAGGAGCAGGAGCTGGAAAAGGTAAGGAAATGGACCTCCTCCTCTAGGAAAATCTGTCAACACTGGTTTTAGCCCTTTGAGACCCTATTTCAAATTTCTGACCTCCCAAACTCTAAGATAAAATCAGTGTTGTTTTTAGCCATGAAGTCTGTGGTGATTTGTTATGGAAGCAATAGGAAACCGATAACCTGGGAATTTATTAAGGTACAAATTATCAAGGCCTCTCCTGAACCTATCAGGACGTCTAGAGGATATGTTCAGTAATTCAGGCTTTCAAGAACCAGGTGATTCTGATGCACAGTAAAATTTGAGATTCCTTGCTTTAGATTATGGTATTTAATTTCTTGTCTTTCTAACATTTGTGGTTTGAACAGCTTTGGAGTGGAAGGATATGTACAAATACTCGATTTGCCTGATTACAGAAAGTTTTATACCAGGAGATAGATGAAAAATAATCCTTTAAAGAAAGCATTTATAGTGAAGGTAGTTTGGGGAAGATTCTCAGCATCTGGCATGATTGATGGGCTTGCAAAGATGTGTTTTCAGAGAGTTCTGATCTCTAGTACAGAAATTACAGACTCCAATTTAACATATTCTTATTTGGTGAACACACAGTCCATAATATTTCTCAACATCTCTGGTTATATGAGACTTTGGGGGAAAAGGCTTTTGGGAAGTCTACCTGGGAAACCCCGATCCCGTCTTCTTTTCAGTTCCAGGGCTGTTCTCACAAGAAGTTTCATGTGAACCTGAAGTGGAACAGCTAGCCCATGTCCCATGCTTTAAATATCCACGCATTGTTAGAGTGAGTGAAGGGGTGCTGGGGTGGGGAGGGAAAGAATTTCCATTTTAACAAAATGTTTGTAATTTCAAAATACCTTGATTGACTACCACCCAGTGAGTGAGAACCATATGCAATCAGTAAATGTGGAAATTCTCTGTTGCTTTGATTCTCATAATGAAAATTTCAAGCAGCTCACATCTGTTCCCTTAGGTATGTCTAATTCACGTGTGTCTGTTTAAACCTTTGGCAAGTATGACGTGGTTTTGAAGACTGGGTGCCTCTCTGTGGGGAGCAGCATAGAGACTACTGATTTATATCCCTATAGTTTCTGATGTATTGAAAGACAAAAATTTCCACTTTGACATTGAATGGTGGCTGGTTTAGCTTCTATAATATTACCAATCTGGTTTTAGCCCTTTGAGACCCTATTTCAAATTTCTGACCTCCCAAACTCTAAGATAAAATCAGTGTTGTTTTTAGCCATGAAGTCTGTGGTGATTTGTTATGGAAGCAATAGGAAACCGATAACCTGGGAATTTATTAAGGTACAAATTATCAAGGCCTCTCCTGAACCTATCAGGACGTCTAGAGGATATGTTAAGTAATTCAGGCTTTCAAGAACCAGGTGATTCTGATGCACAGTAAAATTTGAGATTCCTTGCTTTAGATTATGGTATTTAATTTCTTGTCTTTCTAACATTTGTGGTTTGAACAGCTTTGGAGTGGAAGGATATGTACAAATACTCGATTTGCCTGATTACAGAAAGTTTTATACCAGGAGATAGATGAAAAATAATCCTTTAAAGAAAGCATTTATAGTGAAGGTAGTTTGGGGAAGATTCTCAGCATCTGGCATGATTGATGGGCTTGCAAAGATGTGTTTTCAGAGAGTTCTGATCTCTAGTACAGAAATTACAGACTCCAATTTAACATATTCTTATTTGGTGAACACACAGTCCATAATATTTCTCAACATCTCTGGTTATAGGAGACTTTGGGGAAGAGGCTTTTGGGGAAGTCTACCTGGGAAACCCCGATCCCGTCTTCTTTTCAGTTCCAGGGCTGTTCTCACAAGAAGTTTCATGTGAACCTGAAGTGGAACAGCTAGCCCATGTCCCATGCTTTAAATATCCACGCATTGTTAGAGTGAGTGAAGGGGTGCTGGGGTGGGGAGGGAAAGAATTTCCATTTTAACAAAATGTTTGTAATTTCAAAATACCTTGATTGACTACCACCCAGTGAGTGAGAACCATATGCAATCAGTAAATGTGGAAATTCTCTGTTGCTTTGATTCTCATAATGAAAATTTCAAGCAGCTCACATCTGTTCCCTTAGGTATGTCTAATTCACGTGTGTCTGTTTAAACCTTTGGCAAGTATGACGTGGTTTTGAAGACTGGGTGCCTCTCTGTGGGGAGCAGCATAGAGACTACTGATTTATATCCCTATAGTTTCTGATGTATTGAAAGACAAAAATTTCCACTTTGACATTGAATGGTGGCTGGTTTAGCTTCTATAATATTACCAATCTGGTAGCTCTTGAAGCTGTCTGTATGTGAACTTTTCATTTGACCCAACTGGGTACTCCACATTTGTCACTGGAATCTAAGAACAATCTGCTAAAAACATTGAAATCACTTCTTCTTCTGTTATTTATAGCATGGCTAGTAATTTCATCATCAAACTACTTAACTGTATTTTATCATATTTTTAAAAATATGGTATGAGGCTCTAAAGTTCAGGGAAGTATAACAATCAGTTGAAAAATACTCACCAGACAAGTAATCATACAATCTCATGTCACCTGACATGCAGTGAACAAGCTGATGAATGAGTCAGGATTTAAATGGTAATTATCATTCATCATTATAATAGACTTATTAATTCATAAATTCTTGGTAAGCCAATTTTCTATAAAAAGGTTAATAATAAAAATGGAGAAGAAAAAAAATAGCCTCAATGTGATAAAAAATGTAAAAGCTAAAATATCTTTACTGCCACATATTCCTCCTAATTATCCAGTGGATTCATATTAAAATGTTTCTTAATACAAAACTGTATTTTCTTAGTATTTTGAAAGAACAAAAAGTACAATTTTATTTTACTGCTTACCCCATCATGCCCCCCAGATAAACCAATATAAATAGAATAATGGAACTGAGATATTTGAAGGCTCTAATCCCAAATAAACTTGGATGGTTTTAAACAGTGATTCTCATTATTAGTAAATGTCAAAGTATCACATTTCAAGTTGTTTACTGGACTAAATTTTGCAGTCTACACAGTAGAAGTATACATACATGTGCTTCAGATTTATGTGGATAAAAATGACAAATTGAGTCACACATAAGATGATTAAGTCTTCTTTATTTTGAAAATTTCAAGCAGCTCACATCTGTTCCCTTAGGTATGTCTAATTCACGTGTGTCTGTTTAAACCTTTGGCAAGTATGCGTGGTTTTGAAGACTGGGTGCCTCTCTGTGGGGAGCAGCATAGAGACTACTGATTTATATCCCTATAGTTTCTGATGTATTGAAAGACAAAAATTTCCACTTTGACATTGAATGGTGGCTGGTTTAGCTTCTATAATATTACCAATCTGGTAGCTCTTGAAGCTGTCTGTATGTGAACTTTTCATTTGACCCAACTGGGTACTCCACATTTGTCACTGGAATCTAAGAACAATCTGCTAAAAACATTGAAATCACTTCTTCTTCTGTTATTTATAGCATGGCTAGTAATTTCATCATCAAACTACTTAACTGTATTTTATCATATTTTTAAAAATATGGTATGAGGCTCTAAAGTTCAGGGAAGTATAACAATCAGTTGAAAAATACTCACCAGACAAGTAATCATACAATCTCATGTCACCTGACATGCAGTGAACAAGCTGATGAATGAGTCAGGATTTAAATGGTAATTATCATTCATCATTATAATAGACTTATTAATTCATAAATTCTTGGTAAGCCAATTTTCTATAAAAAGGTTAATAATAAAAATGGAGAAGAAAAAAAATAGCCTCAATGTGATAAAAAATGTAAAAGCTAAAATATCTTTACTGCCACATATTCCTCCTAATTATCCAGTGGATTCATATTAAAATGTTTCTTAATACAAAACTGTATTTTCTTAGTATTTTGAAAGAACAAAAAGTACAATTTTATTTTACTGCTTACCCCATCATGCCCCCCAGATAAACCAATATAAATAGAATAATGGAACTGAGATATTTGAAGGCTCTAATCCCAAATAAACTTGGATGGTTTTAAACAGTGATTCTCATTATTAGTAAATGTCAAAGTATCACATTTCAAGTTGTTTACTGGACTAAATTTTGCAGTCTACACAGTAGAAGTATACATACATGTGCTTCAGATTTATGTGGATAAAAATGACAAATTGAGTCACACATAAGATGATTAAGTCTTCTTTATTTTGAAAATACCAATCGGCCATCTTGAAATCCATTTCGACAATATTGATAAAATGCATTTTATCAATGATTACACTTCCTTAATAGATCTACAAAAGGAAATGAAACAACTACAGAAGAAAAAAGAAAGCCAGTTCTAGAAGTCTAATCCTAAGAAGTCAAAGATAAAAAAAAATTTGATATCATTTCTTAAAACTCTTTAAAGTGTTATTTAAAATTGTTATTATTGATTATATTCAGGGAAAGAAGACAGTTATTCTATTTGTATAACTTCTGTTCTCAGCTTGGGACATGAACAACCAAATGCCATGATGAATGATTTTTACTGTGTTTTTTGTTTTCTTAGAGATAGAAGGCATAAAAATGGGGGTACCAAGCATATTAAGTGGAAGTAGGAAAAAGAAAAATCAAAATCCTTAAGTTTAATCAGCTAGAGAGGAAGAAGATGGTGTTCCACTCGACAGATTTGTATCCAATTTGTTTGGAAAGCTTTTGGTCATCAAAATAGAGCATTTCACACTAGGTTGGCAATAAAATTTGAGGAAGATTATCCTGTTTACTGTAAAACTGATAGGATAAAGACGATAAGAAATCACACGTATAGGTACAGATATGTAAACTATAATGGGATTCCAGATTACAGAATAATTTTGAATTTTCCTTTGTATTCAATACAAGTTTCTCATATAGTACAGAGCCAAATCTCCAGGCTGTAGGCAGATAACCTGCTGTTTACATTAGTGATTGGAATTTTGTTTAAATAATAACTATATAATTAGGACCATATTGCCTGAAAAATGTTTGGCACATCCAGCTTCCAAGGTTTCATACACCTTGGAAAGAAAAAAGGAAATATCTAATAAGGGTTGATAATTGCCAAAAGCAGCATGGAACAATATGACCTTTTCTCCCTGCCTTGTATCTTCCCTCCCTCCCTGTTCTTCCATCTGTTGTTTGTTTGTTTGTTGGAGAATATGTGTGGTAGGTAAGCTTTCTGATATTTTGCCTTGAGGCTCATTTTATGTTTCTAAAACCAAATAATGGGATGGCACATCAGACTGCAATGGGGAATTTTCCTTTGTAATCAGAGTTCTGATGAGATAGGTTATACCATCATAGCTGTATCCTATTAGAAAAACTATACAAGTCACCCATGCCTTTCCTGACAATTCCATTCTTCTCCCTTAGTGGGCAAGAGTAGAATTTCCTGAGGAAGGATGCCCTCTCTCGGGCAGAAAACCCAAATCCCATCCAAAATAAATGAATAAATAGATGAGTTGATTAATTAAATAAAAATAAAAAATAAGTCAAAGGCTAAACTATGCTACTTTATTACAGACTGCCTTCAAACATCAAACATCAGACTGTGCCTGGGGACTCTCAAGCCCGTGTTAGGTAGTTTTTCCAAGAGCTTCTTCCATTAACACTTGGCCTGACTTTAAATGCTATGTGACTGGTTAGAGACTGAAAAGATATCGAGGTGTAAAAGTATTTGACATTGCTGAGACTTTAGAGGACTGAATGGTGCTTGATAATAAACTCAAGTTGTATGAAAACTGGAACATTATAGACAAAGCCGGGCAATATGTAATTCTTAATTTATTTGAATCAGCACATATATGATTATTAACAAAATTGCTTCTCTAGTGAGTGTTACTTTGTTCTTGTAAGCATTCTATAGGTCTTTGGAGTCATTTTGATGTAGAAAGTTCATAGATGTAAACGTACAAAGTTTGTGCTGGTGTTGGTTCTATTGATGCATTACTTATTCTCATCACATCTTTCACATACATTTTTGCAGACATAAATGTAAAGTTGATGCTGTTTACATTAGTGATTGGAATTTTGTTTAAATAATAACTATATAATTAGGACCATATTGCCTGAAAACGTTTGGCACATCCAGCTTCCAAGGTTTCATACACCTTGGAAAGAAAAAAGGAAATATCTAATAAGGGTTGATAATTGCCAAAAGCAGCATGGAACAATATGACCTTTTCTCCCTGCCTTGTATCTTCCCTCCCTCCCTGTTCTTCCATCTGTTGTTTGTTTGTTTGTTGGAGAATATGTGTGGTAGGTAAGCTTTCTGATATTTTGCCTTGAGGCTCATTTTATGTTTCTAAAACCAAATAATGGGATGGCACATCAGACTGCAATGGGGAATTTTCCTTTGTAATCAGAGTTCTGATGAGATAGGTTATACCATCATAGCTGTATCCTATTAGAAAAACTATACAAGTCACCCATGCCTTTCCTGACAATTCCATTCTTCTCCCTTAGTGGGCAAGAGTAGAATTTCCTGAGGAAGGATGCCCTCTCTCGGGCAGAAAACCCAAATCCCATCCAAAATAAATGAATAAATAGATGAGTTGATTAATTAAATAAAAATAAAAAATAAGTCAAAGGCTAAACTATGCTACTTTATTACAGACTGCCTTCAAACATCAAACATCAGACTGTGCCTGGGGACTCTCAAGCCCGTGTTAGGTAGTTTTTCCAAGAGCTTCTTCCATTAACACTTGGCCTGACTTTAAATGCTATGTGACTGGTTAGAGACTGAAAAGATATCGAGGTGTAAAAGTATTTGACATTGCTGAGACTTTAGAGGACTGAATGGTGCTTGATAATAAACTCAAGTTGTATGAAAACTGGAACATTATAGACAAAGCCGGGCAATATGTAATTCTTAATTTATTTGAATCAGCACATATATGATTATTAACAAAATTGCTTCTCTAGTGAGTGTTACTTTGTTCTTGTAAGCATTCTATAGGTCTTTGGAGTCATTTTGATGTAGAAAGTTCATAGATGTAAACGTACAAAGTTTGTGCTGGTGTTGGTTCTATTGATGCATTACTTATTCTCATCACATCTTTCACATACATTTTTGCAGACATAAATGTAAAGTTGATGTATTCTCAAAATTGTTAAATGATACATTTTTTTTCTTTATACAATTTCTAATTTCATGTGTTGATTTCAGTTTTTTAAATAGACATTTTGTCATTTATTTGCTCAACTTGGACCTTGAGAAAGATCTGAGAGTTCTGACTGCTGGGTGTGTGGGTCTATGTGTGTAGAGTAACAGAAGTGCTGACCAAGAGAGGGAAATGCGATTGCACTGTAAGCACACTTCCCAGGATTCTGCCTTCCATCTACAGACCAAAGCAATCAATCATGACTGACATAATGAGATGCAAAGAGTGAAGATGGCAAGACATGATCACCTACAGACACTGTTATATTTATCCCATCTGTAACTCATTCATTGTTGCTCCACTTTTCCTAACATTCTCCCACTCACCTCTGAAAAACTGGCAGAAGATTCAGATGGGTTTATTTTTATGACCCCGTGGTTTCATTCTATTCAATATTTTTGGGGAAATACCAACTCTCATGCTGACTTCTTTCATTAAATATATATTTTAAAAATATACATACTCTGAAAACTGAGAATTCTGTATTTATCTAACTACTTGATTTACTGCGTAAGATACCTAATCTCCTAGCACTTAACAGCCAGGCACCCCATCAGGTTCCTTGGAAAAGAGAGCAGACTTATCCTGGTAACAATGAAACACTGTTTTTAGGATAGATTTTCTCTCATCTGCCAGCAGAGCACATGAAATCCCAAACTAATCTGTCGGGACACTTCTCCTCCAAACTCCCTTACTCATAGTCTCTTCTTTCTGGGCTGAATTTGGGGGTCCTTATGAGAGAGTAGAACCTGAATGCCCACTTTCCAAACTGGATTCGACTGCCTTCCTGGAAGAAATAAATTGATAATGAATTATTCCATTACCAAAGGAATTTCAGAGTCCTGGGAGAAAGTAAAGTCTCAAGATGGAGAGAAATGGACAAATATTCCACAGCCTTTTTTTTTTGCTCACAATGATCTCCCTTTGCCTTAATACATACATTAGATAGTATGTGTTATGGAATATTGAAGCATTTATTTGGAACTTACAGCGCTGCCTTTATACATAACCATATTTTATATATACTTTATGTTTTGGAAAACAGTATTTAAGCATTTCCTTGTAAGGCTGTTTCTTTTTTTTCTAATGCCCTCACAGCACATAACATTTCTGTTTTTCTTTCTCTATAGACACAGAAACCTAAATACACATGCACATTCATGTATGGCATACTCATTGAAGCAAATTAGGCAGAAAAGAACTGATATATTAAAGAACACAGTATGTACAATTAAATACATATTACATGTGAATTATTTTATAATACCCAATTCTGATGTTTAAAATTTTACATTAAAAAACCCTGGTTAGAATATTGGCTGCTTACTGACAAGAATTATTTGCATATTCACCACTACATTCCCAATGGTTAGCACATAGTAAGAGCACATTATTTGTTGACTAAATTAGAAATACACCCTTAACCCTGGCAGAAGATTCAGATGGGTTTATTTTTATGACCCCGTGGTTTCATTCTATTCAATATTTTTGGGGAAATACCAACTCTCATGCTGACTTCTTTCATTAAATATATATTTTAAAAATATACATACTCTGAAAACTGAGAATTCTGTATTTATCTAACTACTTGATTTACTGCGTAAGATACCTAATCTCCTAGCACTTAACAGCCAGGCACCCCATCAGGTTCCTTGGAAAAGAGAGCAGACTTATCCTGGTAACAATGAAACACTGTTTTTAGGATAGATTTTCTCTCATCTGCCAGCAGAGCACATGAAATCCCAAACTAATCTGTCGGGACACTTCTCCTCCAAACTCCCTTACTCATAGTCTCTTCTTTCTGGGCTGAATTTGGGGGTCCTTATGAGAGAGTAGAACCTGAATGCCCACTTTCCAAACTGGATTCGACTGCCTTCCTGGAAGAAATAAATTGATAATGAATTATTCCATTACCAAAGGAATTTCAGAGTCCTGGGAGAAAGTAAAGTCTCAAGATGGAGAGAAATGGACAAATATTCCACAGCCTTTTTTTTTTTTTGCTCACAATGATCTCCCTTTGCCTTAATACATACATTAGATAGTATGTGTTATGGAATATTGAAGCATTTATTTGGAACTTACAGCGCTGCCTTTATACATAACCATATTTTATATATACTTTATGTTTTGGAAAACAGTATTTAAGCATTTCCTTGTAAGGCTGTTTCTTTTTTTTCTAATGCCCTCACAGCACATAACATTTCTGTTTTTCTTTCTCTATAGACACAGAAACCTAAATACACATGCACATTCATGTATGGCATACTCATTGAAGCAAATTAGGCAGAAAAGAACTGATATATTAAAGAACACAGTATGTACAATTAAATACATATTACATGTGAATTATTTTATAATACCCAATTCTGATGTTTAAAATTTTACATTAAAAAACCCTGGTTAGAATATTGGCTGCTTACTGACAAGAATTATTTGCATATTCACCACTACATTCCCAATGGTTAGCACATAGTAAGAGCACATTATTTGTTGACTAAATTAGAAATACACCCTTAACCCTGAAACCTTATCAAATAAGAAAAAGATAATTTGTAATAAAAAAACTCTGTCTTTTGTTTAGTAATGCATGAAGACTTAATGATATTGATTCAAAAGGATCACAAGTTGTCATATCGTTTCTTGACAACTTTTCAACCCTGACAAGTTTTTAAACAGAAATTTGGTTTTAAGTCAAGAAACAAATTGAATAGAGTTTCTCTTTGCAGGGAAATGATCTTCTTGCAGATCTGATTTGAAGCTGGCTCACAGGTATATCTATATCTGGTGTACAGATACTGAAATATTTCTATGGTGGCAGGTGACTGCTCAGCCATCAAGTAACTTCTGTAGCACTGGGTGTTTTATTCTGTTTAAGAATTTCCTGGGGCTTCCCCTGGTGGCCCAGTGGATGGGGACACCGCCTTGCAGTGCAAGGGGCGCCGGTTCGATCCCTGGCCTGGGAAGATCCCACGTGCCGTGGAGCGGCTGGACTGATGTGTCCAATCACGGAGCCGGAGCTCTGGAGTGCATGCACCCAGAGCCAGTGCTCTGCAACAACAGACGCCACCGCGATGGGAGGCCCGCAGGAGCCAAAGAACAAAGACGGATGAAAATAGAAAATGAAAGACCAATGGAAGTGGCCCGCCCGCTCCCCTCCCTCCCCAACCCGACCCCCGCCCAAAAATAAAATAAATAAATAAATCTTAAAAAAAAAAGAAAAAGAATTTCCTGGGGCTTCTCCTGGTGGTCCAGTGGGTAAGGACACCGCCTTGCAGTGCAAGGGGCGCCGGTTCAATCCCTGGCCTGGGAAGATCCCACGTGCCACGGAGCGGCTGGACTGATGTGTCCAATTACTGAGCCGGAGCTCTGGGGCGCATGCGCCCAGAGCCGGCGCTCTGCAACTACAGACGCCACCGCAATGGGAGGCCCACAGGAGCCAAACAAAGACGGATGAAGATGGAGAAATGGAGGACCAATAAAAGTGGCCTGCATGCTCCCCTCCCTCCCCAACCCGACCCCCGCTCAAAAGTAAATAAGTAAATAAATAAATCTTTAAAAAAAAAAAAAAAAAATCCTGGACCTTCCTGAAATGCCACAGAGAAAGGGTTAGTGCCCTGCATAGCAGGGGACCTCCTCCATTGTACTCAGACATCACTCAGATGGACCCGTGCCTCTGCTATACTGCTTGCTAAGTATCTTGAATATTATCTTTATCTTCCTCTTAAAGTTCTGACAGGAAACTAGTCCTTTCCCTTCTCACAAAGGTTTTGTGAGAGGGGAAACATTGTCCTACACAAGGGCATCCAAAACCTTATAGAAAAAGAAGGAAAGAACGTGTATATAACTTTAATAGAGACCAACAGCATAGAACAAAGAGGAATGAGATGGATGGCACTTTAGAAAGAAACATGCAGATTTAGAGTAGAAGTCAGAAGAGAAAGGAGCAGTGCCTTGTCTTGGGCTCTTTTGGCTAGGCACAAGGTGAGTGGAGAACAGAACAGAGTGAATAATCATTGGAAGAGACTGGAGGAGGGAAGTCAGAGACTCTGTAGGCACCCAGGAAGGCTAATTTTGGCATGGTGCACATGTGTCAGTCAAAGACATAGACCTGAAGTCTATCAGTCTAATGGATAAGTTGGGTAGCAGAAATCCGGGCAATAACACAAAGTAAGGGAGTCCTAGTAGTGCTATCAACTAAATTGGGAATAGAAGTTGATACCAGAACCTGAGAAATGAAGGAAGCTGGGGAAGAAGGTTTTTGTGGCTGGATTGTTTATGTTTCATGATTCATTAAGCTAGCCAGACTTAGCGAAGCACCTGGTGGATTTCAGCTTTTAAAGTCGACTTGTAAGGCAGTCACTTGACAGTATTCCTCTTCTTAAAACCTATCTTTCATTTGATTTCCTCTGTCTCTGATCTTCTGACTACATAACTTTGTTTCTCATTTTTACAGATACTCTGTTTTGATTTGTTTTTGTTTATTCCTTCCAGTTCATGAATCTGGGCTTTACCGAGATAAGAGTTTGTGTTCTTATCAAGTTTATACTTTAGTTTTCTCCAGCCCCCTCTGTCATATACCCGCTAGCAGTACTCTTTGCTTCACAGTCCTGGTAAGTTGCAGGTGGAGAGATCCACAGTAGCCTCAGTCTTAAGGAACACAGTCTTTACCCAGGTCTCTAAGCCAGAAACTGGCTGAGCACTGGCCCTTCTCTTGGGTAAGGATGCAGGAATTTTTATGTAAGCCAATGAAGCAGCAGAAGAAGACACAGACTTAGTCCAAGTGTGAAACTGAGGTAAAAGATAGATAAACTGAGGGAAAAGCCCTGATTTTTATAGTCTATACCAAATCAGAAAGCATACAATTAGTGCTGCCACTCTAAGGGCTCCATTATCTGGCAGTGGTTTTGTGAACATTACGATAGCTTGTAGGTCATGGGGGCTGGTAGTGCTGTGGGTTCTGATCAGCTTCTACGAGGGTCCCTGGGTCTACAGCTGGTGATCATCTGTGCCCCCCACCCCTGCTCCTGTCTGCTGCATGCTGAAGAATGCAAAATCAGCTGACCGCTCAGAAGGAACCATATACACACACGGGACAGCATGGTGCGTGAAAGGCAGAGTTGGTATACACGGAAGGAAGAATGACATGTCTAGAAAAAAGGAGACCATCTTGAATAGACACACCGCTAGTCTAATGAGAGAATCAGTAAACTTCTTTCCACACGCATAAGAACAAGAAAGCCGTTGCGAATGCAAGACTGAAATACTGGCTTAGCAGTTCCTGGCAAGAGAATTACTGCCAAATCCCTACTGAGGAAAAATTGGTAATAAATACTAAATGCATACACCTGTAGTATAAGTTTAACTCATAATTCATATATGACATAATCTAGTTAATATTTTATAAGTTGATTCACACAATGATCAAATTATTGAAGAAATTTCTGGATTTAAAAGCCCTATTAAAACTCCACATCCAGGTGCTGAGAGAAGCTTTCAATTATTTTATCAATAGACCAGTCCCTTAAAAGATCTGACTTAATCGGTTAGTTGAGCTTTTTAGATTTATTCCATCTTGCAGGAGCAAACAGCAGAGACAAAGAGGATTGCATTATCCCTAGAATGTTACAATAGCAAATAAAAATACAAGGAGGTCAGTTTTTAGAAGTGGTGATTAATAGTTAATTCTCAATTTGACATGTGAACACTAAGAGTAGGTTTATCTACTCATGAGAATTTTTTAACCTTATTTTTTGGATATCAAGGAATGTGTTTAGTAGCAATATTATTCACTTGTGAAATAAATGTGGATTCAATTAATAAGCTATATTCATACTGAGTCTGTCAAATTCTGTTTTTAAACAACTGGATTCTCTGAGCAAGGTGCAGGAATTTTTATGTAAGCCAATGAAGCAGCAGAAGAAGACACAGACTTAGTCCAAGTGTGAAACTGAGGTAAAAGATAGATAAACTGAGGGAAAAGCCCTGATTTTTATAGTCTATACCAAATCAGAAAGCATACAATTAGTGCTGCCACTCTAAGGGCTCCATTATCTGGCAGTGGTTTTGTGAACATTACGATAGCTTGTAGGTCATGGGGGCTGGTAGTGCTGTGGGTTCTGATCAGCTTCTACGAGGGTCCCTGGGTCTACAGCTGGTGATCATCTGTGCCCCCCACCCCTGCTCCTGTCTGCTGCATGCTGAAGAATGCAAAATCAGCTGACCGCTCAGAAGGAACCATATACACACACGGGACAGCATGGTGCGTGAAAGGCAGAGTTGGTATACACGGAAGGAAGAATGACATGTCTAGAAAAAAGGAGACCATCTTGAATAGACACACCGCTAGTCTAATGAGAGAATCAGTAAACTTCTTTCCACACGCATAAGAACAAGAAAGCCGTTGCGAATGCAAGACTGAAATACTGGCTTAGCAGTTCCTGGCAAGAGAATTACTGCCAAATCCCTACTGAGGAAAAATTGGTAATAAATACTAAATGCATACACCTGTAGTATAAGTTTAACTCATAATTCATATATGACATAATCTAGTTAATATTTTATAAGTTGATTCACACAATGATCAAATTATTGAAGAAATTTCTGGATTTAAAAGCCCTATTAAAACTCCACATCCAGGTGCTGAGAGAAGCTTTCAATTATTTTATCAATAGACCAGTCCCTTAAAAGATCTGACTTAATCGGTTAGTTGAGCTTTTTAGATTTATTCCATCTTGCAGGAAGCAAACAGCAGAGACAAAGAGGATTGCATTATCCCTAGAATGTTACAATAGCAAATAAAAATACAAGGAGGTCAGTTTTTAGAAGTGGTGATTAATAGTTAATTCTCAATTTGACATGTGAACACTAAGAGTAGGTTTATCTACTCATGAGAATTTTTTAACCTTATTTTTTGGATATCAAGGAATGTGTTTAGTAGCAATATTATTCACTTGTGAAATAAATGTGGATTCAATTAATAAGCTATATTCATACTGAGTCTGTCAAATTCTGTTTTTAAACAACTGGATTCTCTGAGCAAGCTAATTTAATGCTTTACTATAAAGAAAAGAGAATGGTCATTCTCTCTCGTCAAAGATACATGTGGATAGAATTTAAGCAAGTAAGCCTTTTCTCTGTGGAATACAAAAATATAACTGAGCATATATTTTAAACACTTACACACAATGGAAGAAATCAAACTAAATGTGTGTATTTAACCTCTTCAACTTTCTGAGTATTGGATGTGGTGAGATTGGGTATGACAGTCAAGTAGCTAAGTTGAAAGTTTTCTCTTTGTATATATTTTTTTTCTTTACCCTTCTCTATTCAGAATCTAAATAGAAACAGATGACTTCTTCAGCCATATTTAGCCAGTTTTCTTTAAAAAAAAAAAAAAAACTCTGTCAATTTCACAAAGCTTAATTAAATTATTGATTATGCAAATAATCATTAAAAAATGAAGCTGGGGAAATTAAATCATGTTTGCTACTGCATGTCCCATTATATCTGCTTCTCATTCTTTATTTCACATATGATCATCATTTGGAATAATAATTACCATACACCCCAAGAAACAATGGCAAGGAAAAGTGCATTCTCATATTTTCTACTGCATATTTAATACATTTACTTTTTGTGCAACAATACAGTTTAAGGTTTCTTCTAAGAACAGATTAGTTAGAGTTGCTATAATTATCATCCTTTATTTACATCAAATAACCAAGGAAAATTAAATTTTATTCCTATTACCTTGATGCTTGAGATTTTGTGAGAATGTTGTAGGAATTTACACAATCTTATTGTATTTTTTTCCCTACCAGGTAAGGTGGAAACAATGGGCATATTATAGGCTCTACATAATCTTCAAATCTCATCTGGCATCTCAGCTTAATAATCATCAGTGGTGCTCAGAAATCATTTTAGGCAAAATTAAGAAGTAGACAGCCTTGGCCTTTCTCTCTCTTTTGCCTCTTCTTTTAACATGTTTTCTTTCAAAAATTCTTCAGAACCCACTGTTCGTAAAGAGGTTCCATCCTGACACATGAGAATTTTAACCTTATTTTTGGATATCAAGGAATGTGTTTAGTAGCAATATTATTCACTTGTGAAATAAATGTGGATTCAATTAATAAGCTATATTCATACTGAGTCTGTCAAATTCTGTTTTTAAACAACTGGATTCTCTGAGCAAGCTAATTTAATGCTTTACTATAAAGAAAAGAGAATGGTCATTCTCTCTCGTCAAAGATACATGTGGATAGAATTTAAGCAAGTAAGCCTTTTCTCTGTGGAATACAAAAATATAACTGAGCATATATTTTAAACACTTACACACAATGGAAGAAATCAAACTAAATGTGTGTATTTAACCTCTTCAACTTTCTGAGTATTGGATGTGGTGAGATTGGGTATGACAGTCAAGTAGCTAAGTTGAAAGTTTTCTCTTTGTATATATTTTTTTTCTTTACCCTTCTCTATTCAGAATCTAAATAGAAACAGATGACTTCTTCAGCCATATTTAGCCAGTTTTCTTTAAAAAAAAAAAAAAACTCTGTCAATTTCACAAAGCTTAATTAAATTATTGATTATGCAAATAATCATTAAAAAATGAAGCTGGGGAAATTAAATCATGTTTGCTACTGCATGTCCCATTATA
This sequence comes from Tragulus kanchil, assembly GCA_022376925.1. Taxonomy (NCBI): domain Eukaryota; kingdom Metazoa; phylum Chordata; class Mammalia; order Artiodactyla; family Tragulidae; genus Tragulus; species Tragulus kanchil. The sequence goes on along the minus strand of JAIOJX010000030.1, from coordinate 77,585,148 downwards.
TCTGCTTCTCATTCTTTATTTCACATATGATCATCATTTGGAATAATAATTACCATACACCCCAAGAAACAATGGCAAGGAAAAGTGCATTCTCATATTTTCTACTGCATATTTAATACATTTACTTTTTGTGCAACAATACAGTTTAAGGTTTCTTCTAAGAACAGATTAGTTAGAGTTGCTATAATTATCATCCTTTATTTACATCAAATAACCAAGGAAAATTAAATTTTATTCCTATTACCTTGATGCTTGAGATTTTGTGAGAATGTTGTAGGAATTTACACAATCTTATTGTATTTTTTTCCCTACCAGGTAAGGTGGAAACAATGGGCATATTATAGGCTCTACATAATCTTCAAATCTCATCTGGCATCTCAGCTTAATAATCATCAGTGGTGCTCAGAAATCATTTTAGGCAAAATTAAGAAGTAGACAGCCTTGGCCTTTCTCTCTCTTTTGCCTCTTCTTTTAACATGTTTTCTTTTCATTTCTTCAGAACCCACTGTTCGTAAGAGGTTCCATCCTGACACTAGAGATTTAATAGGCTATCTCATTTAAGAATTAATTTCATTCATGCTTGTTTTGATGGGAAAAAAAGTTACCCTTATTTCATAGGGTAACTTTATATGATGAAAATTTAGGCACTGTGGATCATGGAAAAGGAAGAAAGGAAATATTTTTGGCAAAGAGATCTCCTTAGCATGACTATAAATAAAAAAACAAAACCTCTTGCTTCATCCTTAAGACTTTGCTTAAGGGGGTGGAACGGGAGATGAAAAGGGATGACAGGGGCAGGGACACCATATTTTCCTAGCAACAAAAATAAGCAGAATTCTGTAAACACACTCAAAAGTTTCTAAAGGGATTTCTTATATCTGCTGCAATTTTGAGTGTTGTGTGAATAAAATGATCATACCCAAACATGTAAGAAAACACATTTATAGTTTGTAAGGACTGGCAATCAGGATTAGGCCATGGTGTTCAAATCAGTGAATAATCAGAATAGTTGACAAATGTTCAAGAGTTAGATTTCCAATGGGACACAACACTTGGATAAACAATTGTTAGCAAACTATGGTTCTATGAAGATCAGTTAATAATTACTGCAATTTTAGGGCATGCCAATACTTAGCAGAATCTGCTTTATAAGCTATATAATTTTCATTAGATAAAAATCTGCAAAAAGATATTTGAAGCTATAACTGCATGATTAATTTTTGCCACAAGAAATATCAATTACTAAATACCAAACATTTTCCTCAGAGCTACTAGAGACATTAAATCAATATGTAAAATGCCAACAAGACATTGCAGAATACATTCCCTGCATTGTCAAAGAGCATTCTCCAGAATATTTGCACTGTAGAATGTTATAGTCTACCAAGAATGACACCATCCTAGACAGCAGTGAGTCACCATCTATAAAAGTGAAAACTTGCCTAAATCTGGAAGTTTTACAGCCATGGCAAGGAAGTTCCCAGACTAGAAAACTGCAGCGAATCTGAGCTATTGTACAAAGTTGTCTCATTAATTGTCCAGTGGTCCTCATCATTAAATAAGTGTTGGAGAGGGGGTGAAGTCAGCAAGCAGGAGAGATCCAATAACCAAGGCCAGTCCTTCTGAAATTTTCTTGTGTCTCATTTCCACTGTCCTGACACCCTCCTCACTCTGATAGCCTTCTTCCTGACTTCCTAGAATTAAAAAGTATATTTGGACTTACAGTTTTCTCTGCCCTTAGCTCTTGAGTTAACACTAACTGCTTTCAGGCTTCCATGGTGGTCCAGTGCGTAAAGACTCCACCTTGCAGTGCAAGGGGCGCCGGTTCGATCCCTGGCCTGGGAAGATCCCACGTGCTGAAGAGCAGCTGGACCAATGTGTCCAACTACCAAGCCAGAGCTCTAGAGCGCATGCAACCAGAGCTGGCGCTCTGCAGCGACAGAGGCCACTGTGATGGGAGGCCCACACTGGCCAAAGAACAAAGATGAATGAAAATAAATAAATGAAAGACCAATAAAAGTGTCCCCCCCGAAGAACTAACTGCTTTCATATCCTATATTGTATAAAACTATTCTTTAGAAGATAGTTTCTTTCATTGACTTAAATATTTTAAAAATATCTCCTATTACCAAATGATGCTATAGTTGTGGATGATACAAAGATGAAAGTGTAAATACTTCCTTTCGTCAAAGAACTTCCCATCTAGATAAAAATACTCCTGCAGAATGGCTATAAATATGTAATTTTTAAGGCCCATGCAGGTTATCATTTTAATAGAGTGTTCCTATGTAGAACTAATAGCCTAAAAAAGGCAGATTTAATGGAAAGAATTTTAGATTCTGCCTGCAGAGTAGGGAAGTAGTTTGTGTGTATATAAGACGATGAAAAAGACCTTTAAGTGATAGTCACATTATGTGTTGGCTCATTAAGCATTATTTTCATGAAAAAGAAATACCATCACTAAGTCAATATAATGCCTGTTAAATGTTAAAATTATTTGATCACTGTGGACTGTCCATGTACGTTTATCCTACACGTCCTATGCTGGTGAAGCCAAGCTTGTTGAGAATTGAGTCGCACTGTAAAGTGAGGTTATTTCCACCATGTCACCTCTGTAAGAGTCAAACAAAGGAACATCCAAAGTTACAGAGGAGTGCTTCTCACACAGGTAACTTTGCCTTCCAAGGGACTTTTGAAAATGTCTGGAGACACTTTTGGTTGTCAAAATTTGGAGAGTTGCTAATGGACATCTAGTGCAGAGAGAGCAGGGGTTGCTGCAAAACTTTATGCAGGGCACAGGGCACGCAAACCAAGAACTCTCCAGCCCAAATATCAATAGCTAAGGTTGAGAAACCCTCATTTAGAGGGTATTGTTGCATCTCTTTTCCTAAAGTTCTCATCTCTTTTCCATTGTGAAATCCTTCCTTCCTTCAACCCCCGTGGGCAAGCTTAGTCTGAGAGGATTAAAAATGGGATATTGTCACAACTTTATCTGAAAGTATTGAAAGTATTCCTCAAACTTGAGGGAGCATGAAGATAAAATAGTTTGGATACTTCTTTAAATACATATTGCTAAGTCTGCTTCTAGCGGTTTTTGTGTGTGTGTGTGTGTGTGTGTGTGTGTGTGTGTGTGTGTTTAGGAGTCAGGAATCTTAGTATTTCAAGTGATTGTTGTATGAATGATTGGAGGACTATACAAAAGGAAACATTGATCTGTTGGCTAAAACCCAGGTTCTTAAACTTTCAAACAAGCCTCCATGATGATCCAATCTATATTTTGATATGTACATTGTCCCTCTCCTCTCAAAATCTCTATCTCAACAATACCGATTGGTTTGACATTCACTGAAACCTTGTACTGTTTCATGAATTCCTCATCATTCATATGTTTCTTCTCCCTGGATCCCCTTTCTTTATTTGCCCTACTTGTGCTGGTTAATGTTGATTAGCTATTAAAGTAAAAAAGAAAAATTCTCTGATTTGTAGTATTTGCCAATTTCTGTGGTATAAATACTCCCACCATGGGCAATTTCAAGCAACTGACCTGACACTTCTGAAAACTGACCTGGAAAGTGACATGTACAATCAGCTCTGGAGAACTAGTGTGAGCCAACTCTGGCACAATGTTGCAAATAATCATTATCTTTCATCCTTCCTTGAAGCCTTTCACAATAACTCAAGACTGTTTCTTACACATTTAATATACTAGTTATTCCTTTCTTTCACTCATATTTTTCAAAGTGTACATTACTTAACTAGGCTGTTAGTTCTTTAAGATGAAGTCCTGTGGTCATAAAAATTTTTGTTTAGTTAGAGTACATTTTAACTCAAAAAATCTGTATTTGTGGTTCTGAAGGTATGTTTTCCTTTTGTATACCAACTTATTAAATGAAGTATTAAAATATTTTAAGTATTTTAGAAGTTTCAATTTTCCTTCATGTTAAAGTATGTCGAGCCGAAGGGTTTTTGTTCATGCATAAGCCAGTATTATTAAAAGGGGAAAGTATATCTTCTGGGAGCCAGCCTGAGCACTAATGTGAGTAAGATATGTGGACTTGGGAAGTTAATTGTGGACTGCTTTTCACTAATAGGAGATCATCTTCTTAAGAATCTCGGTTCTGAGCTATTTCAGTCAGAGGAAGTTGTATTTACTTATAGAGTACCTTATCTATAGTTAAGTTGACTGAGTTGAGATATTTCTCTTTCTGTAAATTATCAGGGAGACTTCTTAACCTGAACTACTTTTTCTCAAAAAGGATTCCCTTGTTTCATTCCTAAGTAATTGCCTTCCTGTGCTGGAACATATTTTTAAGGGTAGAAATACTTGATAATTGCTCTAGTACCCAGGGATGATAAAGACATTATATGGCTCCAAAAGAAAGTGTCAGCATTAAATATGTGGGCACATTGTTTCATTTCATCTGAAAAGGCAAAGAGTTACCTTTCTGAATCCTCAAAAAATCACTGTATGTGTGGATTACCCCAGTCATTCACCTTCTCTATTTACATATTAAATAGGATATTTGTTTTACTAAAAGACTAAATCTAAAACATTTAACATTAGTCAGTGTTCTCTCTGTCTCATGTCTTATGTGTGCATAGTGATAGATTCAAATAGATCTAACAATCATGATACAGTATAAACAAGGGAAAAGATCTTTCTTTAAGGGCTTAGGCATAAGAATAAATTAAATAAACTGAAACATATTATGGCATAGTATATGTTTTCAATATTTTGTGGAATTCTAAGTTGAAATCTGAAGAATAATGTGTCTTCTGAGAGATAATGGTGATTATAAACAAAAGATAAGGGGAAGTTTTGTTTTATTTTCTTTAATTCTTAGTTATAAAATTCATTTGTTTGGTACCCATACCAGTTTTTTACTTGTTTGCCTGTCAGTGGTTTTTGAAAAGATGCAAGAAAATAAGAGCTCTTCTAGATGCGATTCAGTAAGAGTAAAAAAAACCACTCTCACTGGGCCAACTAAACTCATTCCAACTCAAAGCAAATCCAAATAACGTTTACTTTTTCTGACTTAAATTACTCATTTGAAAAGTAGGTTTAAATTGGCAGTGAGAACAATTCTGTAGGCTACTAGGGCAGAAACTTCAGAACAGTGATATTCAAACTTAGATTATCAAATGCTTGATAAGGCTGAAAAATCAGTGAAGAAGATCATTTTCTTTTTGATCATTTGTCATTTCAGGTTTATTCATTTATTTTCCATTGAAAAATGACTTGCTTCGAAGTTTGTATCTCAAAGAGAGCAAGAAAAAATTTGAAAGACTAATATTATATTAGGCAGGCATCCCAAAAGTTGATAGGACACAACTGTGCAATAGAACTTGGTGATGTAAATGGCATATGTTTCCTAAGAAATGGACTTAATAACTTTCTTAAAACTTTACTCCCTTTGAATGATAGGCCTTTTTGCCTAGAAGTGAAATAATTATATAGGGTGCTCTACGGCAGCACGCTCTTAAAAATATATTGCATCAGGGTTGCGATGTTGTAATTTAGAATTTTAAAAGTAAGAGAGTGAGCTTTTTAAATTTAATATCTCAGGGACTTTGGATCCTATCTACCCAAGACTTGGCTTGCAATTTGTCTCCACAGATGATTTTAATGGTTTAAATTAGTTACGGCTTTTCAAACTGTGAAGTAGCCAATAATTTATCTTTGACCAAAGTTTAAACAATTAATTCTAAGCAGCACCAGTTATATTAAAAATCAAGTTTTAGATGGGGAAAAAAAAGTAAATGTGGTTAGTTAATTTCTTATTGCTCAGAGACTTATATATTTTGAAATGAACCTCCAGAGATTTTAGTCTGAGGGGGAACTCCCTGTTTCTGTGGCTAGTTGCCCAACATATTGTTGTGTGTCAGTGAAAATTTAGAAATGTAGAATTTCAAGACATAAACCCCTCTATTCTTTTTTGTATCCATGCAAACAATTTTTCTGTGGCCTACATAGGACTTCCCAGGTGCAGCAGCGGTAAAGAATCTGCCAGCCAGTGCAGGAGACACAAGAGACTGCAGTTCAATCCCTGGGTCAGGAAGATCCCCTGGAGAAGGAAATGGCAACCCATTCCAGTATTCTTGCCTGGAAAATTCCATGGACAGAGGAGACTGGCAGGCTACAAGACTTTGCAACCTTGGGGTCTCAAAGAGTTGGACATGGCTGAGCACACACACATGCACACGTAGGTTTTTCAGTTTGTAGATTAATTTTTACATCAGCTGTCATTTGTAAATTGTAGAAAAGAAGGAAGTGTTCCCGTGATGGCATAGGTTTCCTGACTTTACACCATGGCAAAGTTTAGAGTCTTTGAAATTGCCTTTTTTTAGACTCTGAAAAAGCCATCAGTGGCACATTGCCAATTTCAGTTAAACTTACACAGTCTTCATCTTACTTGAGTGTTTTTGGATCACTGTTAAGTAACTCAGGAGACAGAGGGACATAATGCCTATTTTGTATTGCCTGGATCAACAAGTGCACTCGAAGACTGTTAACAGAGAGCTGAGAAAGGAGCTGCACAGGGAGATGCAGACTCCTAAGTACTTTCTCATGACTCACTGTATGGTTTGTACTTGTGTCCTTTTGTGGGCAATTATGCTAATTGTGCTCTTCTATTATTCCTCTTTATTTATAAAGTGACTCAGGTTAACATTAGTATTAACGTAGGCAGAGTGGACGGCTTTGGAAGGGCAGAGGAAATTTTTAAAAATCACTTCTCCAATTACTCTCTGTTCTTGCTTAGATGTTCCTAGATTTGAATAAATGTAATAAGAACCAAGAAAAATGATCTGAATTCTCTGGTATTAAACAGAAGTGTGAGTTTTAAGAAAAGGAATTGCAACCAACTCAAAGCCTCTCAGTTTGGATTTTTTTTCTGTAACAAAACCTGGTTTATGTCTAGAACAAGAGTCCATCCATCTACCAAATTTATATTTAGTGAGTCTAGTCAGTCCTGTACTTTTGTAATAATCGTGGAAGGAAGTGAGAACCATGTTTGCTTTTGTATATGTGATCCCTGTTTCTGTGGCTAGTTGCCCAACATATTGTTGTGTGTCAGTGAAAATTTAGAAATGTAGAATTTCAAGACATAAACCCCTCTATTCTTTTTTGTATCCATGCAAACAATTTTTCTGTGGCCTACATAGGACTTCCCAGGTGCAGCAGCGGTAAAGAATCTGCCAGCCAGTGCAGGAGACACAAGAGACTGCAGTTCAATCCCTGGGTCAGGAAGATCCCCTGGAGAAGGAAATGGCAACCCATTCCAGTATTCTTGCCTGGAAAATTCCATGGACAGAGGAGACTGGCAGGCTACAAGACTTTGCAACCTTGGGGTCTCAAAGAGTTGGACATGGCTGAGCACACACACATGCACACGTAGGTTTTTCAGTTTGTAGATTAATTTTTACATCAGCTGTCATTTGTAAATTGTAGAAAAGAAGGAAGTGTTCCCGTGATGGCATAGGTTTCCTGACTTTACACCATGGCAAAGTTTAGAGTCTTTGAAATTGCCTTTTTTTAGACTCTGAAAAAGCCATCAGTGGCACATTGCCAATTTCAGTTAAACTTACACAGTCTTCATCTTACTTGAGTGTTTTTGGATCACTGTTAAGTAACTCAGGAGACAGAGGGACATAATGCCTATTTTGTATTGCCTGGATCAACAAGTGCACTCGAAGACTGTTAACAGAGAGCTGAGAAAGGAGCTGCACAGGGAGATGCAGACTCCTAAGTACTTTCTCATGACTCACTGTATGGTTTGTACTTGTGTCCTTTTGTGGGCAATTATGCTAATTGTGCTCTTCTATTATTCCTCTTTATTTATAAAGTGACTCAGGTTAACATTAGTATTAACGTAGGCAGAGTGGACGGCTTTGGAAGGGCAGAGGAAATTTTTAAAAATCACTTCTCCAATTACTCTCTGTTCTTGCTTAGATGTTCCTAGATTTGAATAAATGTAATAAGAACCAAGAAAAATGATCTGAATTCTCTGGTATTAAACAGAAGTGTGAGTTTTAAGAAAAGGAATTGCAACCAACTCAAAGCCTCTCAGTTTGGATTTTTTTTCTGTAACAAAACCTGGTTTATGTCTAGAACAAGAGTCCATCCATCTACCAAATTTATATTTAGTGAGTCTAGTCAGTCCTGTACTTTTGTAATAATCGTGGAAGGAAGTGAGAACAGTGGATGGATTGCTGAGTGGTTTACTGCTGTCATTGTGATCTAAACTATTCACAGTGTTTGATTTCTGTTTTGGAATCTGTCAAATGGAGAGAGATCAGTTCATCATATTCTTAATTCCCTTCTTGCCACAAGACTGTCACTATGACATTAAAGATTAGGGTCAGAACAAGATGAAAAAGTGAACAAAGAAAGAGGTACTGATTTTTGTCTGAAGACAAGTCAAGAGATTTCTGCAACTAAATAAATAATAATGGAAGTGAAAAAAAGAACAAACCAAGTGCAATGGTGATGTTCTTACATCATAAATTGATCATCACCCTCCTGACTTCCACAGTAACCCCCCAAAATATCTGAGTATGATAGACAAGAAACAGTTGCCTCATAGGTCAACTTATGAATTGTTAAGAAGGCTGGTGCTTCTCTGTCAGTAGTTTCCCAACACAAACTCCTGGGAAGGAAGGTGTGTTTGGACACTTGCAGATTGCCTACATCCCCTTTTGCCTTTCTTACACTTTTGGTAGCACCAGTAGGTCAACTCTGGGAGACAGAAATGCAGTAGAGTTATGTTAACATAGCTTAAGAGGCCGGGCACAGTGGAGAGGAAGCTAGATTGAAATGGGGGTGAGACCGTAACTGCTATGACTCTGTTCACATTTTGAAAGCACCACCAGAACACACTCCAGAGAGGGTAATGAAACTACAATAATGAAATTCTATTAGAAGGTTTGGATTGGATCTGACATAATAGTATTGAGGTAGAAGCACTTAGTGCAGATTTATTAGATAAGTGGAGAAAATAGAAATGTGGTGGCATATGCTCTGTAAAACGTGTAACTTTCCTTGTTTTTAATCTAAAAACTATTGTGTCAGTCAATTTAGTTTTTGTATAAAATGTTTGAAAAATGCCCTTGATCTATGTAACTGATCATTTCCCATGATCATTTGTTCAATAATCTATGCATAGAAATTGCAATTGAGCACAAGCTATGTGCCAAGCATCAAGTCTGCATAAAGACATGTGATGCATAAGACACACTCTGCATCCCAGGAGTGTGCTCTAGAGTCACATGATGATGTAGTCCATTGTTAACAGTGGCAAGTGTTAGAATCTGTCAAATGTGATCTAAACTATTCACAGTGTTTGATTTCTGTTTTGGAATCTGTCAAATGGAGAGAGATCAGTTCATCATATTCTTAATTCCCTTCTTGCCACAAGACTGTCACTATGACATTAAAGATTAGGGTCAGAACAAGATGAAAAAGTGAACAAAGAAAGAGGTACTGATTTTTGTCTGAAGACAAGTCAAGAGATTTCTGCAACTAAATAAATAATAATGGAAGTGAAAAAAAGAACAAACCAAGTGCAATGGTGATGTTCTTACATCATAAATTGATCATCACCCTCCTGACTTCCACAGTAACCCCCCAAAATATCTGAGTATGATAGACAAGAAACAGTTGCCTCATAGGTCAACTTATGAATTGTTAAGAAGGCTGGTGCTTCTCTGTCAGTAGTTTCCCAACACAAACTCCTGGGAAGGAAGGTGTGTTTGGACACTTGCAGATTGCCTACATCCCCTTTTGCCTTTCTTACACTTTTGGTAGCACCAGTAGGTCAACTCTGGGAGACAGAAATGCAGTAGAGTTATGTTAACATAGCTTAAGAGGCCGGGCACAGTGGAGAGGAAGCTAGATTGAAATGGGGGTGAGACCGTAACTGCTATGACTCTGTTCACATTTTGAAAGCACCACCAGAACACACTCCAGAGAGGGTAATGAAACTACAATAATGAAATTCTATTAGAAGGTTTGGATTGGATCTGACATAATAGTATTGAGGTAGAAGCACTTAGTGCAGATTTATTAGATAAGTGGAGAAAATAGAAATGTGGTGGCATATGCTCTGTAAAACGTGTAACTTTCCTTGTTTTTAATCTAAAAACTATTGTGTCAGTCAATTTAGTTTTTGTATAAAATGTTTGAAAAATGCCCTTGATCTATGTAACTGATCATTTCCCATGATCATTTGTTCAATAATCTATGCATAGAAATTGCAATTGAGCACAAGCTATGTGCCAAGCATCAAGTCTGCATAAAGACATGTGATGCATAAGACACACTCTGCATCCCAGGAGTGTGCTCTAGAGTCACATGATATGGATTGTAGTCCATTGTTAACAGTGGCAAGTGTCAGCAGCCTATGACATAATTATGATCTGACAGAAAAATGAAATATTCTATAATCAACTTCTTTCAGTGTGTATCCACTCCATGGTGCTGTGTAACTACGTAAAATTATACTCACAAACGCTCTTTAGTAATATTTTTAATAGATGGAAAATGCCTATATGCTAAAAATTAATCCTAATTCATTCTAGATGTTTATGTAGCAATAGAATATGAAGATATTAGCCAAAAGACTGAGAATGAGTGTACCTGCACACAACGGTGTGTTCTATTTTTCAGGCTTAACAGCTTAGCTGTAACATTTGTACATTAGCTAAATAACATCTCAAGGGGAGATGGAGATAGAACCTTGATGTCTACTGATTGTACATGTGTGAGTCTGTGCTCTCAAAGGATGGTCCTTAAAAAACTCCCTGCTGGAAGCTATTGTGCATATTGTAAAAGGACTGTTGCTAAGTGCCAATTGAGCTAGTACTGTATACTTGCCATTTAAAAAGAAGATTTCATACCTCTTGATTATGTTAAATAGAAATGTTTGAAATTTATACAGAATTACATCAAAATGGCACAGTAGTTATGTGTCTAAAGGGCTGTGACTATTCTATCCCATAACTAATGTCAATCCTTCTGTTAGATGGTTTAATGTAAGACTGTCACAGAATGTACTGCATGAGAAATATAGAAAGTCTTAGAATAGTGAAGCCATAAATATATATTGTAACAGAACCTAAACCCATGTTTGCATTGAAATACACCTCTATATATACATATATATATATATATATATATATATATATATATATATATATATATATTATATGTAATGTTTCAAGTAGCACAAATGGAATTCTGAATATTTATGTATGTAGAAGTCTAGATGAACCATGTAAGGTTGTTCTTTGTACTTAATAGAGTATCATTTTGGTGCTGTATAGGGTTCTTGTGGGATAACAATGTGTGGTGTTACTTTTAACAGTTCCTTTTGAAAATCTCATTTCTTTAGATACCTACTTTCACTCCATCAAAGGTGGTGTGTGGGGAGAGAATTCTTACAATCTTTTAAGTGAATCCCCTCCATCAGTCAAATTGTATTTTCAGTGGGTATATGTTCTATGCCCCTTATTAGTAAGTTACACATGCCATAAATGTAGTAATGAGCCACTTTAATACATAATATATGGAACTGGAAAGGAAATAGACTAAATCCCATGAATTTATCCACCTTTCCACCAAAGATCCTGTGGAAATAACAAAAAAGTGACATTTTTAAAGAATGAAATAAAGCTGTGTATAGAAATTTTTAGAAAGGAGGCGGCTGTGCCAGAAAGTTCAATAAAATCTTGGAAGATAGAATGGAGGTGACAGAGGAGGAGAGAGGAAGGAAAGGTATACCTCAAGTCCCCAGATAAGAACAAATAGAAGTAGTCCTGAGAAATGGTATCCTTAGATTTAAGAAAGTATATCACAAGCTACTATAATGTAAATGCTAATCAGAGAATGAAATCCATCTCTTGGAATTTAAAAACAGCATTGAAAATTGGGAAAGAAAATCCTTGAGTGACTGAAAAAATTTTTCCAGACAAATAATTTGAGAAAGACACTTAAATGTCTTGAGATCAAGAACAAAAGACAAAGAAATGAAAAATGTGAGCCAGAACTGAAGAGATGCAGGGGCTTGTTTCAGGAGATTCAAAATTGATTGTCTAAAGTTTTAGAAGCAGAGGATAGAGACAATAAAGGAACATGAAACAGGAAATGGAAAAAATTTCTCATCACATCCCACAATTACCAGAATGCCAAAAACTAGCTTTGACAATATTCAGTGTTGGCAAGATCATGAGAAGTAGGTAATCTCACAAACTATTCAGGAGAATATAATCTGTGTAACTTCTTTCAGGAGAAATTAATTGACCTTTAATCCAGCATTTTACTTCTAATAATTTTTCAAAGAATTGTTTGCCCAGGTAAATAAGAAAATTCATTCAAGTATTCACTTAAGTATGATTTTTAATAAGTAAAACCTGAAATAATATGTCTATAATGATATATCTATGTAGTTGAAAAATAAGGAAAAAATTATGTGCCATATGGAGAAATACCAGATATTAACAAAATTAAATTCTGGTCAAAAAATGAAGGAAAAAACTTATGTTAAAAGACATAGATATAGCTATAGTTTTAGGCCTTAAAGTTTCTTAAAACTATCTAATATGTACGATTCAAGTGTAATTTTTGGTTCTAATCAGATATGTTAATATATCAGAGTAGTCTAAGTGATATGAGAAAATGATTGAATCATAAAATTATAACTTTAAAAAACCCTGATCCATTTGATAGAAATTCAAATAGTAATTCAGTGTATAAGTAATGTTTCAATGAATCTGAAAAATAAAGCCTTAAAATGGATGAAAGAGGAAATTTTCCAGAACAGATAGTGTATATTTCTGGTAAAAAGCCTGTGCCAGAAAGTTCAATAAAATCTTGGAAGATAGAATGGAGGTGACAGAGGAGGAGAGAGGAAGGAAAGGTATACCTCAAGTCCCCAGATAAGAACAAATAGAAGTAGTCCTGAGAAATGGTATCCTTAGATTTAAGAAAGTATATCACAAGCTACTATAATGTAAATGCTAATCAGAGAATGAAATCCATCTCTTGGAATTTAAAAACAGCATTGAAAATTGGGAAAGAAAATCCTTGAGTGACTGAAAAAATTTTTCCAGACAAATAATTTGAGAAAGACACTTAAATGTCTTGAGATCAAGAACAAAAGACAAAGAAATGAAAAATGTGAGCCAGAACTGAAGAGATGCAGGGGCTTGTTTCAGGAGATTCAAAATTGATTGTCTAAAGTTTTAGAAGCAGAGGATAGAGACAATAAAGGAACATGAAACAGGAAATGGAAAAAATTTCTCATCACATCCCACAATTACCAGAATGCCAAAAACTAGCTTTGACAATATTCAGTGTTGGCAAGATCATGAGAAGTAGGTAATCTCACAAACTATTCAGGAGAATATAATCTGTGTAACTTCTTTCAGGAGAAATTAATTGACCTTTAATCCAGCATTTTACTTCTAATAATTTTTCAAAGAATTGTTTGCCCAGGTAAATAAGAAAATTCATTCAAGTATTCACTTAAGTATGATTTTTAATAAGTAAAACCTGAAATAATATGTCTATAATGATATATCTATGTAGTTGAAAAATAAGGAAAAAATTATGTGCCATATGGAGAAATACCAGATATTAACAAAATTAAATTCTGGTCAAAAAATGAAGGAAAAAACTTATGTTAAAAGACATAGATATAGCTATAGTTTTAGGCCTTAAAGTTTCTTAAAACTATCTAATATGTACGATTCAAGTGTAATTTTTGGTTCTAATCAGATATGTTAATATATCAGAGTAGTCTAAGTGATATGAGAAAATGATTGAATCATAAAATTATAACTTTAAAAAACCCTGATCCATTTGATAGAAATTCAAAAATAGTAATTCAGTGTATAAGTAATGTTTAATAATGGCAATGAATCTGAAAAATAAAGCCTTAAAATGGATGAAAAGAGGAAATTTATACATTTTCTCCCAGAACAGATAGTGTATATTTCTGGTTTATTCATAATTCTTTATCAATTATATAGTGAATATATTAACTTTTCTATACATTTTTATGATTTTATCATGTGTAAATTGAGGAAGACTTGCCTAATAAAAGAGCAGAGAGCTGTTTTTAAGCTCATTTAAGGAAAAATGTTTAAATGAATGCTATTGTGTCATATTTATATAAAAGTAACAGAAACAATTTTATGGATCATCCAAGATATTAATCATTTTATTTTAGCTATTCAACTACCCACTTTTGGTCACTTTATTCATAGTCATCAGAGAAAAATTATGTAGATTTGAAACTCATACATGTACTTTTTCTAGTTGCTACTCACTGAAGGAAAACGATTGACAGAAGAGAATACTGAGTCTGAGATAAAATATATACATAGATATGCATTTAATAGAGTATTAATGTGAAATACCACATAACCTCAGAGTGGAAGAATAGTAAAAATGATTAGAACTTAAGTCCTCTGAAATGTAAATCTTGTATTTTGGGCATTTTATTAGCTAGTTCTAAAGCTGTGGCGCTTGAATATCTAGTATCCCCCCAGATGTTAATCCATTTTACTACTGAAAATGCTGGGACTTCCCAGCTGGTGCAGTGGTAAAGAATCTGCCTGCCAATATAAGAGCCACAGGAGGTGTGGCTTCTATCCCTTAGCTGGGAAGATCACCCGGAAGAGGAAATGGCAACCCACTCCAGTGGAAAATCAGAGTGGAAAATTTTCCAGTCTGGACAATCCCGTAGACAGAGGAGATGAGCAGGCTGTAGTCCATGGGGTTGCAAAGAGTTGGACATGAGTGAACAGCTAAGCATGCATGCATGCTCTGAAAAGGTTTCTATACCTCTTTTTCTGGAATTCTGGCTGGTTAGATGTTCATATGAACTCTCCTACTGTAAAGAAGCTATAATATGATAAAGTAAACTTTGAGTTATTGGTGAATCATAAAATTATAACTTTAAAAACCCTGATCCATTTGATAGAAATTCAAAATAGTAATTCAGTGTATAAGTAATGTTTAATAATGGCAATGAATCTGAAAAATAAAGCCTTAAAATGGATGAAAAGAGGAAATTTATACATTTTCTCCCAGAACAGATAGTGTATATTTCTGGTTTATTCATAATTCTTTATCAATTATATAGTGAATATATTAACTTTTCTATACATTTTTATGATTTTATCATGTGTAAATTGAGGAAGACTTGCCTAATAAAAGAGCAGAGAGCTGTTTTTAAGCTCATTTAAGGAAAAATGTTTAAATGAATGCTATTGTGTCATATTTATATAAAAGTAACAGAAACAATTTTATGGATCATCCAAGATATTAATCATTTTATTTTAGCTATTCAACTACCCACTTTTGGTCACTTTATTCATAGTCATCAGAGAAAAATTATGTAGATTTGAAACTCATACATGTACTTTTTCTAGTTGCTACTCACTGAAGGAAAACGATTGACAGAAGAGAATACTGAGTCTGAGATAAAATATATACATAGATATGCATTTAATAGAGTATTAATGTGAAATACCACATAACCTCAGAGTGGAAGAATAGTAAAAATGATTAGAACTTAAGTCCTCTGAAATGTAAATCTTGTATTTTGGGCATTTTATTAGCTAGTTCTAAAGCTGTGGCGCTTGAATATCTAGTATCCCCCCAGATGTTAATCCATTTTACTACTGAAAATGCTGGGACTTCCCAGCTGGTGCAGTGGTAAAGAATCTGCCTGCCAATATAAGAGCCACAGGAGGTGTGGCTTCTATCCCTTAGCTGGGAAGATCACCCGGAAGAGGAAATGGCAACCCACTCCAGTGGAAAATCAGAGTGGAAAATTTTCCAGTCTGGACAATCCCGTAGACAGAGGAGATGAGCAGGCTGTAGTCCATGGGGTTGCAAAGAGTTGGACATGAGTGAACAGCTAAGCATGCATGCATGCTCTGAAAAGGTTTCTATACCTCTTTTTCTGGAATTCTGGCTGGTTAGATGTTCATATGAACTCTCCTACTGTAAAGAAGCTATAATATGATAAAGTAAACTTTGAGTTATTGCTATTTTTATAGATGTAGGGAGTGTCTTTAAAACACACACATGCATTGACAGTGAGTTGGAACTGTATCAGTAAAGTGGAGTTGGGCCCAAAAAGTTCAGAAGTCAAGATACCACTAGCAAGTATTGCTGTCTAGAAACAGGCTCCTCTGATGAAATGGTGACATTAATACTGGGAGTCCCCTGAGAAATCAACGAGAGCATGATGTGATTTCAGGTCTCACCTCCCAGGGGACACAGTGGTAAAGAACCCACCTGCCAATGCAAGAGCTGCAAGAGACAAGGTTCCATTCCTTGGTTGGGAAGATACCCTGGAGGAGAGCATGGCAACCCACTCTAGTATCCTTGCCTGGAGAATCCTATGGACAGAGGAACCTGGCAGGCTACAGTCCATAGGGTCACAAAGAGTTGGACATGACTGAGCACATACACACTACACTTCTGTTACCCCTCCCCCAAAACCCACAAAAGAAAATACTTTTTAGAGCAAAGTTTTCCCAATTTAGTCCCACAGGACCAATGAGATTAGACAAAAAAAATTTATGAATGAAGACCAGCAAGTACATAAGGAGACCACCATGGTAAGAAAAAGTTAAATAGTGAACAAAAGATTGAAACATCAAGGAAAACTGATGTTGACCTTGCCAGATAATTAATATAATTGCATGTGAAATGTTCAAAGAAGCAAAAGATGCATTAACAAAGATGAGCTTGAAAGAATAATTATCAGGAATGAACTGACAGATTTGGAAAAAACAAAACAACAAAAAAAGGAACTTCCAGGATGAAAACCTCATGTGTGAGGGAGGAAAAATGCCTTAGTGGACAATTTAAATAGTAGATAAGATAGAAAAATGCAGATCAAAGTCAAAATGAGTTAATATCTCATACTTCTTAGAATTATTACATATATCTACATATGTATATACACAGTAGGTTTTAGTGAGGATGTGGAGAAATATGCATAAAGTTAACCTCTTTTCTGGAATTCTGGCTGGTTAGATGTTCATATGAACTCTCCTACTGTAAAGAAGCTATAATATGATAAAGTAAACTTTGAGTTATTGCTATTTTTATAGATGTAGGAGTGTCTTTAAAACACACACATGCATTGACAGTGAGTTGGAACTGTATCAGTAAAGTGGAGTTGGGCCCAAAAAGTTCAGAAGTCAAGATACCACTAGCAAGTATTGCTGTCTAGAAACAGGCTCCTCTGATGAAATGGTGACATTAATACTGGGAGTCCCCTGAGAAATCAACGAGAGCATGATGTGATTTCAGGTCTCACCTCCCAGGGGACACAGTGGTAAAGAACCCACCTGCCAATGCAAGAGCTGCAAGAGACAAGGTTCCATTCCTTGGTTGGGAAGATACCCTGGAGGAGAGCATGGCAACCCACTCTAGTATCCTTGCCTGGAGAATCCTATGGACAGAGGAACCTGGCAGGCTACAGTCCATAGGGTCACAAAGAGTTGGACATGACTGAGCACATACACACTACACTTCTGTTACCCCTCCCCAACACCCACAAAAGAAAATACTTTTTAGAGCAAAGTTTTCCCAATTTAGTCCCACAGGACCAATGAGATTAGACAAAAAAAATTTATGAATGAAGACCAGCAAGTACATAAGGAGACCACCATGGTAAGAAAAAGTTAAATAGTGAACAAAAGATTGAAACATCAAGGAAAACTGATGTTGACCTTGCCAGATAATTAATATAATTGCATGTGAAATGTTCAAAGAAGCAAAAGATGCATTAACAAAGATGAGCTTGAAAGAATAATTATCAGGAATGAACTGACAGATTTGGAAAAAACAAAACAACAAAAAAAGGAACTTCCAGGATGAAAACCTCATGTGTGAGGGAGGAAAAATGCCTTAGTGGACAATTTAAATAGTAGATAAGATAGAAAAATGCAGATCAAAGTCAAAATGAGTTAATATCTCATACTTCTTAGAATTATTACATATATCTACATATGTATATACACAGTAGGTTTTAGTGAGGATGTGGAGAAATAGCACCCCTTCTATGTTGTTGGTGGGAATATAAACTGGTGCAATATCCACTGATAGATGAATGGATTTTATGTGTGTGTGTGTGTGTGTGTGTGTGGGTGTGGGTATGAATATTATTCAGCCTTTAAAAGAGAAATCCCGCAGTATGAAACAGCATGGATGAAAACAGAGGACATTATGCCAAGTGAAAAAAGCCAGTCACAGAATGACAGAATATTGAATGATTCCACTTGCATGTAGTTGTTTAAAAAGTCAAGTTCATGGAAGCAGAATAGTGGTTGGCAGATGGAAGGGAGAAATGGAAGCTCTTTTTCAATGGGTATGAAGTTTCTGTTATATAAGATAAATAAGTTCTAGAGATCTAGTATATAGTGCAGTACCTCTAGTATAGTATTGTGCACTTTAAAATCTATTAAGAGGGGGATAGATCTCATGTTAAGTATTCTCACTAGAAAAAAAAAACACATAAGGAAATGTTTAGAGATGATGAACTTCTGTGACTGTAATGGTAGCAAAAGTGTGTGCATATGTCCAAACTCATTAAGGTTAGACATTAAATTTGTGTAATTTTTATATATTGTGCATGTGTGTGTACCCAGTCATGTCTGACTCTTTGCAATGCCATGGACTGTTTGCCCTTCATTCTCCTCTGTCCATGGGATTTCCCAGACAAGAATACTGGACTGGGTTGTCATTTCCTTCTCCAAAGTAGGGATTGAACCTGTACCTCCTGTACTAGCAGGTGGATTCTTTTATCACTGTACCTTCTGGGAAGCCCTCTTGGATATTAATTATACCTTAATAAAGCTATAAAATGTTCAAAGAAGCAAAAGATGCATTAACAAAGATGAGCTTGAAAGAATAATTATCAGGAATGAACTGACAGATTTGGAAAAAACAAAACAACAAAAAAAGGAACTTCCAGGATGAAAACCTCATGTGTGAGGGAGGAAAAATGCCTTAGTGGACAATTTAAATAGTAGATAAGATAGAAAAATGCAGATCAAAGTCAAAATGAGTTAATATCTCATACTTCTTAGAATTATTACATATATCTACATATGTATATACACAGTAGGTTTTAGTGAGGATGTGGAGAAATAGCACCCCTTCTATGTTGTTGGTGGGAATATAAACTGGTGCAATATCCACTGATAGATGAATGGATTTTATGTGTGTGTGTGTGTGTGGGTGTGGGTGTGGGTGTGGGTATGAATATTATTCAGCCTTTAAAAGAGAAATCCCGCAGTATGAAACAGCATGGATGAAAACAGAGGACATTATGCCAAGTGAAAAAAGCCAGTCACAGAATGACAGAATATTGAATGATTCCACTTGCATGTAGTTGTTTAAAAAGTCAAGTTCATGGAAGCAGAATAGTGGTTGGCAGATGGAAGGGAGAAATGGAAGCTCTTTTTCAATGGGTATGAAGTTTCTGTTATATAAGATAAATAAGTTCTAGAGATCTAGTATATAGTGCAGTACCTCTAGTATAGTATTGTGCACTTTAAAATCTATTAAGAGGGGGATAGATCTCATGTTAAGTATTCTCACTAGAAAAAAAAAAAAAACACATAAGGAAATGTTTAGAGATGATGAACTTCTGTGACTGTAATGGTAGCAAAAGTGTGTGCATATGTCCAAACTCATTAAGGTTAGACATTAAATTTGTGTAATTTTTATATATTGTGCATGTGTGTGTACCCAGTCATGTCTGACTCTTTGCAATGCCATGGACTGTTTGCCCTTCATTCTCCTCTGTCCATGGGATTTCCCAGACAAGAATACTGGACTGGGTTGTCATTTCCTTCTCCAAAGTAGGGATTGAACCTGTACCTCCTGTACTAGCAGGTGGATTCTTTTATCACTGTACCTTCTGGGAAGCCCTCTTGGATATTAATTATACCTTAATAAAGCTATAAAACTAGAAATTAGGAACAAATTAGTGAACTGGAATTGTACATAAGACATGGCCAAAATGTAGTATCCAGACAGCAAGAGAGAAATACATGTAAAGAATCAAGTTCAGCTCTAGAACGGCTTCTTTTCACTAGGAAACAGCATGCTGCACTACTGGAAATTTGACAACAGCCTCTATACCAACTTACCCCATAAGCTCCTAAATTGAAGAGGAGTCTCCTATAATAAGAAGTCATGGAAGAAGTTCAGTTAACAGTAAAAGAAACTCTTCCCTCATGAAATTATAGGTGTCTTAGAACAGTCTCACAGCTTATTGGAGCCTTTGGTAATTACAGTTCCATTTTCCTTGGCATCTGGGTTGAGTAGCAATTACTAGTTTGTCATTGATCCCTAACAGAGAGGTTGCCTCATTAACTGAAAAGTTAAGTTTCTGACCTGACAAACTCTTTCTACAGTGAGTGACTTTGTATTAAATACCCATTTGATGAGAAAAGCCCCCCAAATTTTGCATTGTGTGATGGAAATGGCACTGCCAGCAACTTAGCAAATTTTATGAACAGACTCTTAGCTTCATGAAAAGCCTCGTGTTTTGCTATTCCCAACTTTCTGGCTCAGTGTCAGCCTAAAAACTTTCCATGATTTACTGTTTGAAGAGTCTCTCTTGCAGCATTGGAAAATCTCAAATAATGCAAAAGCCATAGGCAGTAATAATGATAAATTGCTGGAATCATACAGTAATTGATATGCTCCCCACGGTAGGCTGACTTCAGGTAGTTGTCCTGGTCAGAGAGTACATCATCCCAATATTGATAAAAATATACCTTTGTAAAAATAAATGGGACAACTCTAACAGCCTGGCTACTCATGCCTCACCACAAAGCCACACCAAAATGGCATAATATTTATGGAAGATTGCAAATGTATTTGTTATGTAAAAATATATGTTCATATGAAATGACCACTACTCAAGGATAATAGTCCCTGGGACTGAAATAGTCAGTGAAGCACAGGCAGGTATGTCTAGCAAAGCCTGCTGATTCATGCTCAAGCTCACCATGGTAATGGAACCACCACCAGATGGATATCAATGTAAAATGTAACATGCATGGAGGCCGCTGTTGCCTGAAAAACTCTCTATGACATGCCAACAATACAGCCTTTCTAATGGTAATCTCTAATAGGGCTGTTTGGTCCAGCTCTTTTCAGCTGTTTATGGATTGCTCATAACATGCTTCTTCATTGGCTGAGCTCAAATAGCCCAAAAGCTGGGGAGAAGGACACAGAAGAATCCCAGGACAGTTTAAGACAGCACAATATATTTGTTTCTCTTTCTAAACAGCACACTTATGAAAGGCAAAATAAGTTCCTTTCCTCTTGCGTGTGTGTGTATGTGTGCGTGTAAAATGCCTGATTTTTTTTTTCCTTTGAGAATACCTCTATACAAGTGAACTGGAGCACTGACTTTCCTTAAAGAATTTACCTCCTATAAGAGGTTGCTTATAACAACAAAATGTGACTTCTGACTCTGGTGGAACTCAGCATCCTAGGAAAAAAGGAGGACAGACTTATTCTCATGTACTTCTGCAAACATGTTCATTGCCTTATGAAGTTGAACATTTTCATATACAGTTACATCTTGGCACATAGATAATCCTTTGTCCATTTGTATACCTACTCTTATGCATATGGACCAGGAAGCAAGCATAAGAATACAGGAAAATTGTTCAAAAGAGCAAAAGGACTGAAAACAACCTCCAATGTATATCAATAGGATTCTGGATAAACAAATAGGAATATATTCACAGTGAAATTGTACATGGTAGTGAAAAGGAATGCTTGGAAGCCACTGGTTACTTGCAGCCATATGGATGAATTTTAGGAATGGAACATTGAAAAATAAAATTTGAAAACCTACAAGTCCTAAAATACTGCAAAATTTAAGAACAAGCTGGACTAGCCAATACATTACTTATTTATCTATCATGTAATAAAAATTTTTTTAAGAAAAAGTAATGACAAGTATAAATTCATGATTGGGGTTTGTAACTTTGTGGGGTAAGATAAGAGCAGAGTATAAATGGATATATGCTAAGCTATTGGTGAATCTTTCATTCTTGAATTATGGTGAGTTCAGAGGTATTTTGATGTGTTATTGTGTGATATATATATATATATATATATATATATATATATATGTATATGCATAGCATGAACTTATATATGTCAAATATAATATTTTAAAATGCAATGGAGAAAATAGGTTAAGCATTCTTTAAGTGGTTCTTCAGTAAACTATGTGGGGAACAACTGAGTTACATAATAAATAGGTATATTTAAAGCCAGACTTAAAGATTTCAATATAACATTAATCACTGTGAGTCTCTAAATGGGAGTATATTTCTTAATTGAACCCTTTAGGGAAATAAAATCTCATAAGAAAGTGAGAGTGCCCCATCCCTTCAATTTCCCATACCATCTATCTGCCATTTTATCTAAAAATGCAACATTAAATATCACCTTGATGAATTAAGTATCATTAGTCCACTGACAAATTATAAATATCTTTGGGTAAGATAATATGTTAATCAACAATGTTTTAGTCCACGGAAGTTTCTCTGATAATGATATGTCACTTTTGAAGGCAGAAAGTATCTCTGAGGAAATGGACAACAGGACGTATATTTCACGAGAGAAGGGAGGCCAGGCCTGGGGAATGGAGAAACAGTTGGGACATGTGGGTCTTGGTAGGACTCATGGGCAAGGTATGTGGGAATTTACTGTCAGGTTAGGGAACCTTCTGAAAGGAGAGAACCAGCAAGAGAAGGAGGGAAGGAGTGAGGGGCGGGTAATATGGCTTATTCATCTCCTTTGTATGCTTTGTCCTTGCTTCTTGAATCCTTCCAAGCCTGAACCACTCCTGCTTGAGCTAGGTGTGTTATAACAGACATTGTCAGTGCTTCATATCCTCTTGGCCCACTTAGGTTCACCTGCAGCTTTGATGCACAGTTATGTATACTGAGGACTTCCTGTCTCTCTTTCTACTAAGTGTGATGTTTACCTCAAGTACAGAACAAGCCCATCGTGTCTTGTAATAAAAATTTTTAAGAAAAAGTAATGACAAGTATAAATTCATGATTGGGGTTTGTAACTTTGTGGGGTAAGATAAGAGCAGAGTATAAATGGATATATGCTAAGCTATTGGTGAATCTTTCATTCTTGAATTATGGTGAGTTCAGAGGTATTTTGATGTGTTATTGTGTGATATATATATATATATATATATATATATATATATGTATATGCATAGCATGAACTTATATATGTCAAATATAATATTTTAAAATGCAATGGAGAAAATAGGTTAAGCATTCTTTAAGTGGTTCTTCAGTAAACTATGTGGGGAACAACTGAGTTACATAATAAATAGGTATATTTAAAGCCAGACTTAAAGATTTCAATATAACATTAATCACTGTGAGTCTCTAAATGGGAGTATATTTCTTAATTGAACCCTTTAGGGAAATAAAATCTCATAAGAAAGTGAGAGTGCCCCATCCCTTCAATTTCCCATACCATCTATCTGCCATTTTATCTAAAAATGCAACATTAAATATCACCTTGATGAATTAAGTATCATTAGTCCACTGACAAATTATAAATATCTTTGGGTAAGATAATATGTTAATCAACAATGTTTTAGTCCACGGAAGTTTCTCTGATAATGATATGTCACTTTTGAAGGCAGAAAGTATCTCTGAGGAAATGGACAACAGGACGTATATTTCACGAGAGAAGGGGGAGGCCAGGCCTGGGGAATGGAGAAACAGTTGGGACATGTGGGTCTTGGTAGGACTCATGGGCAAGGTATGTGGGAATTTACTGTCAGGTTAGGGAACCTTCTGAAAGGAGAGAACCAGCAAGAGAAGGAGGGAAGGAGTGAGGGGCGGGTAATATGGCTTATTCATCTCCTTTGTATGCTTTGTCCTTGCTTCTTGAATCCTTCCAAGCCTGAACCACTCCTGCTTGAGCTAGGTGTGTTATAACAGACATTGTCAGTGCTTCATATCCTCTTGGCCCACTTAGGTTCACCTGCAGCTTTGATGCACAGTTATGTATACTGAGGACTTCCTGTCTCTCTTTCTACTAAGTGTGATGTTTACCTCAAGTACAGAACAAGCCCATCGTGTCTTGTTTTTAAAATCACCAAGAGCTACCCTCAACTACTGATGGGAAATGAGATGGTTAAGTACCCCAGTTATCTCCTACCTCAGAGGGGTGTTTGCATTGTCTTTGGATGATTCCCAGAGCGTTGAACTTCACTTGCTCACTGTGGTAGCTTTGCCATTAACACTTTCTCTTTATGGCTCTCCTCCCTTCCCTTCTCAGCTTGCCATTCTCACACCATGTTTCCTGGGATCACCTCCAAAGCAAACTACTAGACCTAAATCTTTATCTCAGGGTCAGCGTTTAGAGGATGAAAAATTGGCATGTATGCATTCAGATTTTTAAACGCCTTCTCCTTCCTTTTTAATTGGTTCAGTAGCATTTCTTGTGGATATAGAAAAGGCCAGTGTAAATGTTAGATGCTGCAGCATTCTAAATATGGCGCATTATTGTGGTATCCGTGCTGAAGTATATTTACATAAAATTCTTTTAATCAATACTGTGTTTCTCGCTCCTACTACCATCAGGGCAAAGGCTTAGCATGCTGCACAAAATAAAGTTATTTCTGCTGCAGGCGGGTAACTTATCATTAAGCCTCAACTGTCAAACTCAATACAGAAAAATCTAGAAGCCAGTCTGACTGACTGTTTTTGAAGCTGTGGTACATGGTGGGGAGGTGAAAGTAGGAAAATGAGAAGGAGGAGGAGGCTCATGCCTTTCTAATCAAGAGCTGATGCTTTCCAGCATTGTCACTTTCCGCACATGTCAGTAGAGGAGGGTTTTTCTAATCACCAATGATCTTTGAAGAGTTTAACAGGCAATTCTATCTTGTATTTTGAAAATTTGGAGCACTAGTGCCTCACATTAGAACCAGATTTGTAGATAACCAGTTAGACCTTGTGAAGTCAGTCTGACCCATAACTAAATATATGTCTAGGGTACTGGCAAGTATAGTCTTTGGGCTGTTTTCTTTCAGTAAATGCACGTTGTACAATGGTACTTAGGATAATAATAAGGCAAGCAACTTTTACCACTGGTTCAAGCTGGAAATGCCTGATTGTTTAGATATCCACTCGTGTTTGTAAATAAGCGAGGCGCCCTTGGCCTGCCGTTTCTGAGGTAATTGCTTTTGGCAATATTACAAGACAAATTGGGAAGTAATCAGATTTCTCTCAAGCTCCCTTGAACCAGATAGCGAATCCATGTTGACTGCACTGTTTCCACTGAGGAGAATGGGGAACCAATTGAATGCCTTCCTCTGACTTGTCAGCCAGATGGCAAGGGCCCAGAGCCTCGGAATGTAGAATAAGAAATAGGCCCCTCTGAAAAAGGATGGTGTCTACTTTTGATAAAGTCAGAGGAAGATCTACATAGAGATCAACCATAAAGTCCTGGGTATCCTTCCTTGACCTCCCCTGAGGACAGAATAGCACTGATGAATGTGCTTTTCTTGATAATTTAGGCAAGGATCCAATAAACAATCTCAAAACACACAGTGCCTCCTTATATGTGCATTGAAAATGAGGAACTGGCAAGCACCTCTGTATAGTTCAGGGTAACACTAAACCCCAGGGAAAAAAAAAAAAGGTGGGTCCTGGGAGATTTTATAGCTGAACAGTTGTTCTAATGTGAGGTGGTTCTAAAGTCTTAGGTGAAAACAAAGTGGTCAGGTCAACCACAATTCCTATACAGTCATGCTAAAGGAATGACTCTGTTAATTTAAGCTCTGAGACCAATCATGGGCAAAGTTTGACATTTGTGATCAGTTTTCTACTTTTGTATTCCTCGGTGTACTGGAACCAACCTGTATTTGTTAGAAAGAGTCACTGTGAGTGTCTCTTCCCAGGTCTGTCTTCAGTGACACCACATGGTAACCTGAAATTATCCATCGTAGGAGTATTTATGCCACAAAAACAGGAAGTGGGCACATACATATAAATCAGAGCTCCCTCCAACCCCACCCTGTTGTTAAACATTTATAAATGTGTGCCCATTTATATTGAAATAAAAAAAAGGGTTACTTGTTTGGCCAGAGAATTCATCTCACTCAGATACTTTGGTCATGATGAGCGTGGGCCTCCGGGCAGCATTGGAATATTCATGAGTAAATGCACGTTGTACAATGGTACTTAGGATAATAATAAGGCAAGCAACTTTTACCACTGGTTCAAGCTGGAAATGCCTGATTGTTTAGATATCCACTCGTGTTTGTAAATAAGCGAGGCGCCCTTGGCCTGCCGTTTCTGAGGTAATTGCTTTTGGCAATATTACAAGACAAATTGGGAAGTAATCAGATTTCTCTCAAGCTCCCTTGAACCAGATAGCGAATCCATGTTGACTGCACTGTTTCCACTGAGGAGAATGGGGAACCAATTGAATGCCTTCCTCTGACTTGTCAGCCAGATGGCAAGGGCCCAGAGCCTCGGAATGTAGAATAAGAAATAGGCCCCTCTGAAAAAGGATGGTGTCTACTTTTGATAAAGTCAGAGGAAGATCTACATAGAGATCAACCATAAAGTCCTGGGTATCCTTCCTTGACCTCCCCTGAGGACAGAATAGCACTGATGAATGTGCTTTTCTTGATAATTTAGGCAAGGATCCAATAAACAATCTCAAAACACACAGTGCCTCCTTATATGTGCATTGAAAATGAGGAACTGGCAAGCACCTCTGTATAGTTCAGGGTAACACTAAACCCCAGGGAAAAAAAAAAAAGGTGGGTCCTGGGAGATTTTATAGCTGAACAGTTGTTCTAATGTGAGGTGGTTCTAAAGTCTTAGGTGAAAACAAAGTGGTCAGGTCAACCACAATTCCTATACAGTCATGCTAAAGGAATGACTCTGTTAATTTAAGCTCTGAGACCAATCATGGGCAAAGTTTGACATTTGTGATCAGTTTTCTACTTTTGTATTCCTCGGTGTACTGGAACCAACCTGTATTTGTTAGAAAGAGTCACTGTGAGTGTCTCTTCCCAGGTCTGTCTTCAGTGACACCACATGGTAACCTGAAATTATCCATCGTAGGAGTATTTATGCCACAAAAACAGGAAGTGGGCACATACATATAAATCAGAGCTCCCTCCAACCCCACCCTGTTGTTAAACATTTATAAATGTGTGCCCATTTATATTGAAATAAGAAACAAAAACAAGCAGAGAACTTCGGCTTCTTGCCTTTGGCCAGAGAATTCATCTCACTCAGATACTTTGGTCATGATGAGCGTGGGCCTCCGGGCAGCATTGGAATATTCATGAGTCAGTGTGCTTTATCTGGTAAGTGTCTAATTTTCAAACTCTGGGCAAGTGACCCAATCTCTGTGAGATTTAGACTTCTCATATGCAAAAACAGTGGTAATACCTGCCCTATCTATTTCACAGGCATGTGGTGTGATTGCAAATGAATAATGCATGTAAAGAAAACCAATTACAATATACATATAATTATTATATATTAGGATATGTTTAATATACTTATATATAACATTATGGTGATAATAACTAATAATTGACATTTATTTAATGTTTACTATGAGCCAAACACTGTTCTAAGTGCTCTGCCTATTTGAATCATTTTATCCTCAACCACATAAGGACGTGCAATTATCATTCCCATTTTACACTTGTGAAAATTAAGGTACAATGAAGTTTAATAACTTGCTGAAGATCACAACATTAGTAAGTGGCAGAGCTGAGGTGACAGACTCAGGCAATCTAGCCTCGGATCCTGAGCTCTTAACCACTATAGAGATTAAATATCTAAGGTAAATTATAGATATCTTTAATAGATAATGTATTTGCTCTAAGAATATAAACCTTAATTTCTGCATTGGTACTTTTTTAGATAAATCTCAAACTATCATAGTGAAAAGAAAAAAAATTTAAACTCCATGGACACTTTCTGTTTGCTTCAGATTTTATATCATATCAAGGATAAAAAAATTGGTATTAATATAATTCTAAGAAAGCTCCAAGATTTAAAGTTTCATGAATCTTTAAAAGCAAGTAAAACTATATAGTGGGAATGTATTATCAAATATTTGGCGGGGAGAGACAAAAATCTGGTTCATAAAATCAGTCCTACCATGTTGGCTATATATACATATGTGTGTGTGTGTATGTATATATATGTTTATTTTGATCCTAGTTTATGTGCAATTTTATGATCTTTTTCAATGTAAAATTATAGCATAGTCTCCTTGTTGCTAAAAATACACATAAAGGTTGTTTAATGGGTAGTTAGAATAACCATACCATATATTACTTGTTTCTCTACTTTTGACATTTACATGTGTTTGCTTATCCTCTCTTTTAATATAAATGCTGGCATATTCACCTGTTTTACATGTAGCTATTATAATATTTGGGATTATATTTTAATTCTTACAAAGTTTTATAAATTAATCAGTTCAAATGAGATAAAAAAGTATTTACTGACTTTGGCACTTATTGTGATAAGTATTTCCCTATATATGTATAACATTTGTTTATAATATCATTTTCCCATGATAAGTAGTGGGTGATGTCATACTAAGATGGGTTGTAGGTGAAGGTTTTAATTTTAGGATATGTTTAATATACTTATATATAACATTATGTGATAATAACTAATAATGGACATTTATTTAATGTTTACTATGAGCCAAACACTGTTCTAAGTGCTCTGCCTATTTGAATCATATTATCCTCAACCACATAAGGACGTGCAATTATCATTCCCATTTTACACTTGTGAAAATTAAGGTACAATGAAGTTTAATAACTTGCTGAAGATCACAACATTAGTAAGTGGCAGAGCTGAGGTGACAGACTCAGGCAATCTAGCCTCGGATCCTGAGCTCTTAACCACTATAGAGATTAAATATCTAAGGTAAATTATAGATATCTTTAATAGATAATGTATTTGCTCTAAGAATATAAACCTTAATTTCTGCATTGGTACTTTTTTAGATAAATCTCAAACTATCATAGTGAAAAGAAAAAAAATTTAAACTCCATGGACACTTTCTGTTTGCTTCAGATTTTATATCATATCAAGGATAAAAAAATTGGTATTAATATAATTCTAAGAAAGCTCCAAGATTTAAAGTTTCATGAATCTTTAAAAGCAAGTAAAACTATATAGTGGGAATGTATTATCAAATATTTGGCGGGGAGAGACAAAAATCTGGTTCATAAAATCAGTCCTACCATGTTGGCTATATATACATATGTGTGTGTGTGTATGTATATATATGTTTATTTTGATCCTAGTTTATGTGCAATTTTATGATCTTTTTCAATGTAAAATTATAGCATAGTCTCCTTGTTGCTAAAAATACACATAAAGGTTGTTTAATGGGTAGTTAGAATAACCATACCATATATTACTTGTTTCTCTACTTTTGACATTTACATGTGTTTGCTTATCCTCTCTTTTAATATAAATGCTGGCATATTCACCTGTTTTACATGTAGCTATTATAATATTTGGGATTATATTTTAATTCTTACAAAGTTTTATAAATTAATCAGTTCAAATGAGATAAAAAAGTATTTACTGACTTTGGCACTTATTGTGATAAGTATTTCCCTATATATGTATAACATTTGTTTATAATATCATTTTCAGAGTAGTAGAGATTCCATGATAGAGATGTGTAGTTGGACTTGCATGTCATACTAAGATGGGTTGTAGGTGAAGGTTTTAATTTTGGTTAAAATGGCAATGTCTGGCTGTTAGGATGATTGCTCTGAAAGGAGACACAAAGTTATCAATGGGAAGTCTAGATTGGTATCTGCAAGACCACATAAGAGGATTTTTACAAGAGTTTGGCAGATATAACAGTTCTTAATTAGGTCATTAGTAATAAAGAACAAAAGAATAAGACATATTTGTAAAATAACTGGGAAATAAAATCAACAAAATTGATGACTAATTGAATGAGGTGTAAGGAGAAATTTGAGGGAAGAAAGCTTCTCAACAAAGTTTTGCATATGTTAAATTTGATAGGCCTACTTTCTACTCAAGCAGATAAGTCCTGTAAGTAGTTTGATATGTGAATACAAATATATGCACTCAAAACCCTGGGAGCAGTGATCATAAAAATATAGTGGATGAGATGTCTTAAAGATAGAGAATGGATGAGATGTCTTAAACATGCTATTTAAAAAAGCGGAGGGCAAAAAACAGGAATCAGAGAAGGACAGAGAAGTCCAAAACAAACAAAAACCAACCAACTAAACAAGTCAAGAAAAGCAGGCATCAAAGAGCTATGGATAGAATTGGCAGAAGACAACATCATGGAGGCCAAAGAATGAAAAACTTTAAAGAAAGAGTAAGTTGTTGGGAGTGTCACAGTAGTCAGGAAACATGATGCCTGAAAGATATCCTAGTTTATGTGCAATTTTATGATCTTTTTCAATGTAAAATTATAGCATAGTCTCCTTGTTGCTAAAAATACACATAAAGGTTGTTTAATGGGTAGTTAGAATAACCATACCATATATTACTTGTTTCTCTACTTTTGACATTTACATGTGTTTGCTTATCCTCTCTTTTAATATAAATGCTGGCATATTCACCTGTTTTACATGTAGCTATTATAATATTTGGGATTATATTTTAATTCTTACAAAGTTTTATAAATTAATCAGTTCAAATGAGATAAAAAAGTATTTACTGACTTTGGCACTTATTGTGATAAGTATTTCCCTATATATGTATAACATTTGTTTATAATATCATTTTCAGAGTAGTAGAGATTCCATGATAGAGATGTGTAGTTGGACTTGCATGTCATACTAAGATGGGTTGTAGGTGAAGGTTTTAATTTTGGTTAAAATGGCAATGTCTGGCTGTTAGGATGATTGCTCTGAAAGGAGACACAAAGTTATCAATGGGAAGTCTAGATTGGTATCTGCAAGACCACATAAGAGGATTTTTACAAGAGTTTGGCAGATATAACAGTTCTTAATTAGGTCATTAGTAATAAAGAACAAAAGAATAAGACATATTTGTAAAATAACTGGGAAATAAAATCAACAAAATTGATGACTAATTGAATGAGGTGTAAGGAGAAATTTGAGGGAAGAAAGCTTCTCAACAAAGTTTTGCATATGTTAAATTTGATAGGCCTACTTTCTACTCAAGCAGATAAGTCCTGTAAGTAGTTTGATATGTGAATACAAATATATGCACTCAAAACCCTGGGAGCAGTGATCATAAAAATATAGTGGATGAGATGTCTTAAAGATAGAGAATGGATGAGATGTCTTAAACATGCTATTTAAAAAAGCGGAGGGCAAAAAACAGGAATCAGAGAAGGACAGAGAAGTCCAAAACAAACAAAAACCAACCAACTAAACAAGTCAAGAAAAGCAGGCATCAAAGAGCTATGGATAGAATTGGCAGAAGACAACATCATGGAGGCCAAAGAATGAAAAACTTTAAAGAAAGAGTAAGTTGTTGGGAGTGTCACAGTAGTCAGGAAACATGATGCCTGAAAGATATCCTTTAGGTTTTGAGAAACAGAGGCCACCAGAATGGATTGTAGGGAAGTCAAGCTGCAGATACCTCTGCATCAAAAGTGAGTCAGTTTTCATTCCTAATCTTTACTTATCTTCTATGAGACAAATTTGGTTTTAATTTTTCAACTTATTTTTGTTTTCTGCTCATTTACTTATTGAAGTCAGTGATTTTCAATGAAAGATCTGGGACCCTCAGGGAGTTTCCAAGATCCTTTCAAGGGGTTCACAAAGCCAAAATTATTTTTGTAATAATACTAAGCCATCGTCTGCCTCCTACAACTATCATTTTCTCATGAACATATGAGGGAGTTTTCCAGAGGTTGCAAAAGCAACATTATCATCATTTTGACAGTTCATAGAATGTGTATTAGTTAATGAAATCTATTTTCTGTAATTGTGTTTTAAAAATTGCTCAGTTTTAATTTGTCAGTATAGTAACTCTTAACATATGTAACCCATATAACCAAAAACTCCTTTATGTTCTTAGTTATTTTTCAGAATATAAGAGAGGGCTGGTACACCTAAAATTGGGAATTCTGATTGAACCAATGTTTTCTTTGTTTTCCCATATGATTTAGAATGTATATACCTGATTTTATTTCTACAAGTGTTTAAGGAAAAAGAACAAATATACATACTGGTTGTAAATATCAAAAATTAAGTCACCCTATTGACATAGGTAGGCTTTCTTAGTGGATCAGAGGTAAAGAAACCATCTGCCAATACAGGAGATGTGGGTTCAATCCCTAGGTCAGAAAGATCCCCTGAAGAAAGAAATGGCAACCCACTCCAGTACTCTTGATTGGAAAATTCCATGAACAGAGGGGCCTAGTGGACTAAAGAACAGGGGGGTTGCAAAAAAGTCAGACATGACTTAGTGACTAAAACAATAACAACCTTGACAAAACTAAAATGAAGGTGGAAATATTAAGTCTTTGTACTAAAATGAAGTGTAAATATTGAATTCCCCTTCATTCCTCCTGTGTTCACTTACTAGTTTTGGAAATACAAATTCAAGCTATAATTAATTTAATCTTCTTGTATTATCAGTCAGATTTTCTCAAGCCATATTTTTAACATGGCTACCATTTTGAATGTAATTTTTATGATCTTTTTTCATAATTATTGTTTTATATCTGAATTAATAGTAAATCTTTGGAGCCATTTCATAAAATTTCCTTAAATTGCCTTCATGCAGGAATTAAAGCATGACTGAGTATAGAGTTATCATATTATATACTTTTATTCATCCCACAAAATTCTGAATAAGTGGAACCATATCTTCTGGCTTTTAATATTGGATGACACTCTCAGAAAAGCTTTATTTCTTAAAAAAAGTTCTTTGGTAGTATTATGTACTGAATCAGGCCATTCACCAAAAAATTCATATATTTAAATCCTAACTTCTAACATAGAATATGACTGTATTTGAGGAGAGGGTCTTTTAAAAGGTAATTAACTTAAAATTAGGCTGTTAGAGTGAGCCTTATTTCAATATGGCTCGTATCCTTATTAAAAAAAAAAAAAAAAAAAAAAAAAACTAGGGACTAGGACTCAGAAACACAGAGGAAAGACCATGTGAAAACACATAGAGAAGATAGCCACCTACAAGCCCAGGAGAAACAAATGCTGCCAATACTTTGATCATGAACTTCTAGCCTCCAGAACTGTGAGAATGAAGTTCTGTTTTTTAAGCCTTCTGGTCTGTGGTACTTTGTTATGGCAACCAAAGAAAACTAATATGGGTGGGAAGCTTCATTATTTTGGTCTGCAACTCTACAAAGAAATTGTATGTAATATTATTCTAGAAGTGAACAATATATGACTACCTGGTGCTTCTGAAACTGCAGTACAGAATACCATAATACTTTTGCAGAATGTTAATTGGTGTTACTTGGAAAAAAAGGAAATTCATGGCAATTTTGGAAAACACCAGATTATAGCATAATTTATTCAAGATGTTAATATGCAGTTTTTCATCTTGAATATCTAAGATGGATTACTGATTTGTTATCATTTTCTGAAACCCACCTCTTTCTGAACAGGAACACTAATCCAATAAACATATTTTGAGAATTAAAAAAATTACTTTTGATATTTGTTGCAAATTGAGATCTTTCCATCTGTTGACTTGTATCTTTTTTCAGATACAAAAAAGATGCCCACGCCCTTCTCTTGTTGTTGTTGTTGTTGTTCAGTCATGCAGTCATGTCTAACTCTTTGTGACACCATGGACTATAGCCCACTGGAGCTTCCTGTCCTTTACTGTCTCTTGGAGTTTGCTCATACTCAGGCCCGTTGAGTCAATGATGCCATCCAACCATCTCATCTTCTGTCACCCTTTCTCCTTCTGTCCTCAGTCTTTCTCAGCAAAGGTCTTTTCCAGTAAGTTTTTAACCTAGCCTCCTGACACTTTATTTCTTAAAAAAAGTTCTTTGGTAGTATTATGTACTGAATCAGGCCACTCACCAAAAAATTCATATATTTAAATCCTAACTTCTAACATAGAATATGACTGTATTTGAGGAGAGGATCTTTTAAAAGGTAATTAACTTAAAATTAGGCTGTTAGAGTGAGCCTTATTTCAATATGGCTCGTATCCTTATTAAAAAAAAAAAAAAAAAAAACTAGGGACTAGGACTCAGAAACACAGAGGAAAGACCATGTGAAAACACATAGAGAAGATAGCCACCTACAAGCCCAGGAGAAACAAATGCTGCCAATACTTTGATCATGAACTTCTAGCCTCCAGAACTGTGAGAATGAAGTTCTGTTTTTTAAGCCTTCTGGTCTGTGGTACTTTGTTATGGCAACCAAAGAAAACTAATATGGGTGGGAAGCTTCATTATTTTGGTCTGCAACTCTACAAAGAAATTGTATGTAATATTATTCTAGAAGTGAACAATATATGACTACCTGGTGCTTCTGAAACTGCAGTACAGAATACCATAATACTTTTGCAGAATGTTAATTGGTGTTACTTGGAAAAAAAGGAAATTCATGGCAATTTTGGAAAACACCAGATTATAGCATAATTTATTCAAGATGTTAATATGCAGTTTTTCATCTTGAATATCTAAGATGGATTACTGATTTGTTATCATTTTCTGAAACCCACCTCTTTCTGAACAGGAACACTAATCCAATAAACATATTTTGAGAATTAAAAAAATTACTTTTGATATTTGTTGCAAATTGAGATCTTTCCATCTGTTGACTTGTATCTTTTTTCAGATACAAAAAAGATGCCCACGCCCTTCTCTTGTTGTTGTTGTTGTTGTTCAGTCATGCAGTCATGTCTAACTCTTTGTGACACCATGGACTATAGCCCACTGGAGCTTCCTGTCCTTTACTGTCTCTTGGAGTTTGCTCATACTCAGGCCCGTTGAGTCAATGATGCCATCCAACCATCTCATCTTCTGTCACCCTTTCTCCTTCTGTCCTCAGTCTTTCTCAGCAAAAGGTCTTTTCCAGTAAGTCACTCTTCACATCAAGTTACCAAAATATTGGAGCTTTAGCTTCCATATCAGTCCTTCCAGTGAATATTCAAGGTTGATTTCCTTTAGAACTGACTGGTTTGATCTCCTTGCTGTCTGAGGGACTCTCAAAAGTCTTCTCCAGCACCACAGTTTGAAAGTACCAATTCTTCCTGGTGCTCAGCCTTCTTTATGGTCTGATTCTTACATCCATCCATGACTACAGGAAAAACCATAGTTTTCCATTCCTATTTCTAGTGCTAAGTTTTCCAAATTTGCTGACATATTGAATGCAGCATTTTAACAGCATCATCTTTTGGAATATAAAATTGCTTAGCTGGAATTTCGTCACCTCGATTAACTATGTTTATAGTAATCCTTCCTAAGGCCAACTTGACTTCATACTCCAGGATGTCTGGCTCTAGGTGAGTGATCACACCATCATGGTTATCTTGGTCATTAGGAGCTCCTCTGTATCTATGGTCCCAAATTTTGATTGAAGTTTATTTTTCCTTTCCCATTTGACCTAATTCTTTTATTTTTAAATGCCATTGGCCATGAATACAGTTTCCTTTTTTTCCTGTTTCACATTCTAATCTTTTATATTTTAATCTTTTGTCTTAATGCTCTGGAAGGTTTCCCAAAATTTCTTTAATCACTGATTTAATTTTATGAGGTATCAATTGTGCTCTTTATTTCTAAAGCTGATGTATATTCAGATGTTTTATTTTTAGTTTCCTTAGAATAGTTCCTTGTTTTATTCTGGACTCTTTTAAATATTTTGGCTATTTGTTCAGCATTCCTTTCATCTAAGACGGTTTTGTCTTAGTTTATATTTAATCTCCTTTTTTAGTGTTCATGTCCTTCCATTTAGTAATAAGTATAAAATCTTCTTTCCTCAAAACATTTCTGTTTACTATAGTAAATCATTCAAGTTTCTTTTACTTTCTCTTGGAGTTTGCTCATACTCAGGCCCGTTGAGTCAATGATGCCATCCAACCATCTCATCTTCTGTCACCCTTTCTCCTTCTGTCCTCAGTCTTTCTCAGCAAAAGGTCTTTTCCAGTAAGTCACTCTTCACATCAAGTTACCAAAATATTGGAGCTTTAGCTTCCATATCAGTCCTTCCAGTGAATATTCAAGGTTGATTTCCTTTAGAACTGACTGGTTTGATCTCCTTGCTGTCTGAGGGACTCTCAAAAGTCTTCTCCAGCACCACAGTTTGAAAGTACCAATTCTTCCTGGTGCTCAGCCTTCTTTATGGTCTGATTCTTACATCCATCCATGACTACAGGAAAAACCATAGTTTTCCATTCCTATTTCTAGTGCTAAGTTTTCCAAATTTGCTGACATATTGAATGCAGCATTTTAACAGCATCATCTTTTGGAATATAAAATTGCTTAGCTGGAATTTCGTCACCTCGATTAACTATGTTTATAGTAATCCTTCCTAAGGCCAACTTGACTTCATACTCCAGGATGTCTGGCTCTAGGTGAGTGATCACACCATCATGGTTATCTTGGTCATTAGGAGCTCCTCTGTATCTATGGCCAATTTAGATTGAAGTTTATTTTTTCCTTTCCCATTTGACCTAATTCTTTTATTTTTTAAATGCCATTGGCCATGAATACAGTTTCCTTTTTTTCCTGTTTCACATTCTAATCTTTTATATTTTAATCTTTTGTCTTAATGCTCTGGAAGGTTTCCCAAAATTTCTTTAATCACTGATTTAATTTTATGAGGTATCAATTGTGCTCTTTATTTCTAAAGCTGATGTATATTCAGATGTTTTATTTTTAGTTTCCTTAGAATAGTTCCTTGTTTTATTCTGGACTCTTTTAAATATTTTGGCTATTTGTTCAGCATTCCTTTCATCTAAGACGGTTTTGTCTTAGTTTATATTTAATCTCCTTTTTTAGTGTTCATGTCCTTCCATTTAGTAATAAGTATAAAATCTTCTTTCCTCAAAACATTTCTGTTTACTATAGTAAATCATTCAAGTTTCTTTTACTTTCATTCTTGAGTAAATTTTTTCACCTTGAGCAATGGGTATAGATTCTTTTCACTGACTCCACAGTAAGTGTGTGTATGTGTGCTGTGTATTTGTAGGTTTATTCATATGTTTGAGAATCCACATACTCATTAATGATAGGACTATTCAGATTAGTTATTTGCTGGTATTTGGAATGGGAGGACTCTTGTTGATTGTTGTCATGGCTTACTCAGATGCCACCAGCATCTACTTTAAACGATTAAGTCAGAAGCCTTGCTGTCTTTCCCCACATGAATTTTTCTTATCCAGTTATTAATTACCTAATTGCAATAGTTAATATTTTTGCGATTGCTATGTGCCAATTATTATCTAAGTGCTTTAGATGTTTCCACTTGTTTAAGCCTCACAAAATCCTTTGGGGAACCTGAGGCACAATCAGGTCAAGAAACTTGCCCAAGGCCATGCAACGTTAAGGAGTCAAGCCTAGGTACTTGACCACTGTGCATCTTTTGTACAGGGTGAGATGAGGTCTCGCTCTCCCACTGCCTCATTATCTGACCACAAAGAATTATCTCAGATATTCACTAATTATTTGAAAATGTCTTGCAGTCCTTCTCTTACTTGAAAAGGTTACTTTAGAGTGCAGTGGATACAAGTTTGCTTCCACGGCCTTGAAAAATTCTCACAGTATAGGGAATGTTGCCCTGGCCATGACTATGATTGGCTTGATATTGTTCTTGGAAAATAGTCTTCAATTAGATACAGAAAGAGAAGTTCTGATGGGTATAATGGTAAATTCTCACGAGTATAGGGAATGTTGCCCTGATTTAATTTTATGAGGTATCAATTGTGCTCTTTATTTCTAAAGCTGATGTATATTCAGATGTTTTATTTTTAGTTTCCTTAGAATAGTTCCTTGTTTTATTCTGGACTCTTTTAAATATTTTGGCTATTTGTTCAGCATTCCTTTCATCTAAGACGGTTTTGTCTTAGTTTATATTTAATCTCCTTTTTTAGTGTTCATGTCCTTCCATTTAGTAATAAGTATAAAATCTTCTTTCCTCAAAACATTTCTGTTTACTATAGTAAATCATTCAAGTTTCTTTTTACTTTCATTCTTGAGTAAATTTTTTCACCTTGAGCAATGGGTATAGATTCTTTTCACTGACTCCACAGTAAGTGTGTGTATGTGTGCTGTGTATTTGTAGGTTTATTCATATGTTTGAGAATCCACATACTCATTAATGATAGGACTATTCAGATTAGTTATTTGCTGGTATTTGGAATGGGAGGACTCTTGTTGATTGTTGTCATGGCTTACTCAGATGCCACCAGCATCTACTTTAAACGATTAAGTCAGAAGCCTTGCTGTCTTTCCCCACATGAATTTTTCTTATCCAGTTATTAATTACCTAATTGCAATAGTTAATATTTTTGCGATTGCTATGTGCCAATTATTATCTAAGTGCTTTAGATGTTTCCACTTGTTTAAGCCTCACAAAATCCTTTGGGGAACCTGAGGCACAATCAGGTCAAGAAACTTGCCCAAGGCCATGCAACGTTAAGGAGTCAAGCCTAGGTACTTGACCACTGTGCATCTTTTTTGTACAGGGTGAGATGAGGTCTCGCTCTCCCACTGCCTCATTATCTGACCACAAAGAATTATCTCAGATATTCACTAATTATTTGAAAATGTCTTGCAGTCCTTCTCTTACTTGAAAAGATTACTTTAGAGTGCAGTGCATACAAGTTTGCTTCCACGGCCTTGAAAAATTCTCACGAGTATAGGGAATGTTGCCCTGGCCATGACTATGATTGGCTTGATATTGTTCTTGGAAAATAGTCTTCAATTAGATACAGAAAGAGAAGTTCTGATGGGTATAATGGTATGTAATGGCCCTGTCCAGCTCAAACAGTATCTTTGACAGAGTAGAGAGGTGTATGAAGAAGCCTCTCTGTTAAGACATCAAGTTTTTGACACAAGTACACAGTGGGATTCGATGGAAATGTCCTTCTTTGTTCTTGCCTAGCCTTGATAATCTGCCTTAGGGCTCCTCTACTGTGGTCCTGAAAATTTCTCCTGGGATGATGCAAACTGTGAAGAACATTCCTAGTTACTTGCACTATTGAAACTGTGCTTGTCTTTGTGCATTTGCATAAATACATAAAAGAGAAAGCTTAATCTTATTATTTTATACAAAGTGGCAAGTCAGTTTGATGTTATGACCAGACAATTTGGAATATGGAGAATCAGGGATAGGTGTGTGAGTGAGGTCACTGAGGGCAATGGTTCACAATGTAGATAAGACAATTTCACAATGAAAAATAACATCTAAAACATCAAGGCCAGAACTGTGATGGAAAGGAAGAAATTAACTTAAAAAGGACCAATAGTGGCAGTCAGGTAAATGAGCCGGAGGAACTTAGAGAAAATATGCAATGTGGTTATGAGCTACAAAGAATATATTTCTTAGATGGATGTCTTTGGCTATTTTCATGGCTAGAAGAAAGTTATTAAGCCAAATAATTTAAATTAATTTATTATGAATTATATATTAACCTATTAACAAAAAAATCATTTAAACACAACCCAAACCCCATCATCTAAGGTGCCAAAGACTGTAACCCTAAAACATCCTAAGAAGAGGGAGATTTTTTAAAATTCATTTTACTTTTTGCTTTCACAGAGTTTTGTTGTTTACAGATATGTATAATCCCAGATTAGTCATATGTATATCCCTGGCCCCTTCCCTCCTCTACCCCCCGAAGAGGGAGATTTTTAGCCAGACTTTTTGTTCTGTGGATTGATTGCACTGAACCAGGTTTTTTGGACTGTCACTGAAGTAAATCATAGTATCTATAGGAGTATATCACATATTGTATCAAATATTCAAAATTTCTATTTTGAGTGAATAGGTGAATGAAAGAGTTGACTGTGAATGCTTAACGAATAGCAGTGAAGCATAGGATAGATTCATCTGGACATGCACAACAGGAGGCCCATGATTCAGACTTGATGCCCTCAGTCACTCTAAGTAGGAGACTTCTGGCAAAGTGGAATACTTAGAGAACCAAACAGGAGAATATTTTATTCCTGAATGGTTTCCCTTTGGCCTTTTGCTGATTGGGATAATCAGGTCCTTAGGTTACTCTTTGATGTAAAAAAATATGGTCAGTGAATCACTAATGGATGTATATGGTAAATGTCAGCAAGGAAATGAAAATGCATCATTCATCACTTTGAAGATCAGCTACAACTAAGATAGATTTAAGATTATTAAAGGTGTTAGAAAAAAATAGAATTCAGAGCAATTATATTCTGAAAATATTAGAAAATCAGAAGGACAGAAAGTTCTTCAATTTTTTGACCTGGTCCTGGATATAAACGTACATGTTATATGTAGGTGGTAGCGTACTACAATTAATTAAAGTGAAGCCCATGAAATTCCCCATGGCTTGTTTTTAATGTCATGAATTTTTCTCACTATTCTCTATTCTCCTGACTTGTGTGTCAGGAGCTCTTAAATTACTGCCATAACTAGGTACTTATTTGTAGTTTTATTTTCAGGTTAAAATGAATGACCAAAAAGTTCCTAACAAAGCTTATTCTAAAGTAAGACTAAGCATGTGATCTTGTACTGGTTTTGGTAGAAGTGACCTCTCTGTTTCATTTATGGGAGAAACTACTTGTTCAACAAAATACACTTTTTATTCCTTCTTAGGCTACTGAACTAGACTGTATTTCTTTTTTCATTTTTTTATTTTGTAGTATTTTTATTTTGGAGTATATTTGACTAACAATGTTGTGTTAATTTCAGGTATACAGAAAAGTGATTCAGTTATACAAGAATCTATTCTTTTTCAAATGCTTTTCCCATTTAGGTTCTTACAGAATATTGAGCAGAGTTCCCTGTGCCATATAGTAGGTCCTTATTGGTTATCTGTTTTAAGTATAGGAGTTTGTACATGTCAATCCCAAACTCCCAATCTATCTTTCCCTCCTACCCTTTTCCTTTAATAACCATACATTCATTCTCTGAGTCTGTGAGTCTGTTTCTGTTTTGGAAATAAGTTCATTTGTGTCATTTTTCCTTAGACTCTTCATATAAGCAATATTTGTCTTTCTCAGTTTGACTTACTTTGCTTATTATGATCATTTCCAGGTCCATCTTTGCTGACTTACTTTGCTTATTATGATCATTTCCAGGTCCATCTTTGCTGCCAGAAATAGCATCATTTAATTCTTTTTAATGACTGAGTAATGTTCTATTGTATATATGTACCATATCTTCTTTATCCATTCACTGGTCAGTGGACATTTAGGTTGCTTCCATGTGTTGGCTATTGCAAATAGTATT
This sequence comes from Tragulus kanchil, assembly GCA_022376925.1. Lineage (NCBI taxonomy): Eukaryota > Metazoa > Chordata > Mammalia > Artiodactyla > Tragulidae > Tragulus > Tragulus kanchil. The sequence goes on along the minus strand of JAIOJX010000030.1, from coordinate 77,543,656 downwards.
GCTATGAACATTGGGGTGCATGCATCTTTCAAATTAGCTTTTTTCTTTGGGTATATGCTCAGGAGCTGGATTCCTTGATAACATCGTAGTTTTATTTTTAAATATTTAAGGAACCTCTCTTCTGTTCTCCATAGTGGCTATACCAATTTACATTCTCACCAACAGTGTAAGAGGGTTCCCTTTTCCCCACACCCTTTCCAGCATTTGTTGTTTGTAGACATCTTGATGATAGTCATTCTGACTGGTGTGAGATTTTATCTCATTGTAGTTTTGATTTGCATTTCTCTAATAATTAGCTATGTTGCCTCTTGGCCATCTGTTTCTCTTCTTTGGAGAAATATGTATTTCTTCTGCTCAGTTTTTGATTGGATTGCTTGTTTTTTTGTTTTGTGTTGTGTTGTTTTTTTGTATTGAGTCGTTGTAAATTCTGGAGATTGATCTCTTGTTGGTTGCATCATTTGCAAATATTTTCTCCTATTCTGTGGTTGTCTTTTTGTTTTGCTTGTGGTTTCCTGTGCAAAAACTTTTAAATTTAATTAGGTCCCATTTGTTTATTTTTGTTCAGTTTGTTATTTTGTTTATTTTTATTATTTGGCTTTGCTTATATTTATATCCATTACTGTAGGAAATGGATCAAAAAAATATTGTTGTGATTTATGTCAAAGAATGTTCTATGTTTCCCTCTAAGAGTTTTATACTGTCTACTATCACATTTAGGCCTTTAACCCCTTTTGAGTTTATTTTTGTGTATGATTAAATAATGTTCTGATTTAACTTTTTAAATACGTAGCTGTCCCATTTTCCCATCACCATTTATTGAAGAGACTGTTTTGCATTCTGTAGTTTTGCTTCTGTTGTCATAGATAATTGACCATAGGAGTGCCAGTTTATTTCTGAGCTTTCTATCCTGTTTCACTCATCTATATTTCTGTTTTTGTGCCAGTATTATCAATCCTTGGTCGCTCAAATAGTAAAGAGTCTGCCTGCAATGCAAGGGACCTGGATTTTATCCCTGAGTTGGGAAGATCCCCTGGAGTAGGGAATGGAAACCCACTCCAGTATTCTTGTCTGGAGAATTCCATGGACAGAGGAGCCCAGTAGGCTACAGCCCATAGAGCTGCATAGAGTCAGACCCAACTGAGCAGCTAACACTAACTCACCAGTACTATACTGTTTTGATGACTGTAGCTTTGTAGGGTAGTCTGAAGTCAACTCATTCATCCAGCTCTGTTTCTTTCTCAAGATTGTTTTGGTTATTTGGGTTATTTTGTGTTTCCTTACAAATTGTGAAATATTTGTTCTAATTCTGTGGAACCAATTTACATTCTCACCAACAGTGTAAGAGGGTTCCCTTTTCCCCACACCCTTTCCAGCATTTGTTGTTTGTAGACATCTTGATGATAGTCATTCTGACTGGTGTGAGATTTTATCTCATTGTAGTTTTGATTTGCATTTCTCTAATAATTAGCTATGTTGCCTCTTGGCCATCTGTTTCTCTTCTTTGGAGAAATATGTATTTCTTCTGCTCAGTTTTTGATTGGATTGCTTGTTTTTTTGTTTTGTGTTGTGTTGTTTTTTTGTATTGAGTCGTTGTAAATTCTGGAGATTGATCTCTTGTTGGTTGCATCATTTGCAAATATTTTCTCCTATTCTGTGGTTGTCTTTTTGTTTTGCTTGTGGTTTCCTGTGCAAAAACTTTTAAATTTAATTAGGTCCCATTTGTTTATTTTTGTTCAGTTTGTTATTTTGTTTATTTTTATTATTTGGCTTTGCTTATATTTATATCCATTACTGTAGGAAATGGATCAAAAAAATATTGTTGTGATTTATGTCAAAGAATGTTCTATGTTTCCCTCTAAGAGTTTTATACTGTCTACTATCACATTTAGGCCTTTAACCCCTTTTGAGTTTATTTTTGTGTATGATTAAATAATGTTCTGATTTAACTTTTTAAATACGTAGCTGTCCCATTTTCCCATCACCATTTATTGAAGAGACTGTTTTGCATTCTGTAGTTTTGCTTCTGTTGTCATAGATAATTGACCATAGGAGTGCCAGTTTATTTCTGAGCTTTCTATCCTGTTTCACTCATCTATATTTCTGTTTTTGTGCCAGTATTATCAATCCTTGGTCGCTCAAATAGTAAAGAGTCTGCCTGCAATGCAAGGGACCTGGATTTTATCCCTGAGTTGGGAAGATCCCCTGGAGTAGGGAATGGAAACCCACTCCAGTATTCTTGTCTGGAGAATTCCATGGACAGAGGAGCCCAGTAGGCTACAGCCCATAGAGCTGCATAGAGTCAGACCCAACTGAGCAGCTAACACTAACTCACCAGTACTATACTGTTTTGATGACTGTAGCTTTGTAGGGTAGTCTGAAGTCAACTCATTCATCCAGCTCTGTTTCTTTCTCAAGATTGTTTTGGTTATTTGGGTTATTTTGTGTTTCCTTACAAATTGTGAAATATTTGTTCTAATTCTGTGGAAAATGCCATTGGTAATTCAATAGGGATTGTATTGAATCTGTAGATTGCCCTGGATCATGTGGTCATTTTCACAATATTCATTCTTTTTTTTTTTTTTTAACATTTATTTATTCATTTTGGCAGGGGTGGAGAGTGAGGGGGGTGGGCGGGCCACTTCCACTGGTCTTTCATTTGTCTAGTTTCATCCATCTTTGTTCTTTGGCCCGTGTGGGCCTCCCATCATGGTGGCGTCTGTCATTGCAGAGGGCCAGCTCTGGGTGCATGCGCTCCAGAGCTCCAGCTCGGTAATTGGACACGTCGGTCCAGCCGCTCCGCAGCACGTGGGATCTTCCCAGGCCAGGGATTGAACCAGCGCCCCTTGCCCTGCAAGGTGGTGTCCTTACCCACTGGACCACCAGGGAAGCCCAATATTCATTCTTTCAATCCAAGAACATAGTGTATCTTTCCATCTTTTTGCTTTATCTTCAGTTTCTTTCATCAAAGTTATAGTTTTTGGTGTACAGGTATTCTGCCTCCTTAGGTAGATTTCTTCCTATGTATTTTGTTCTTTTTGATGCAGTGGTAAATGAGATTGTTTCTTTAATTTCTCTTTCTTTTGTTGTTAGTATATAAAAAATGAAAACAGATCTCTACATCTATTTGCACTATAACTTTGCCAAATTCATTAATGAGCTTTCATAGTTTTCTGGTAGCATCTCTGTAATTTTTCTTTGTATAAAGTAAAATCATCTGCAAACAGTGACAATCTTTTCTTCTTCTTTTCCAGTTTGGATTCCTTTTTTCTTTTTTTCTTTTCTGATTGACATGCCCCCAAAGGACTTTCCTTATCTGTTTTGTGCCAGTATTATCAATCCTTGGTCGCTCAAATAGTAAAGAGTCTGCCTGCAATGCAAGGGACCTGGATTTTATCCCTGAGTTGGGAAGATCCCCTGGAGTAGGGAATGGAAACCCACTCCAGTATTCTTGTCTGGAGAATTCCATGGACAGAGGAGCCCAGTAGGCTACAGCCCATAGAGCTGCATAGAGTCAGACCCAACTGAGCAGCTAACACTAACTCACCAGTACTATACTGTTTTGATGACTGTAGCTTTGTAGGGTAGTCTGAAGTCAACTCATTCATCCAGCTCTGTTTCTTTCTCAAGATTGTTTTGGTTATTTGGGTTATTTTGTGTTTCCTTACAAATTGTGAAATATTTGTTCTAATTCTGTGGAAAATGCCATTGGTAATTCAATAGGGATTGTATTGAATCTGTAGATTGCCCTGGATCATGTGGTCATTTTCACAATATTCATTCTTTTTTTTTTTTTTTAACATTTATTTATTCATTTTGGCAGGGGTGGAGAGTGAGGGGGGTGGGCGGGCCACTTCCACTGGTCTTTCATTTGTCTAGTTTCATCCATCTTTGTTCTTTGGCCCGTGTGGGCCTCCCATCATGGTGGCGTCTGTCATTGCAGAGGGCCAGCTCTGGGTGCATGCGCTCCAGAGCTCCAGCTCGGTAATTGGACACGTCGGTCCAGCCGCTCCGCAGCACGTGGGATCTTCCCAGGCCAGGGATTGAACCAGCGCCCCTTGCCCTGCAAGGTGGTGTCCTTACCCACTGGACCACCAGGGAAGCCCAATATTCATTCTTTCAATCCAAGAACATAGTGTATCTTTCCATCTTTTTGCTTTATCTTCAGTTTCTTTCATCAAAGTTATAGTTTTTGGTGTACAGGTATTCTGCCTCCTTAGGTAGATTTCTTCCTATGTATTTTGTTCTTTTTGATGCAGTGGTAAATGAGATTGTTTCTTTAATTTCTCTTTCTTTTGTTGTTAGTATATAAAAAATGAAAACAGATCTCTACATCTATTTGCACTATAACTTTGCCAAATTCATTAATGAGCTTTCATAGTTTTCTGGTAGCATCTCTGTAATTTTTCTTTGTATAAAGTAAAATCATCTGCAAACAGTGACAATCTTTTCTTCTTCTTTTCCAGTTTGGATTCCTTTTTTCTTTTTTTCTTTTCTGATTGACATGCTCAGGATTTCCAAAACCTACGTTGATTGATAGTGATGAGAGTGGACATCCTTGTCTTGTTCCTTATCTTAAAGGAAATGCTTTCAGCTTTTTAACATTGAATATGATGTGAGGTGTGGGTTTGCCAAAATAGCCTTTATTTTGTTGAGGTATTTTCCCTCTGTGCCCACTTTCTGGAGGGCTTATTCATAAATTGTCTTGAATTTTGTCAAAAGTTTTTCTCTGCATTTATTGAAATAACCGTATAAATTTGGTCCTTCAATTTTTTTCCTTTTTGGCCGCTTCTATTGGTCTTTCATTTATCTATTTTCTTTGTTCTTTGACCTGTGTGGGCCTCCCATCGCAGTGGCCTCTGTCACTGCAGAGCACCGGCTCTGGGCACGTGCACTCCAGAGCTCTGGCTTGGTAGTTGGATACATTGGTCCAGCCGCTTCATGGCACGTAGGATCTTCCCAGGCCAGGGATCGAACTGGCGCCCCTTGTACTGCAAGGCAGTGTCCTTACCCACTGGACCACCAGGGAAGCCTGATTCTTCAAATTTTTGATGTGTTGCACTGATTTATTTACAGCTATTAAAAAATCCTTGCATCCCTGGGATAAATCCTACTTGATGATGGCATTAAACTTCATTTTCAGTGAGGAATGGCCAGATATTGGAGGTTTAACCAAGGAATATGAGCAAAAGTGATGTGTGTCACTTTTAGGTATGGACCCAGAAGACCTGCGTACATGAGTTCCTCTATGGTTTTCTGGAAACTCTTTTGTCACTATTTGAGACTGCCAATTGAAGCTGGCAGAAAAAAACATCAGCCTGGGTCTCTAGAAGAAAATTTGGGGAGGATCTGATACATTGTCCTCCCACTTGCCAACCTTTTAAAAGGGTCATTGATATTTTGGTTGCAGTGGTAAATGAGATTGTTTCTTTAATTTCTCTTTCTTTTGTTGTTAGTATATAAAAAATGAAAACAGATCTCTACATCTATTTGCACTATAACTTTGCCAAATTCATTAATGAGCTTTCATAGTTTTCTGGTAGCATCTCTGTAATTTTTCTTTGTATAAAGTAAAATCATCTGCAAACAGTGACAATCTTTTCTTCTTCTTTTCCAGTTTGGATTCCTTTTTTCTTTTTTTCTTTTCTGATTGACATGCTCAGGATTTCCAAAACCTACGTTGATTGATAGTGATGAGAGTGGACATCCTTGTCTTGTTCCTTATCTTAAAGGAAATGCTTTCAGCTTTTTAACATTGAATATGATGTGAGGTGTGGGTTTGCCAAAATAGCCTTTATTTTGTTGAGGTATTTTCCCTCTGTGCCCACTTTCTGGAGGGCTTATTCATAAATTGTCTTGAATTTTGTCAAAAGTTTTTCTCTGCATTTATTGAAATAACCGTATAAATTTGGTCCTTCAATTTTTTTTTCCTTTTTGGCCGCTTCTATTGGTCTTTCATTTATCTATTTTCTTTGTTCTTTGACCTGTGTGGGCCTCCCATCGCAGTGGCCTCTGTCACTGCAGAGCACCGGCTCTGGGCACGTGCACTCCAGAGCTCTGGCTTGGTAGTTGGATACATTGGTCCAGCCGCTTCATGGCACGTAGGATCTTCCCAGGCCAGGGATCGAACTGGCGCCCCTTGTACTGCAAGGCAGTGTCCTTACCCACTGGACCACCAGGGAAGCCTGATTCTTCAAATTTTTGATGTGTTGCACTGATTTATTTACAGCTATTAAAAAATCCTTGCATCCCTGGGATAAATCCTACTTGATGATGGCATTAAACTTCATTTTCAGTGAGGAATGGCCAGATATTGGAGGTTTAACCAAGGAATATGAGCAAAAGTGATGTGTGTCACTTTTAGGTATGGACCCAGAAGACCTGCGTACATGAGTTCCTCTATGGTTTTCTGGAAACTCTTTTGTCACTATTTGAGACTGCCAATTGAAGCTGGCAGAAAAAAACATCAGCCTGGGTCTCTAGAAGAAAATTTGGGGAGGATCTGATACATTGTCCTCCCACTTGCCAACCTGAAGGGTCATTGGGATATTATGTAAACAAATGCTATGTTTTGGTTGCTTTGAGCCATTGCATGTTGTTTGTGTGTTACTGCAACATATGTTACATCACGGCACTTTTAAGTGATGTGCTCAGTTTTTCTCATCTACATACAATTTTATCTTATAAGCAGATTGCTATACTAAATGAGAACATAGATAACAGTGGCCCAAGGAATAGTGCATCGAAGAGTAAGTGTTCAAGGAATAGTAATTAACCTTAGTAGTATGATCCTGGCTCAAAAGGAATTCTTAATAACTTAGTTGTATAACCACTAGATGCAAAATGAAAACCTTTTAGTCAGTCCGAGTATTAACACGCTTCTGAACTATACTTCAAGGCTCAATCTGAGTGGATAGTGCCTTAAGAAACTTTTCTTTAGTACATACAGTTGAAAGTTTTTAACCCAGTTTTATCCAACATAACTTCTTTTTTTTTTTTTAAGATTTATTTTTATTTATTTTGGGCGGGGAACAGGTGGGGGAGGGAGGGGAGCGGGCGGGCCACTTCTATTGGCCTTTCATTTATCTGTTTTCATCCATCTTTGTTCTTTGGCCAGTGTGGGCCTCCCATCGGAGTGGCCTCTGTTGTCGCAGAGCGCCGGCTCTGGGCGCATGCGCTCTAGAGCTCCGGCTCGGTAATTGGACACAGCGGTCCAGCAGCTCCGTGGCACGTAGAATCTTCCCAGGCCAGGGATGGAAGTGGCGCTCCTTGCACTGCAAGGTGGTGTCCTTACCCACTGGACCACCAGGGGAAGCCCTCCAACATAACTTCTAAATATATTTTTATTAACCTCTATGGTGGTAGAGCTCTAAGTTGGCCTTTTATGACCTCACTTCCTTAAATTCCTATCCATGGGTAATTACCTTCTCCTTGAGTGTGGGCTGCATATAGTGACTTGCTTCTAACCAATAGTGTACAGCAGAAGTAATGGGATGTCACTTCCTCAATCAGGTTCAAAAGCTTATGAGTTCCATTTTGCTAGTACGCTCTTTATTCTCTTATATGTCTTTCAAACTCAGAAGAAGCAAGATTCCATGTCAGAGACCTCCACAACTTAAGGAATTATTTGAGAATATGCTCTGATTAAAACCAGCAGGGTACTGGGGCCCTCAGTCCAACCGTGTCTGAGGAACTGAATTTTGTCAAAAAGGCCTAGTGAATGTAAAACATGAACCTCAACTGGGTCCTTCCCCAGTTGAGTCTTCAGGTGGAACTGGAAACTGGGGCTGACCCCTTGGTTGTAGGAGAATGTGAGTCAGAGGATCCACTTAACCTCTACCTAGATTCCTGGCCCCAAAACTGAGAGATAGTAAGTATGAAGTTGCTCATCTAGGGGGTAATTTCTTTTTAAAAAATGATTCAGATTTACTAACTGAGTACAATTTCTTTTTTCCCCAAAGTCAAAATACAAAAATTTTATGATATAGATATGCATTTTCTCAAAGTGTGTAGAAATGTTTAAGGATCTAGTAATTTTCTATCATCAAGGTAAACTAAAAGTGAAATCTTTTAAAGACTGTGGTAGTAAAATAATAGAATTATTTATATTTGTGTTTATATATATCATATACATATGACTATATATAAAATATATAGGATGAGTTATAAAAATTAAAAATCTCATTTCTTAATAATAAATGGATTCCTTTTTGTATTTGCTTTGTATTTTATGCTAAATTTTATTGAAACATATTTTAAAATCTTGCATTTTAGTATCCATTTTTGTCCAATTATATCTTTTATCACTTAATAATTTTGAAAAAATGGCATTTTATGAATCCATTGAGCTTCCCAGGCCAGGGATCGAACTGGCGCTCCTTGCACTGCAAGGTGGTGTCCTTACCCACTGGACCACCAGGGGAAGCCCTCCAACATAACTTCTAAATATATTTTTATTAACCTCTATGGTGGTAGAGCTCTAAGTTGGCCTTTTATGACCTCACTTCCTTAAATTCCTATCCATGGGTAATTACCTTCTCCTTGAGTGTGGGCTGCATATAGTGACTTGCTTCTAACCAATAGTGTACAGCAGAAGTAATGGGATGTCACTTCCTCAATCAGGTTCAAAAGCTTATGAGTTCCATTTTGCTAGTACGCTCTTTATTCTCTTATATGTCTTTCAAACTCAGAAGAAGCAAGATTCCATGTCAGAGACCTCCACAACTTAAGGAATTATTTGAGAATATGCTCTGATTAAAACCAGCAGGGTACTGGGGCCCTCAGTCCAACCGTGTCTGAGGAACTGAATTTTGTCAAAAAGGCCTAGTGAATGTAAAACATGAACCTCAACTGGGTCCTTCCCCAGTTGAGTCTTCAGGTGGAACTGGAAACTGGGGCTGACCCCTTGGTTGTAGGAGAATGTGAGTCAGAGGATCCACTTAACCTCTACCTAGATTCCTGGCCCCCAAAACTGAGAGATAGTAAGTATGAAGTTGCTCATCTAGGGGGTAATTTCTTTTTAAAAAATGATTCAGATTTACTAACTGAGTACAATTTCTTTTTTCCCCAAAGTCAAAATACAAAAATTTTATGATATAGATATGCATTTTCTCAAAGTGTGTAGAAATGTTTAAGGATCTAGTAATTTTCTATCATCAAGGTAAACTAAAAGTGAAATCTTTTAAAGACTGTGGTAGTAAAATAATAGAATTATTTATATTTGTGTTTATATATATCATATACATATGACTATATATAAAATATATAGGATGAGTTATAAAAATTAAAAATCTCATTTCTTAATAATAAATGGATTCCTTTTTGTATTTGCTTTGTATTTTATGCTAAATTTTATTGAAACATATTTTAAAATCTTGCATTTTAGTATCCATTTTTGTCCAATTATATCTTTTATCACTTAATAATAGAAGATAAGAAGGCTTTTAAGCACATAAAAATGATGGCATTTTGATGAAATTCCATTGAGCAATAATTTTATCAAATAATATATTTCTTTTAAAAAGTACTAGTAAGAAAATATCACACAAATTGGACAAAATAGAAAGAAAAATGTCATCTTAATCATTTGTCTTACCTTTTGGGTAACTGTGTATAATTCTACAATTATCCATGTTTTGATAAATGCTTGAAATGCATGCCTTATGGAAAGTATAAACTTATCAATACATTATGACAATTATTTTATGACAGATATTCATATTACTTCTATAGATAGAAAAAATCAGTATAAATGATATATAGATGCTAAAGCTAGAAACTTATAAAAGAAAAAGCTAGAAATCATACCTCCAAATGAATGACAGTCTTCTTTATATTAATTCCCTTGGGAAAGCTCATCACAGTAATCTTAGCATATTCTTACCTAGATGAGTGTATGAGCTGCAATGATGCTGTCACTGTTCAAAACAATTTTGAAATGCCTGTTTCAGTATTATGTGAGCATGACTCAGTAAGCACCATAAGACATTAGATCCTCTTTTGTGAGTAACCAAACCTACTGGCATTGATCAAATTTTGCCAGGATTGAGGCATTAGCAGAAACATGCTTCTTAAGGCAATTTCAGAAGATAAGTTTAAAACCTTTGTTGAATAGTGGTATAATTATTGAAATAAATTGTACAGCCTTCCATGACAATTGCTTCACTGAAGACAGAATTGCTTTTTTGGTTGTATACACTTCAGAATGTTTGCTTAACACATTCTGACAATATGTTTCCAACTCTATTTGCTTGTGTGCCATTATATGATGGATACATATTTGGCTTAGGTGGGAGCCACCACGAAGGATCTGGCTACACAGACATGACCGGGAGAGAGAGACAAGCAGAGGCAGAGTGAGGAGGATCAGAGAGAGAGCTGGGTCCATGAGAAAGAGAAGGGTCAGATGGGCCTAGAGGCCAAGAGGCCAGAAGGCCAAAAGGGACATGGCAGCTGAGACTGGGGATTAAGTGCCTGGGTGGGGCCAGGGAAAGGATTGGATGCTGAGGTGAGTTTGCATGTGGGCAGGTTTTGTGGCCACAGAGGTCTATGGTGGGAAGAGACTTGGGGGAGGGCCGTGGGGCTGCGGGCTGCCTCCACTCTTTGCAGATTTTCAACTCCATCAGTAATCTTTAAGCAAAGTGTCATTGAAGGCAATCAAGAAGAGAGAAGGTTTAACATCTTATATTCCAGTTGTAGGGGATATCAAAGGGACATGATCTTTTGGACCACAGGAATAGTAACTAAATCACCTTGATTTCTATCAGGTTACATTAAAAAAAAGGGTAAAAAGTCAATTGTATGTTTTGGGATTTACATATATCAAATTATCCTAAGATACTGACTTTGTTAGTGTTTGGATCTTTATAATATTTTACTGTATTTAGCAAATAGCACAAAATGAAAAGGGTCAAATGCTTAGTCTTCATGTTTTAATTGCTACAACCCTGATTTTTCCAAGCCTTAGTCACTGTGTACCTGAGCAGTCTTGAGCTGACAGCCTTGTCACCAGGCTTTCCTTCTCCAGTGTATACTAGAGAACGCAGCAAATGTCCTTTCTTTTAATAAAAAATTCCAAAAATCTAACTTTTCTATTTTCTGATGACATTTGGTAACTCCTCTCAGAATAAATAAATATGAAGACGTATTATTTATATAACAGGGATTTCAAACATATTTTAATTACCTTTTGGATTGCCCTAATCACACACTCTTTCCTTTTCCTGTAAAGCACGTTTAAGTGACTGGCTACAGAACCAGTAACTCAGACCCTATTAACAAATATAAACAAGCAGTAGCAGTAAATGGGGAAACACAGGATGGCATCCAGTGAGGTAATAATTATAGTATTGGCTTATGTTCATTTGGACCCATGCAACAAAGGCTAACCAATAAAATACTGTACATGGGGCTTCCCTGGTGGTCCAGTAGGTAAGGACACCGCCTTGCAGTGCAAGGGGTGCCGGTTCAATCCCTGGCCTGGGAAGATCCCACGTGCTGTGGAGCGGCTGGACCGATGTGTCCAATTACCAAGCCGGAGCTCTGGAGTGCATGCGCCCAGAGCCGGCGCTCTGCAACAACAGAGGCCACCGCGATGGGAGGCCCACTCGGGCCAAAGAACAAAGATGGATGAAACTAGACAAACGAAAGACCAGTGAAAGTGGCCCACCCACCCCCTTCCCTCACAACCCCCGCCTAAAAAAAAAAAAAAAAAATACTGTACAGACAGCAGGGTCAAATGTGTGTTCTAGATGGAGTTTCTTCCCTTCATTTCCTTTTCTGTTTCTTCCTTTTCCAGTGCTTCTCTTCCATTTTTTTCTTCTGTACACGCAACCTATATTTTCTAGCCTAGCCTGAAGTACATCAAAAGACACAATTCAAATAATAAGAAAATTACCTTGCTATGTTTTTTTTTTTTAGCAGAATTCTGTTAATTCAAACTCACTCCCAGGTTCCTTCCTCTATTAGTAATGCTTTCAACAATATCAGAGGTGACTAAAGGCACAAACCCTACAGCTAGCTGCCATAGTTAATCTAGTTCCAGTCCTTAGTTTATGTGCATATTCTAAATCTCTCTCTGTCACAGTTTCCTTATGTATAAAAGGATATGATCTTAATCATAGAATTCTTGTGAGGATGAGTTAATGCACATACAGCACTTAGGTTGATGCTTGTGGCAGAGTAAGAACTAAAAAAATGTGAGCAATTGTTATTATTGTTGACATTTTTGCTTTATACTTAGACATTCTGAGTGTGTTTCCATATCTACTTCTGTTAGCTGTGCGTCTCTCTCTTTATTTTGGACCGTATCTCTTTTATACCTTTAATTTAACTTAATGTTTCAATTTCTTGAACTCCCTGTACAGCATGATCTCCACTGCTCAGATTCCCCTCCACATCTTATCCGTGAGGATTCAGCTAATGAATCTCAACTTGTTTCTTCTTTCAAAATAGTTTCTTTCAAAATAGTTTCTTCTTTCAAAATAGTTTCTTCTTCTGTTTGGAGTGCTGCAGTGTGTCAGGAGTTCACACGGAAGCATGGCTCCAGTACACCTAGCTATTATCTCTAAGATGTTCATTTGGATAGCTTAGTAGGACAGGTGTACAAGTGCCTAACTTCCCATTTTGACCAAACTGAGTCTGACTACTTCTGAGGCCTTGAAAACAAAGAACAGGTAGGTCATATGTATGCTCAATCCAGATTTGCTGACAATTCCATCAGTAAGTCACTTTTTTATCTTATATGTCTGCTCATAGATACAATAATCAGATCATTTCTTCATATGAAAAGTAAGTTTATATTTCTCCACATGTATATGGCACAGTACATGTTTGAAAGTATAACACTTCCAATTTACGTGTCAACTTCACTACTTATTTTAGATCTTTAAGATTCCATCTCAAGTCTCACCATATAGGTGTTTGACTATGTGCTTAGTTTTAGTGCAGAGAACAGCTGGTCGTTCCTCACAGAAGTGTTGTAAGAGTTAAATACTTTAAGGTATATAAAAGCCTATGTTTCATCACTACTAGAACCCCTGAAGATTTATTTCAGAAGTTCAAGATCTCAATATGGCAAAAAATATTTTGGAGTGAGGTTTTAAAGTTCACATCCACGAGATTATTTTTTGATATATACTTGAATTGCATCTATAAGATTTTAAGCAGTTCAGCCTGTTAAATTTGTAGTGAAGTGCCCTAATTATAGTTTGGAATGGTCCGATTATGAAATAGATACCCAAACAATAGTATTTGAATGCAAGTTATATAAAAAACCACATAACTTTCATCAGTTTTGCTTGCAGTGTGAAGCTTTGACCCTCAAAATACGTTTTTCAAAGACATGTGGCAAGGAGTTGTTTTACTGACCTTTATAAATTTATTTTATTACTACAATCTCTAGCTTATCTCCCATCCACACATATACAGTGGCATGAATACATGCTCAAAATTAGAGCTTTGCTGTTATTCTGTACGGTTATTAGCTATTGCAACTTTTGTAGATTTTTTTCCTGTCTTTGTCCAACATAAATTATTTTCTTTTGCCAATAGTTGAAGAGTAGTACAAGTTTTGAAGAATCATGGTTCTACCTCTTATATCCATGATTCTGTGGCATAACAATTATATTTTCCTAAAAAGAAATCCTTTCTGGGAAACTGAAAACACTTATGAATGATAATGCACTTCTCTATTTGTAAAACAAACCTTGAAACTCTCTAAAGCCTGGAATTCTAGCAATTATTAGATCACAGTTACACTTTGTCAAGACTGAATGTCTTACATCCTTGTTAGAAGAGTGGAAGAACCCAAGATTACAATCTCTTTGAACAAGAAGGTGCTAACTTTGCATTATTTTCCATTCTTCTTCCTGTCTTTGTCAGGAGGATGGATCCATGCTGTGCTATTCTCTATTCTGGTTTCCACCTTTGTCATGAGAATGAGACACCAGAATCTGAGTGTTTCCTGTGAGATATAATAGCATGCTTTACTGCTCACACCTCTCAGGATGTTGTATTTAGTTAGGTTAGAGTTTCTGAATCCCTCAGAGCATTTGCTCAACATTCATCATTCATGCAAGGTGTCCTTTTTTGCTTGTATTCCTTGTAACAGTATTTGATATCTTGGTTAGTTAGGCACCTTTCTCTTTTTCAAACAGAGTTCTTAAAAAAAAAAGTTTTTGTTTTTTATCACTATCAGGAGAAACAAATGTACGTTGCAATTTGTGATATATATTAATAGAAACAAACACATGATTAAATTATTCTTTTGAATGCCTATCACAAATATTTCAATTTCCCAGTTGCACAAAGGAGTATGCAGCAAGTAACTGCTATGATTTTGGGAGAAGAGATGGTATAAAAGGCACGTAAAAATAGTCTGTTCTCTTGAAGATATGCTTATTTTATATTTAGAAAATTTGTAGTTTAAAAATTTTACTTTGTTTGGAGGTATATTTTTAATTATTCATAAATTTGTCTCTCATCCAGGCTAAGACATACATACTGTATTGTATTTAAGACCATGCTTTTGTCACACATATGAAATGAAACTTATAGAGATACGCATCAAGTAAATAGACTTCTTTTACATATGTTAGAATATATGGAGTCAGTATGGTAAAGATCTCAAGTATAGAGTAGTACAAGTTTTGAAGAATCATGGTTCTACCTCTTATATCCATGATTCTGTGGCATAACAATTATATTTTCCTAAAAAGAAATCCTTTCTGGGAAACTGAAAACACTTATGAATGATAATGCACTTCTCTATTTGTAAAACAAACCTTGAAACTCTCTAAAGCCTGGAATTCTAGCAATTATTAGATCACAGTTACACTTTGTCAAGACTGAATGTCTTACATCCTTGTTAGAAGAGTGGAAGAACCCAAGATTACAATCTCTTTGAACAAGAAGGTGCTAACTTTGCATTATTTTCCATTCTTCTTCCTGTCTTTGTCAGGAGGATGGATCCATGCTGTGCTATTCTCTATTCTGGTTTCCACCTTTGTCATGAGAATGAGACACCAGAATCTGAGTGTTTCCTGTGAGATATAATAGCATGCTTTACTGCTCACACCTCTCAGGATGTTGTATTTAGTTAGGTTAGAGTTTCTGAATCCCTCAGAGCATTTGCTCAACATTCATCATTCATGCAAGGTGTCCTTTTTTGCTTGTATTCCTTGTAACAGTATTTGATATCTTGGTTAGTTAGGCACCTTTCTCTTTTTCAAACAGAGTTCTTAAAAAAAAAAGTTTTTGTTTTTTATCACTATCAGGAGAAACAAATGTACGTTGCAATTTGTGATATATATTAATAGAAACAAACACATGATTAAATTATTCTTTTGAATGCCTATCACAAATATTTCAATTTCCCAGTTGCACAAAGGAGTATGCAGCAAGTAACTGCTATGATTTTGGGAGAAGAGATGGTATAAAAGGCACGTAAAAATAGTCTGTTCTCTTGAAGATATGCTTATTTTATATTTAGAAAATTTGTAGTTTAAAAATTTTACTTTGTTTGGAGGTATATTTTTAATTATTCATAAATTTGTCTCTCATCCAGGCTAAGACATACATACTGTATTGTATTTTAAGACCATGCTTTTGTCACACATATGAAATGAAACTTATAGAGATACGCATCAAGTAAATAGACTTCTTTTACATATGTTAGAATATATGGAGTCAGTATGGTAAAGATCTCTATGAGGTAGCATTTCTCAGTATAGACAGAATTTCATACCCATACAGGAGGAAAACGGACAGGATGACCGTAGGAAATCCTTCTGAATTTGAAAAGTAAACATGTAAGAAGGCAAAGAACCATATGAATTTAGTCAATGATACAACTTCCTGTTTTCTGTATATGAGAGAGATTTTTTGAGTAACTTGTTTTGAGTTTTAGTCTCTCTTTTATTCTTCAGAAGAATTAACGTAACATTGAATCACACATGATACATGAATGTTTTTCTAGGATTAAAAACTATATGATTGTTATCTATCTGGGCCAATTTAATAAGAAAAAAACAGAAACCACATTAAGTGTTTCAATAGGAAGCTTGTAATGTAGGTAACTGATGACCTAACTCTGACCAACTAGAAGCAACTGGTCTCTCACTGACAATGAAAAGCACCGAGAGTCCTTACCACCTCCTCCACTTGGCCCCTGGATGAGGCTGTGGCATTGCATTTGTTGTATTGTCACCTCCCACCACAGTCATGGTGGCAACATCCATGGCAGCTGTGTTGGTTCACTGTCATCTCAGGGTCTTCTGGAACAGTTAGATAAGTGATTCTCTTCATACCTCATAGAAGCTAAGAGAAGCTCGTGCTCAAGTACCTTTAGTCATGTTTGACTGTGTGCTGTCCCATGGATAGAGAAACCTAGAGGGCTACAGTCCACTCAAGAAAACTGGAGTGGCTTGTCATTTCTTCCCCCAGGGAATCTTCCTGACCCAGGGACTGAATCCATATCTCCTGATGCTCCTTCATTGGCAGGCAGATCTTTACCATGAGAAGCTTAGGTGTACTGAAGTCTTTCTTGTGCCTGATCAGGATGTGTGCATAGCTTTCCATCCTGCATCTCCTAATGAATGTGAAACCATCTTGTTCAACAGTCTCCTTTTAGATTCCCAAATATGACTATAATCTTTTGAAAAATTTTTTTTTTCCATCCAGGCTAAGACATACATACTGTATTGTATTTTAAGACCATGCTTTTGTCACACATATGAAATGAAACTTATAGAGATACGCATCAAGTAAATAGACTTCTTTTACATATGTTAGAATATATGGAGTCAGTATGGTAAAGATCTCTATGAGGTAGCATTTCTCAGTATAGACAGAATTTCATACCCATACAGGAGGAAAACGGACAGGATGACCGTAGGAAATCCTTCTGAATTTGAAAAGTAAACATGTAAGAAGGCAAAGAACCATATGAATTTAGTCAATGATACAACTTCCTGTTTTCTGTATATGAGAGAGATTTTTTGAGTAACTTGTTTTGAGTTTTAGTCTCTCTTTTATTCTTCAGAAGAATTAACGTAACATTGAATCACACATGATACATGAATGTTTTTCTAGGATTAAAAACTATATGATTGTTATCTATCTGGGCCAATTTAATAAGAAAAAAACAGAAACCACATTAAGTGTTTCAATAGGAAGCTTGTAATGTAGGTAACTGATGACCTAACTCTGACCAACTAGAAGCAACTGGTCTCTCACTGACAATGAAAAGCACCGAGAGTCCTTACCACCTCCTCCACTTGGCCCCTGGATGAGGCTGTGGCATTGCATTTGTTGTATTGTCACCTCCCACCACAGTCATGGTGGCAACATCCATGGCAGCTGTGTTGGTTCACTGTCATCTCAGGGTCTTCTGGAACAGTTAGATAAGTGATTCTCTTCATACCTCATAGAAGCTAAGAGAAGCTCGTGCTCAAGTACCTTTAGTCATGTTTGACTGTGTGCTGTCCCATGGATAGAGAAACCTAGAGGGCTACAGTCCACTCAAGAAAACTGGAGTGGCTTGTCATTTCTTCCCCCAGGGAATCTTCCTGACCCAGGGACTGAATCCATATCTCCTGATGCTCCTTCATTGGCAGGCAGATCTTTACCATGAGAAGCTTAGGTGTACTGAAGTCTTTCTTGTGCCTGATCAGGATGTGTGCATAGCTTTCCATCCTGCATCTCCTAATGAATGTGAAACCATCTTGTTCAACAGTCTCCTTTTAGATTCCCAAATATGACTATAAAACAAGTTCCTCACTGCCATTTCAAGCTGCTTCAGTCACATTCACCTCCCATCTCTGGTCATGATCATCTGTCTAGACAGAGGAGATCAGGATACATTCTATTGGGAGCCTCACTTATGTGCTGTCTTCCTTGTCAGTGAACCCTATCAAGATTTTGAGGAGAATGCTTCTGCTTCACTCTGGACTTAGCTATGTTGGACCACATGGTGTAGCTCACCAGGCCTGTAGGTCAGTATCTTCAGTGTATGCAAGCTGGTATTTAGAAAAGTATTCTTCAATGAAACTTTGTTTTAAATATAATTGATTGTCTTTAAAAAATAAAAATATCCTGTTATGAAGATTATCAACTTTATATTTCTTTAGTATTCCTGTTTTAAAGGTCCTTATCTCCCCACCCATAGTAAATAGAAGTCTTACATGAAAGTAAGTGAAAGTGACAGTAGCTCAGTCATGTCCAACTCTTTGCGACCGATGGATGAGCTATGGAATTCTCCAGACAAGAATACTGGAGTGGGTGGTCTTTCCCTTCTCCAGAGAGTCTTCCCAACGTAGGGATAGAACCCAGGTCTCCCTCATTGCAAGTGGGTTCTTTACCCTTTGAGCCACCAGGGAAGTCTTGTGGATAGGACAAATATTATGTATAAGAAAATGGAAACACAAAACATTTTGTTTATATTTCCTGTTTCCCAAAAACAAGCTTGGGTAAGAGAACTGCAGATGAGTTGGCTTTATGTTTAAACTCCTATTTTTACCACAGTCATGGTGGCAACATCCATGGCAGCTGTGTTGGTTCACTGTCATCTCAGGGTCTTCTGGAACAGTTAGATAAGTGATTCTCTTCATACCTCATAGAAGCTAAGAGAAGCTCGTGCTCAAGTACCTTTAGTCATGTTTGACTGTGTGCTGTCCCATGGATAGAGAAACCTAGAGGGCTACAGTCCACTCAAGAAAACTGGAGTGGCTTGTCATTTCTTCCCCCAGGGAATCTTCCTGACCCAGGGACTGAATCCATATCTCCTGATGCTCCTTCATTGGCAGGCAGATCTTTACCATGAGAAGCTTAGGTGTACTGAAGTCTTTCTTGTGCCTGATCAGGATGTGTGCATAGCTTTCCATCCTGCATCTCCTAATGAATGTGAAACCATCTTGTTCAACAGTCTCCTTTTAGATTCCCAAATATGACTATAAAACAAGTTCCTCACTGCCATTTCAAGCTGCTTCAGTCACATTCACCTCCCATCTCTGGTCATGATCATCTGTCTAGACAGAGGAGATCAGGATACATTCTATTGGGAGCCTCACTTATGTGCTGTCTTCCTTGTCAGTGAACCCTATCAAGATTTTGAGGAGAATGCTTCTGCTTCACTCTGGACTTAGCTATGTTGGACCACATGGTGTAGCTCACCAGGCCTGTAGGTCAGTATCTTCAGTGTATGCAAGCTGGTATTTAGAAAAGTATTCTTCAATGAAACTTTGTTTTAAATATAATTGATTGTCTTTAAAAAATAAAAATATCCTGTTATGAAGATTATCAACTTTATATTTCTTTAGTATTCCTGTTTTAAAGGTCCTTATCTCCCCACCCATAGTAAATAGAAGTCTTACATGAAAGTAAGTGAAAGTGACAGTAGCTCAGTCATGTCCAACTCTTTGCGACCGATGGATGAGCTATGGAATTCTCCAGACAAGAATACTGGAGTGGGTGGTCTTTCCCTTCTCCAGAGAGTCTTCCCAACGTAGGGATAGAACCCAGGTCTCCCTCATTGCAAGTGGGTTCTTTACCCTTTGAGCCACCAGGGAAGTCTTGTGGATAGGACAAATATTATGTATAAGAAAATGGAAACACAAAACATTTTGTTTATATTTCCTGTTTCCCAAAAACAAGCTTGGGTAAGAGAACTGCAGATGAGTTGGCTAGGAGCCTAACATAAAAATGCTTTAAACTCCATTATTTATTTACTTCCATTCGATGCTAGGTTAGCCCAGAGGAATGGGAATAGCCAAATTCTGATTTTATTACCTCATGAGACTGAACTGATTGAGATTTGAAATTCCGTGTGTTTGTGGGTCTTACTTCAAGACCCAAGAATGAATATCTTTAGCAGAATTTGCAGACTGTTGGGTTGTGAAGTCATTCTCATGCTGTTATTTTTGAAGAGTGCTTCTGTACCTCAATGCAAGGAGCTGATCCTTTACTCTAGCTTACATCAGAAGGTTAGAGCCCATTTAGAGCAGATTTGCTAATAGCCAGTTTTTAATTGAGAGGACTTCATAGCCCAGAGGGTCGGAGTATCCAATCTGACTCTCACGGCTCCCAGGTCATTCATTCAGTTCAAGATCACAGCTTCCCCCAAAAATGGGACTGCCAGCTTTCCCTGGGGGCATATTTGATCAGGGCTTGTTCTAGAGACTGACTCAAGGAAAACTGTCTAGTTGTTTTGTTTTTTCTGCAGAGCCACGACATCGGTGTCCCAAAGCCACTCAAAGCATAACTCCATTGATACTTTGTTTCCCCAGGACAATGGAGCTACCCAGATATTTTATCATCTGAAGGACACTACTCTGAGGGACATTATTATTCTTTCAAGAAGAGAAGGATCATCTGAAGGTAATTTGATTTTTTACATTTACATAGCTGGAGGAGACAATTAGATCAGTTTTTGTCAGAGTAAAACACAAGTAGCCTTTCTTCCTGAAAGCCTATTCATGCATTGAAATTCATGCATTTATCTGGTTTGGTTGGGCTTCCCAGGTGGCACTGGTGATAAAGAACCCACCTGCCAATGCAGTAGACATAAGAGACTCAGGTTCGGCCCCATGTTTGGGAATATCTCCTGAGGGAGGGCATGGCAACCCACTACAGTATTCTTGTCTGGAGAAGCCCCATGGAGCCTGGTGGGTTACAGTCCATAGGGTCGCACAGAGTTGGATACAACTAAAGTGACAGTACACATGCATGCTGTGTGGTTACTAGATTACTGTGTGGTTATTGGATTACTGTGCACCTCCCTTGTCTCTAAATACTTGTGGAATTAACAAATGAATGAATCTACTCTAAGGTGAAGTATTTCCCTTGCTATATTGTGAAGTATTTGGTACCATCTCTAGAGAGGAAACAATATCCAGCTAATTCCTATTGTGGTATCTTTAACCTAAGATAGCTTCCTAAAAGTAGAAATCTATTAAAGACTCAGACTGATTCAACCTATGAATAAATATTTTAAGAGATAATGTAACTTAAGCCTACTTTTAAAATCAGATAGACACATCCATATTTATTACAGCACATCCAATTTGTTCCCTGAAATATTGGTTGTCTAGGATTATGCTTGATAGCATGTGGAAATATGAAAGTCAAGTGAATTTAGAGCCACTGGGACAAACAGGTTTCTTTATTGAAGTACTTTTCATAGGCATTGAGGGAGTATTATACCCTGGAATATAGTATACTCGTATCTCAGACTTATCTGACCAGAGGGTTGTGCTTTTATAGTAACTTGCCTAATGTTTATTATGCTCCATATTGAAATATTAGATTCAAAAACATTTTAAAAATTCCATTTTTCACTCTTTTTTCTTTATTTTGCTTCTTGGCACTTATTTCTGTCATTCTGTCTTCTAGCTCACTTACCTGTTTATTTGCCTAAACTCTTGAAAAATAGTATAAAGTGATTGATTATAATATGATAGAATTTTGTATATTTTAAAGGATTCCAAACCATTAAGGCTTATTTTCAGATTATGAACAGAGAGTAATTATATTTCATTTACCCTTGTTGTGAACATCCTAACATTTTCTAGTACTTAGCACATGGCAAATGCTCACTAAATATTTGTTTAATAAAGGAGACAATGAGAATTGTATCATAATAAGGTGCTTGCTATAGTGAATGTAATGATTATTTTGAATTAACAATACCTTTTGACAGTCTGAGATTATTAATACATGCCAGTGGAAATATGTGTTGGTAAAAGTTTTTTAAAATGGTGAAATCTGGAAGAAAAATGTGTATGCACATTTTTTTTCTACAGAAAAGGAAAGAGTAGAATAAATTTATTGTACCAAAATGTGTGACAAGTATCAATTTTAAAAAAATAAATATATGAAAGAATGATACTACAGAATTTTGACAAAGAAGTAGAATAGACATCTCTGGAGATTCTATACTGTCTTGATTTACATAAACCAGATTCTTAATAGAAGTGTATTTTCCTGTGAAATAATTTAGTCAATTTGGCTTTTTAGCTTTTGCTCAGTTCTATGAAGTTTACCATGGTGATATAGCTCTTTATGATAAGATTAGGCTGTTACATTCCTTAGATTAGACTCAGAGATTATCTTGTTACATTCTGGGTCTAATTAGACCCAGAAGCCACCCATGGCTGATTAGCAAACTATATCTACACAAAACTGATGTAGATCACAGTAATAACTATAGCTTCCCAATAATCAGTATCTAAAGTGGAGTCAGGAAATGAATATAAAAAGAAGCTGCTAATTGTTTTTATAAATTTTATTCTTCAAAATTTAGGAATACATCTAAACCTCTCCAGTTTTACTTAATAGGCAACAACAGGGTCCTAAATATAGTTGTTGGAAGATTTAGTAGGAAGGCCACTTATAAGCTACATTTTTCATTTTGGAGATTATAATAAACAAAGAAGATCTCAAGTTCCCTCAGTGAATTTTGAGGACAAATTTATTTATATTTCGATACTTTAAAGTATATAATGTGCTATACAAAGTTTTTAAACATTAATTCTAGATAGTCTCTGTATATATTTATATTCCAAACCATTAAGGCTTATTTTCAGATTATGAACAGAGAGTAATTATATTTCATTTACCCTTGTTGTGAACATCCTAACATTTTCTAGTACTTAGCACATGGCAAATGCTCACTAAATATTTGTTTAATAAAGGAGACAATGAGAATTGTATCATAATAAGGTGCTTGCTATAGTGAATGTAATGATTATTTTGAATTAACAATACCTTTTGACAGTCTGAGATTATTAATACATGCCAGTGGAAATATGTGTTGGTAAAAGTTTTTTAAAATGGTGAAATCTGGAAGAAAAATGTGTATGCACATTTTTTTTCTACAGAAAAGGAAAGAGTAGAATAAATTTATTGTACCAAAATGTGTGACAAGTATCAATTTTAAAAAAATAAATATATGAAAGAATGATACTACAGAATTTTGACAAAGAAGTAGAATAGACATCTCTGGAGATTCTATACTGTCTTGATTTACATAAACCAGATTCTTAATAGAAGTGTATTTTCCTGTGAAATAATTTAGTCAATTTGGCTTTTTAGCTTTTGCTCAGTTCTATGAAGTTTACCATGGTGATATAGCTCTTTATGATAAGATTAGGCTGTTACATTCCTTAGATTAGACTCAGAGATTATCTTGTTACATTCTGGGTCTAATTAGACCCAGAAGCCACCCATGGCTGATTAGCAAACTATATCTACACAAAACTGATGTAGATCACAGTAATAACTATAGCTTCCCAATAATCAGTATCTAAAGTGGAGTCAGGAAATGAATATAAAAAGAAGCTGCTAATTGTTTTTATAAATTTTATTCTTCAAAATTTAGGAATACATCTAAACCTCTCCAGTTTTACTTAATAGGCAACAACAGGGTCCTAAATATAGTTGTTGGAAGATTTAGTAGGAAGGCCACTTATAAGCTACATTTTTCATTTTGGAGATTATAATAAACAAAGAAGATCTCAAGTTCCCTCAGTGAATTTTGAGGACAAATTTATTTATATTTCGATACTTTAAAGTATATAATGTGCTATACAAAGTTTTTAAACATTAATTCTAGATAGTCTCTGTATATATTATATTTATAAGCTGTATATTCTATTCTGTGGGGAAAGGGTAATTTATCTGATCTGTTACTTTTCCTTTTTGCCTGGGGGACATCTAAGGCTCGACCCTTGATTTAATCCTTCTTGAAATATAAAGATGGGGACTATTGGAGTGTGTGCTGGGTGCAAGATAATTAAGAGTCCCACAGAGGTAATATATAATGAATTATGCAACTGTAGTTGAGGTGTCTGGGCTGTTTATTGAATAACCTGTAAATGATGAGTAATCATCTACATCATAGATGGGATTTAGTTCCATACCTCTGAGAGGGTTTTGAGTCTAACAAGATGGAAAAGCTGGTGGGACCCTGAAGTTGGCAGCATCTATGAGCTAAGGTGGTCCATATTCATTGGACTTCATCCACTGTGATCACATACATTCCAATTTGCAGAAACTGGTTCATTTAGCAACTTTTTCTGGGAGTCATGAGCCTCTGCTCTGTGTTTCATGTGCATGATGGGCTGTCTATCCTCATGCCTTCTTAGAAGCTGTACAAAGACTATTTGCTGAGTGAAGTACATTTTGTATCAAGAGTTTAATGGGCAGTTCAAGCTCAAGACCACTGCTGTTGGTCAAGCAAAATGAGTATTGTCCTGTAAAAAGATCTAAAATATGTTTATTTTAAAGCCTTCCATTTAAAGATGCAGCTTAATCTCTAATATTCAAGAATTTGATAAAGACAAGTATAACATTCATGTGTTAGTTTCCTAATACATGAGGGGGATGGCAACCCACTGCAGTATTCTTGTCTAGAGAATCCCATGGACAGAGGAGCCTGGTGGGCTACAGTCCATGGAGTTACAAATAGTTGGACATGGCTGAGTAGCTAATACAGCATTTGTTTCCTAGGGCTCTTGTAACAAATTGCATCATTTAAAACAATACAGCTTTATCATCTAACTCTTCTGGAGGCCAGCAATCCAAAATCAATGTGTTGGCAGAACCCTGCTCCCCCTTATTACTTTAGAGGGGGTTTCTTCCTTGTTTTTTTTCCTGTCTAAAGAATTGTCCTCAGTGAATTTTGAGGACAAATTTATTTATATTTCGATACTTTAAAGTATATAATGTGCTATACAAAGTTTTTAAACATTAATTCTAGATAGTCTCTGTATATATTATATTTATAAGCTGTATATTCTATTCTGTGGGGAAAGGGTAATTTATCTGATCTGTTACTTTTCCTTTTTGCCTGGGGGACATCTAAGGCTCGACCCTTGATTTAATCCTTCTTGAAATATAAAGATGGGGACTATTGGAGTGTGTGCTGGGTGCAAGATAATTAAGAGTCCCACAGAGGTAATATATAATGAATTATGCAACTGTAGTTGAGGTGTCTGGGCTGTTTATTGAATAACCTGTAAATGATGAGTAATCATCTACATCATAGATGGGATTTAGTTCCATACCTCTGAGAGGGTTTTGAGTCTAACAAGATGGAAAAGCTGGTGGGACCCTGAAGTTGGCAGCATCTATGAGCTAAGGTGGTCCATATTCATTGGACTTCATCCACTGTGATCACATACATTCCAATTTGCAGAAACTGGTTCATTTAGCAACTTTTTCTGGGAGTCATGAGCCTCTGCTCTGTGTTTCATGTGCATGATGGGCTGTCTATCCTCATGCCTTCTTAGAAGCTGTACAAAGACTATTTGCTGAGTGAAGTACATTTTGTATCAAGAGTTTAATGGGCAGTTCAAGCTCAAGACCACTGCTGTTGGTCAAGCAAAATGAGTATTGTCCTGTAAAAAGATCTAAAATATGTTTATTTTAAAGCCTTCCATTTAAAGATGCAGCTTAATCTCTAATATTCAAGAATTTGATAAAGACAAGTATAACATTCATGTGTTAGTTTCCTAATACATGAGGGGGATGGCAACCCACTGCAGTATTCTTGTCTAGAGAATCCCATGGACAGAGGAGCCTGGTGGGCTACAGTCCATGGAGTTACAAATAGTTGGACATGGCTGAGTAGCTAATACAGCATTTGTTTCCTAGGGCTCTTGTAACAAATTGCATCATTTAAAACAATACAGCTTTATCATCTAACTCTTCTGGAGGCCAGCAATCCAAAATCAATGTGTTGGCAGAACCCTGCTCCCCCTTATTACTTTAGAGGGGGTTTCTTCCTTGTTTTTTTTCCTGTCTTCTGTTGATTATGGGCAATCCTTAGCATTCTTCTTGTAGATGCATCCTTCCAGTTTTCATCTCCTTCTTCACATGATTTTCTTCTGTGGATGTGTAAATTTCCCTTTTCTTATAAGCACACACATCATTGTTTTAGAGTGAGCCTAATCTTTGTATGATCTCATCTTAACTTGATTTCATCTACAAAAACTCTAAATATGGTCCAACTCATAGGTTCCAGGGATTTGGACTTGAGCATATCTTTTCAGGGGTAGCAATTCAATTCATAATAATTCATCATATAATAGATTTTAGTCATAACCCATTTAGCATTTGTTATTATCCTCAATTGTCTGATGCATTTACTCATTAAAAAATATTTATTGAGCTAAGTATTTCTCTAGGTGTTTGCAAGAAAGTAGCAAATAAAACAGATATGTGCCTTTGCCCTCATGGAGTTTGGATTCTAATAAGGGTGGACAACAATTAAATAAAGAACTAAACAGAGAATTTGTTAGATAGTGATAAGTATTAGAGAAAATAAAGCCAAGTAGAAAGGCCAAGACATATGAGCAGAACTTTCTATTTTATGAAGAGTGATTGGAGAAAGTGCCACCAATAAGACACTCTTTGAATGAGGTAGAATATCATGAGAGTTGTGAGCAGAGGAATGACAAGGTTTGAATTATGTTTTAAAAAGATCATGAGGTGTTTATAAGAATAGAGAACAGGAGGGCACAGAGATTAAAATTATTAAAAGACAAGTACCCTATCCTACCCTACTGTGAAAGTGGGACTGACAGGAAGTTATGAGAATTGAATATCTAATAGATGATAATGGCTTTGAACAAACTAGTAATGGAAGTGATAAAATGTGAAGGGATTCTGATTGTGTTGAAAGGACTGAGCCAAACATGATAGGGACAGAGTAAAATAGTTAGGTGGTTGTAGAGTCCTAGTAGGGGACTATAGGTAGAAGGGTGAAATGTGGGAAAGGTTGGGAGGCCAGTGAGTTGACGGTCACTCAGGAGAGCTGCTCCTTGTAAGGTAAAGCAGGCTTGACTGAATATAAACAGCTGATGAAGGAGGAGCTGGTGAAGAAAGAACTAATGATGTATGCCTTGTGCCTGCATCTGCATCTACTTGAGGGGGGCAGTCTTCTACCATCCTGTATATATTGCTGCCCACTCATTCGGAGGGGGAGCAGAGGCAGACCTTTCCTGCCTGCCTGCTTGCACTGCTTACAAGTACCTTGTCCTAATAAATCCTATTGCCTATCACTCTGCTTCTTGCTGAATTCTTTCTGCCTTGAGGCACAAAGAACCTGAGCCTCAGTGGGTCCAGACATTGGGTGAGTGCTGGATTAAGTCCTGGCCATGTGGGTTCAAGTCCCAGACAGGGTTTTGGCTGGGATTGAGTCCTAACTACGTGGTTTCAAGTCCCAAGCAGGGTTTTGGCTGGGGTTAAGCCTTAGCCACGTGGGTTTGAGTCCCAAAATGGGTTTGATCAGGTCTGGGCCCTGGGTTTAAGTCTCAAATCGAGGTAAAACCTTTTCAAAAGGGTTTCATGATGGAGAGAATGACTATAAGATTTTTGAACTGATCACAACTCAAAGAAGGGAGTGGCCGTTCACTAGGATGACAAGACAATAGGAGCCAACTATGCGTGTGTGTGTGTGTGTGTGTGTGAGAGAGAGAGAGAGAAAGAAGGTATGTGGGTTTTCAGTTTTTGACAGGCTGTGTTTAAGATGAGCATTAGGAAATCAAGTGGAGATATTGAATAAGGAATTAGATGTACAAATCTAGAGTTCAAGAGAAAGGTGGAAGCCAGAGGTATATATTTTTAATTTTAATAGTAAAATTAAACTGTATTTAAAATCATAAACTAGATTAAAAAAAAAACCTTCCTTAATGTATCATTTGACAGGTTCTACAGTGTTTGCAAAAGTTATATCCATATATAAGGCATTTCTTTCTCTTAACCTTGAGATATTTTCCTTAAAAATAGGCCTTTATGCTCTGGAGCTATTTACTAAAGCTGATTGCAAGATGAAGTATATTTTATAGGAGGTATTAAAATAGACTAGCCATTTGACTTTTGGATGACTTTAACTGACTTTAACTGATTTTAACAAGTCAGTAACCAACTGACTTGTTGAGCCCTATTCGTCTTCTGTTATTCTAGTCACTAACTAACTTTCTTCTAATATGAATTTTTCTCTGCTGTATCATCAGGGTATTTGCCCACACAAAATAGAGTATCAGGTTTCTTTCCCATCTTTACTGGATGATCATTTTCAGACAAAGATATTATATTAAACAGTATTATTATTTGTTACATACTAAAGATTTCAATATAATTTAAAAAATAGGTTTGTATTACTAATTTTCACTGCTTTCCTGCTTCATTCTCAGTTTTGAAATCCTTGTCTGACCTTCTTTTTTATTAAATACACTTGAATGTTATTCATGAATTTCTTTACCAAGGCCAAATTCTCAGTGACCTTATCCATGAACTATCTCTTGATAAATAAAGAATATAAGTGCTAATCCATTTCCCATAGTACAGTGTGTTTCCTTGGTAGTCACAGGGGCTTGTAAAGACTATTTTTACTATCATTTTTCCTTAATTGAAAATACTGAAGGGAATATCTTCAGTTTTTAATTTGGATGAGGAAAGTAAGCATACCTTTGGTAGATAATTGTACTCTGAGAAAGAATTTAAAATACAAGAGTACGCAGTGTTGATCACTGCATAGTAAAGTCTCTGTCCTTAAATTTCACTGTTGCCTTTAGCTATCTCTAATAAAATAGATGATACAAAAAATCTAGATTTTATTAAATAAAAAACACCCTTAGTCCTCCTATTTCAATCTTTACATACATTTTTAGTTAGCCATATAATTGCAAGTGGAATCTAGAAGTGAGAAGAGATGTGATCATCTTGTTCTGAACTATGTTGATGTTTAGGATAACACTGTCTATCAAGTTTATATTCAAATAGGAAAATCTTATCATAATTGAAGTGCTATTTACATATTCATATATTCATTCCTTAAGGCAAAGACTCCACCCTTACTTTGCAGGGGAATCTAATAATAAAACATAAAAACAAACACAAGGAAAAGAATTGAAGCAACATATAGCAGCTAGTAACATATATCATTGCTCTTTACTTTTCAAGAACTCTTATGTCCTGTATCTTCAAAAATGTTCTTGGCAAGGGCTTCCCTGGTGGTCCAGTGGGTAAGGACACCACTGCCTTGCAGTGCAAGGGACGCCGGTTTGATCCCTGGCCTGGGAAGATCCCACGTGCCGCGGAGCGGCTGGACTGATGTGTCCAATTACCGAGCCGGAGCTCTGGGGCGCGTGCACCCAGAGCCGGTGCTCTGCGACAACAGAGGTCACCGTGATGGGAGGCCCACAGAGGCCAAAGAACGAAGATGGATGAAACTAGACAAATGAAAGACCAATAGAAGTAGCCCACCTGCTCCCCTCCCTCCCCACCCCACCCACCCCACCCCCCCAAAAAAAATGTTCTTGGCATATAGAAAGTCAGGATAATTATGAAAAAACTAAATGATCATAAGATAAAAATACTAGTAAAATAGTAGTAAAATAATCACATTTTTCCAACCTCAAAGTTTTTAAACATTAAAGAACTCTAAACATCCTTGCATCCTTGAGTTTGTCCTCTATGTATCATGTTTGCTAATCACCAAAATGTCCTCAAAATACTGTTACGAAAGTGATATTACTACAGTTATATGATTTCTTGTTCTTTTAAGCATGAAGTATGTTTTTCAAAATAAACATTTTTTTACCTTTGGTAGATAATTGTACTCTGAGAAAGAATTTAAAATACAAGAGTGCAGTGTTGATCACTGCATAGTAAAGTCTCTGTCCTTAAATTTCACTGTTGCCTTTAGCTATCTCTAATAAAATAGATGATACAAAAAATCTAGATTTTATTAAATAAAAAACACCCTTAGTCCTCCTATTTCAATCTTTACATACATTTTTAGTTAGCCATATAATTGCAAGTGGAATCTAGAAGTGAGAAGAGATGTGATCATCTTGTTCTGAACTATGTTGATGTTTAGGATAACACTGTCTATCAAGTTTATATTCAAATAGGAAAATCTTATCATAATTGAAGTGCTATTTACATATTCATATATTCATTCCTTAAGGCAAAGACTCCACCCTTACTTTGCAGGGGAATCTAATAATAAAACATAAAAACAAACACAAGGAAAAGAATTGAAGCAACATATAGCAGCTAGTAACATATATCATTGCTCTTTACTTTTCAAGAACTCTTATGTCCTGTATCTTCAAAAATGTTCTTGGCAAGGGCTTCCCTGGTGGTCCAGTGGGTAAGGACACCACTGCCTTGCAGTGCAAGGGACGCCGGTTTGATCCCTGGCCTGGGAAGATCCCACGTGCCGCGGAGCGGCTGGACTGATGTGTCCAATTACCGAGCCGGAGCTCTGGGGCGCGTGCACCCAGAGCCGGTGCTCTGCGACAACAGAGGTCACCGTGATGGGAGGCCCACAGAGGCCAAAGAACGAAGATGGATGAAACTAGACAAATGAAAGACCAATAGAAGTAGCCCACCTGCTCCCCTCCCTCCCCACCCCCCCACCCCCCAAAAAAAAATGTTCTTGGCATATAGAAAGTCAGGATAATTATGAAAAAACTAAATGATCATAAGATAAAAATACTAGTAAAATAGTAGTAAAATAATCACATTTTTCCAACCTCAAAGTTTTTAAACATTAAAGAACTCTAAACATCCTTGCATCCTTGAGTTTGTCCTCTATGTATCATGTTTGCTAATCACCAAAATGTCCTCAAAATACTGTTACGAAAGTGATATTACTACAGTTATATGAAAGATTTCTTGTTCTTTTAAGCATGAAGTATGTTCCCATTATTTCACTATTATTAATAGTGTCTTTTGTTAGTCATTAAATTAAAAGGTACACTTCAAAAAGGCCCATTCTAAGAAATTAAGATGAAAACAAGAGCAAAATTATAAATAACAAGGAGAGGGAGAAGATAGAAAGTGAGTGATAATAGTAACTACAAATAGGAAGAAAGAAAAAGAATAGAAAAGCTAAAAATAGAATCTTAAGATTGAAATCCCCTTTTCTTCATAGTAGTGTCTACCACCAAAATCCACAGCCTTTCATGTCTTTAAGTCCTTAATTGTAATCTTTCTAGGGAAAAGTTTTTTTTTCCACAGATATTTATTTTGCTTTTATCTCCCTTTTCCAAACATTTGATGTGCTTTTTTTAAAAAAACTTTTATTTTACTTTTAATTTTTACAGAGTTTTTTGATGTGCTTTTTATGCTTATAGGGCTCTGTTGAACTTAGCCATGTTCTGTGGTAGAAGCCAGAATGTCAAACTTCTAAAGGACCTACTGCCAGCCCAAAACATCATGAGCTACAAATCATTTCTAAGTAGCTGATTTTTTACCACATGGTATGATAAGGCTTTTAGTACATTGTGTTCATGTTAATGAGCCATTGCATGTGTGTGCTTCTGTTTGTTGGGAGGCAGTAGGTCTTATGCCCACTAACAGCTGATGATATCTGGTGTGTCGCCCTGGTCCTTGAAGTTTTTTCTGACTTAGGTCCTTAAGAATCAACTAGTCATTTGTTTATTTCTAAAATTATTGCTCTTAAGGGTAAAACTAATCATGGGGACAGAGTTTCAGTTTTGGAAAGCAAACAGTTGAAGAGATGGATGTTGGTGAGGTTACACAACAGTGGGCATGGACCGAGGGCCACTGAAATGGACCATTGCCTAGGGTTAAAATAGAAGGGTTTATATCAGTTTTACCATGGGAAAAATTTATAAAACAACCCTCCAAACTAATATCTCCAATCATCAAAGTGCTAATCACCAAAATGTCCTCAAAATACTGTTACGAAAGTGATATTACTACAGTTATATGAAAGATTTCTTGTTCTTTTAAGCATGAAGTATGTTCCCATTATTTCACTATTATTAATAGTGTCTTTTGTTAGTCATTAAATTAAAAGGTACACTTCAAAAAGGCCCATTCTAAGAAATTAAGATGAAAACAAGAGCAAAATTATAAATAACAAGGAGAGGGAGAAGATAGAAAGTGAGTGATAATAGTAACTACAAATAGGAAGAAAGAAAAAGAATAGAAAAGCTAAAAATAGAATCTTAAGATTGAAATCCCCTTTTCTTCATAGTAGTGTCTACCACCAAAATCCACAGCCTTTCATGTCTTTAAGTCCTTAATTGTAATCTTTCTAGGGAAAAGTTTTTTTTTCCACAGATATTTATTTTGCTTTTATCTCCCTTTTCCAAACATTTGATGTGCTTTTTTAAAAAAACTTTTATTTTACTTTTAATTTTTACAGAGTTTTTTGATGTGCTTTTTATGCTTATAGGGCTCTGTTGAACTTAGCCATGTTCTGTGGTAGAAGCCAGAATGTCAAACTTCTAAAGGACCTACTGCCAGCCCAAAACATCATGAGCTACAAATCATTTCTAAGTAGCTGATTTTTTACCACATGGTATGATAAGGCTTTTAGTACATTGTGTTCATGTTAATGAGCCATTGCATGTGTGTGCTTCTGTTTGTTGGGAGGCAGTAGGTCTTATGCCCACTAACAGCTGATGATATCTGGTGTGTCGCCCTGGTCCTTGAAGTTTTTTCTGACTTAGGTCCTTAAGAATCAACTAGTCATTTGTTTATTTCTAAAATTATTGCTCTTAAGGGTAAAACTAATCATGGGGACAGAGTTTCAGTTTTGGAAAGCAAACAGTTGAAGAGATGGATGTTGGTGAGGTTACACAACAGTGGGCATGGACCGAGGGCCACTGAAATGGACCATTGCCTAGGGTTAAAATAGAAGGGTTTATATCAGTTTTACCATGGGAAAAAATTTATAAAACAACCCCCTCCAAACTAATATCTCCAATCTCTTATACAGTCAAATTGTGCTGAAAGACTTATGACAATAATAACCAAAAGCAGCTCTCTGCCCTCTTCTGCTTGCCCTGGTCCCCATAAGACAATCACATTCCTTTTATGTCTAATGTCTTGTGTTTAAATCCTTATCTCTAATTTATCTGTGTAGACAGCTCTTTCTTCTTTATTTTTTTAATATATTTATTATTATTATTATTACATTTTTCATTCTTTATTTTAAAGATTGTACAGATTTTTGTTGTTCACCAACATGTATGTTCCCAGATCATTCATATGCATATCCCTGGACCCTCCCCCCACCCAGTTCCCCGCCTCCCACCCCTCCAGACCATCGCCCCAAGTGATTGTAGGTACTCCTATTCCCTTAGCACAATGACAATAGCTATCTTTTCCACACATGACAGTATAGGTTTCCATGTTACTGTCTCCATGCCTCCCCCGCCCTATTTCTTCCCCACAATGTCCATGTCTATGCTCTGTCTGTTTTTCCATGAGTTCACTGCATGTGTTATCAAGACCGTCCTACTAGATATTTGACATATTTTGTAAGGTTCAATGTGTACACATGCTGATTTACATTTTGTAATATGATTGTTATTTACATATTATAATATGCTTGCCCTATGCTATTTCTTAATAAATCAATTTTAAAATGGGTTGCTCTCCATAAAGGATACATGAATTTTAGTTTCTTATACTTCTTTTTTCCCTCATCATCCAAATGAAGTTCTATTTCAGTTTTTATGTTCTTTTTAAAAAATCTTTAATTATTTTTGCTTTGTAAAAGAGTTACAAACATAGTATAATTCATGCACAAATGTACCCTTCATCTAATTTCCGCTAATGGTTATGTTTTATATAACCATAAAGGTAAGAAATTAACATTGGTATAATACTATTAAATAAGCTATAGACTGCATTCAGATTTCACTAGTTTCTGCATTTATGGTTTTTTTTTTTTTCTATTCCAGGATCCTATCTAGTGTATCACATTGAGTTTAGTGTCATGTGGCCTTAATCTCCTCTGGTTTGTGACATTTTCCTTAGTGTTCCTTGTTTTTCATGAGCTTAATATTTTTTGGAAAAATAATGATCACCTATCTTATAGAATGTTCCTCAATTTGTATTGTCTGACACTTCTTCATGATTGTACTGAGGGAAGTTATCTCAGCATAAAGTTAGTGGATGAAAATTTAAGGAGGAATGGATATTTGCATAGATCAAATTCTCTCTCCCCAGACATATATTAATTATTGTGGTTATTTTAGTGAATATCCATAAATTATTTGACCCTCTTCTCTGCAGGAGGTGGAGCTTCATTTTACTCCCATTTAGTATGGGCTGAATTTAATGATTCTCTGCTAATATGTAGAACATGAAAAGAGAAAAGCTAGAAATTTTACAGTGGAGAAATCTAGTAGGTATTACCTTAACTAAATGATCAAGGTTAATATACCCAGTAATAGGACATGCTGACATCACATCCTCCTTGTTATGTTATTATAAAAAGGACTCAGGAACTAAGGAGAAGTGAAAGAAATAGAAGTGTTTTCTAAAAGGTTCTGTGCTTTGTATTAAGACTAGTATGCAAAGACTTGTTTATGTTAAGATTGAGAATCACAGACACTATTTTATACAAAGTTAATTTTAAGATGCAGACATTTAACGCTACCAGACCTCAAAGAAGGTAGGAACCCAAATAATAAAGCCTTTTCCTAGTTTACTTAACCTTCCCTGAAACTCTTCTGGTTTTAGTGGTCATAATAACTTGTTCAAGAGACTTCAGTGGCCTTTTTTGTGCATGCAGTGTAGTTTTAAGATTGTGTGCTGGGGCTTCCCTGGTGGTCGAGTGGGTAAGGACACCGCCTTGCCGTGCAAAGGACGCCGGTTCGATCCCTGACCTGGGAAGATCCCACGTGCCGCGGAGTGACTGGACCGATGTGTCCAATCACCGAGCCGGAGCTCTGGAGCGCATGCGCCCAGAGCCGGTGCTCTGTGACAACAGAGGCCACTGCGATGGGAGGCCACGCAGGCCAAAGAACAAACAGGGATGAAAACGATAAATGAAAGACCAATAGAATTAGTTTTAGTTTCTGCATTTATTCAGGATCCTATCTAGTGTATCACATTGAGTTTAGTGTCATGTGGCCTTAATCTCCTCTGGTTTGTGACATTTTCCTTAGTGTTCCTTGTTTTTCATGAGCTTAATATTTTTGGAAAATAATGATCACCTATCTTATAGAATGTTCCTCAATTTGTATTGTCTGACACTTCTTCATGATTGTACTGAGGGAAGTTATCTCAGCATAAAGTTAGTGGATGAAAATTTAAGGAGGAATGGATATTTGCATAGATCAAATTCTCTCTCCCCAGACATATATTAATTATTGTGGTTATTTTAGTGAATATCCATAAATTATTTGACCCTCTTCTCTGCAGGAGGTGGAGCTTCATTTTACTCCCATTTAGTATGGGCTGAATTTAATGATTCTCTGCTAATATGTAGAACATGAAAAGAGAAAAGCTAGAAATTTTACAGTGGAGAAATCTAGTAG
Source organism: Tragulus kanchil (assembly GCA_022376925.1). NCBI lineage: Eukaryota > Metazoa > Chordata > Mammalia > Artiodactyla > Tragulidae > Tragulus > Tragulus kanchil. The sequence goes on along the minus strand of JAIOJX010000030.1, from coordinate 77,508,344 downwards.
GTATTACCTTAACTAAATGATCAAGGTTAATATACCCAGTAATAGGACATGCTGACATCACATCCTCCTTGTTATGTTATTATAAAAAGGACTCAGGAACTAAGGAGAAGTGAAAGAAATAGAAGTGTTTTCTAAAAGGTTCTGTGCTTTGTATTAAGACTAGTATGCAAAGACTTGTTTATGTTAAGATTGAGAATCACAGACACTATTTTATACAAAGTTAATTTTAAGATGCAGACATTTAACGCTACCAGACCTCAAAGAAGGTAGGAACCCAAATAATAAAGCCTTTTCCTAGTTTACTTAACCTTCCCTGAAACTCTTCTGGTTTTAGTGGTCATAATAACTTGTTCAAGAGACTTCAGTGGCCTTTTTTGTGCATGCAGTGTAGTTTTAAGATTGTGTGCTGGGGCTTCCCTGGTGGTCGAGTGGGTAAGGACACCGCCTTGCCGTGCAAAGGACGCCGGTTCGATCCCTGACCTGGGAAGATCCCACGTGCCGCGGAGTGACTGGACCGATGTGTCCAATCACCGAGCCGGAGCTCTGGAGCGCATGCGCCCAGAGCCGGTGCTCTGTGACAACAGAGGCCACTGCGATGGGAGGCCCACGCAGGCCAAAGAACAAAGATGGATGAAAAACGATAAATGAAAGACCAATAGAAGTGGCCAGCCCGCCCCTCCTTCCCCAACCTGCCACACCTCCGCAAAAAAAAAAAAAAAAAAAAAAAGTATGCTAATATATGCATATGTATGTCAATTTAGTTGGAAGTTTTGGTGGTTGTTGTTGTTGTTTTTTTGGTTTAGGAAAAAAAGTTGGTTCAAGATGATGCATAAAGGTCATTTTCAAAGCTCTTCAGTAACCAAAAAATAAGTGCAGACCGAGGACTTGGTTGATTTTACAAAAGCTCTGCCTTGCTGTATCCATTGTATAATCTTGCAGTTCCTCTGTTAGAAGAGAAAGTCTTGCTGGAAACTGAGCAAGGTGCACACTTGATAAAAATAAGGCACTTGCTCCCAGATCTAAACACATCAGTCAACGACCCCCCGCATGTTATGCTGATTTTCAAGGTCAGAGAGTCTATTTGTTATGCATCTGAAGATGCTTGTGTTTTATTTATTCTGTTTGGGATGTGGATTACAGACAGTCCCCTTTCAATGTGTGATACTTTGAAATGATGAGATTAACATACTAGATTAGATTGTACAGCCTTTGATTTTCAAGCCCATTTTGCGGATTTAGAAACTAAGAGGTTCTGACAAAAGTCCTGATCGTGAGTGCAATGGCGAGTCAGAAAGGGTTCACGGGACATGCTTACTCCAAAGAGGGATCATCCTCTTACAGATCTTAGGTGAAAAGCAGGGTAGGACAGATGGGGGAGGAAAGACATGTCCAAAGTTTAAAGTTTTTTTTTTTTTTTTTTTATCCCATGTACTCATTGCCTGCTTATGAGACACCTTTTAGTCCACCCCTTGTAACAATATGCAGTAGGCCTCTTGTGCTGCTCCCCAGTTTCCCCTGTACAAATAATCTCATATCATGATAGATAATGAAGAAGGTGACTCTGGGAGATTATCATATATTAATCATTTCAATTATTTGAATGTAGATAAAATGGAATTTATGATTTTAATGTATTGCTAGAATCACTGGCTCGCCCAGTGACCCTGCTTGGGTGATCAGGCATCCTGAGCATGCTAGTCCCTCATGGGCAGGGTGATCATTTTTGTCTTGCTTCATAAAAATGAAGTCTTTTAAGTTCATTAAAGGAGAATTTTTGTATTCAAACAGAATGAACTCAGTCTACAGTTGAAGTTTGGTAATTAACGCATGCACATTTTCCTCTTTTACCCTAAAATATATTCTACCAGATAATGAAAAGGTAGTTTTTGTCCTTCAGGCATCACATCTCTATAGCCTGCCTCTTGGCCTTAGAGAAAGCAATGTAAATGGAAGAGGGAGTCTCCTCATTTTAATTGATACATCAGGTCATCATCAAAATATTTATTTCCTGATCTTCCCACACAGAAGGTGACTGAAGGTTAATAAGAATGCAAGTGGAAAATAATTAAGGATGAAAATATATACAATAAAATGGAAAACAAATCAGAATAAATAAAGTTTAGTGTGACTGTTAGGTTAAGATGTCTTGATACTTATTCTAGTCATAAAGTATTGTGGGTTGTTTTTTTCTCTTTTGAAGGATGAAAGAAGCCTGAAAAATGCAATGAAATGATTCTCTAGGAAATAATTTAAAGAAAAAAATGATGAAAATAGTAATCAATTTCTTCAAAAGTTCCATTGCCTTTCCCTATGGGCAGTGACAAAGGCAGATAATACTTTGCTGCCATTTTCATTTTATTTCTCTTTTAGAATTATTTCCTAGATTTCCTTCTTTCTTTCTCTTTTTTAAAATTTAGGACTAGGTCATCTGTAGGTTTAGAGAATCCAATGCAAGATGGCCAATTCAGAAATTATTTTCTTGCATGAAATGAGTCTGGAGATAGGTAATCCAGAGTGTGTGGGGCTTCAGGAAATATTGGGGGATCTAGAATCTCATGTGATTTTACCACCAACTCCAGCTTGCAGCTTCCACTTTCTAGGTCTCAGATTGTCTGGTTTGCATTCCAGCCAGGAAGAATGAGGAAGGCAGGCAGCTGCAAAAGGGTGACTCCTCCCTTAAGAAAAATTCTTGGAACTGAGAGACAACATTTTCAATGACTCCTGTAGGTCAAAATGTATTCATTTCTAACTATTAGAGGAGGCTGAGTCTTTTAGCTGTGGTCCAACTAAAAATCAGGCATTGCTGTTATCAAGGAGGAAAGGGAGAACAGATGTTGAGGATAGTTTATGCTCTCTGACCTGCTGAGGGTATTAGTGTGATGGAAAGGATATTATGTGATAAGAAAAATGTATTTATACAGAGTTTGTAATTGCTGTAAGACAAACTTCAGGTAACTGTATTAATGCTATAGTCTATAAGGGTAAGAATCTGCCTACCGTACAGTAGACCCAGGTTTGACCCTGGGTAGGGAAGATCCCTGGAAAAGGGACTGCAGCCCACTCCAGTATTCTTGCCTGTCCATGGGGTCACAAAGAATCAGATATGACTGAGTAACTAACACAGTAACAGCAAATGAGGGTAAGATATACAAACTTTACAAGATATTAGTAGGCAACAGTACTGATTTTATCTAAAATTATGAAATCAGGGGCTTCCCCTGGTGGTCCAGTGGGTAAGGACACCGCCTTGCAGTGCAAGGGGCGCCGGTTCGAGCCCTGGCCTGGGAAGATCCCACGTGCTGCGGAGCAGCTGGACTGATGTGTCCAATTACCGAGCCAGAGCTCTGGAGCGCATGCGCCCAGAGCCGGTGCTCTGCAACGACAGACGCCACCACGATGGGAGGCCCACAGGAGCCAAAGAACAAAGACGGATGAACAGAGAGAAACAAAAAGACCAAGCTCCCCTCCCTCCCCAGCCCGACCCCCGCCCAAAAATGAAATAAATCTTTAAAAAAAAATAAATAAATAAATAAAATTATGAAATCAAATCAGTATCTACACATGTTCAGGTAAACTCAAAATTCAGTAGCCCTGATAGAAGTATCAGCTCCCTTAATTTTTCTGCAAATAATAATCTTCTGTAATAGTTTTCCCATCAGCGCCAACCTTGGATGCTGAGAATCTGGAAACATAATTAAATGTTAGATGAAATTCAGATTGAAGGTGTATCTCACCTGAGAACAAAATCAGTCTAGTTTTAAACTACTCTTAGAAGGGAACAATAAAGAAGTGTCATCCATAAAAGAATGTGTCTTTTGTTTCTTTTGTGAAGTTTCTTGGACATCAAACAAGCTTTTGAAGGTAGGCTGAGTCTTTTAGCTGTGGTCCAACTAAAAATCAGGCATTGCTGTTATCAAGGAGGAAAGGGAGAACAGATGTTGAGGATAGTTTATGCTCTCTGACCTGCTGAGGGTATTAGTGTGATGGAAAGGATATTATGTGATAAGAAAAATGTATTTATACAGAGTTTGTAATTGCTGTAAGACAAACTTCAGGTAACTGTATTAATGCTATAGTCTATAAGGGTAAGAATCTGCCTACCGTACAGTAGACCCAGGTTTGACCCTGGGTAGGGAAGATCCCTGGAAAAGGGACTGCAGCCCACTCCAGTATTCTTGCCTGTCCATGGGGTCACAAAGAATCAGATATGACTGAGTAACTAACACAGTAACAGCAAATGAGGGTAAGATATACAAACTTTACAAGATATTAGTAGGCAACAGTACTGATTTTATCTAAAATTATGAAATCAGGGGCTTCCCCTGGTGGTCCAGTGGGTAAGGACACCGCCTTGCAGTGCAAGGGGCGCCGGTTCGAGCCCTGGCCTGGGAAGATCCCACGTGCTGCGGAGCAGCTGGACTGATGTGTCCAATTACCGAGCCAGAGCTCTGGAGCGCATGCGCCCAGAGCCGGTGCTCTGCAACGACAGACGCCACCACGATGGGAGGCCCACAGGAGCCAAAGAACAAAGACGGATGAACAGAGAGAAACAAAAAGACCAAGCTCCCCTCCCTCCCCAGCCCGACCCCCGCCCAAAAATGAAATAAATCTTTAAAAAAAAATAAATAAATAAATAAAATTATGAAATCAAATCAGTATCTACACATGTTCAGGTAAACTCAAAATTCAGTAGCCCTGATAGAAGTATCAGCTCCCTTAATTTTTCTGCAAATAATAATCTTCTGTAATAGTTTTCCCATCAGCGCCAACCTTGGATGCTGAGAATCTGGAAACATAATTAAATGTTAGATGAAATTCAGATTGAAGGTGTATCTCACCTGAGAACAAAATCAGTCTAGTTTTAAACTACTCTTAGAAGGGAACAATAAAGAAGTGTCATCCATAAAAGAATGTGTCTTTTGTTTCTTTTGTGAAGTTTCTTGGACATCAAACAAGCTTTTTGAGCATTCTGAGTAATTGAGTGTAGATTAATAGAAACATATGAGTTAAATTGCCCTCAAACTACAGAGACTTAAAAAAGAAATAAAACTGAGTAAAAGAGATGAGTGATTGGTCTAAAACCGAGCTGTTTTTCACATGCTCCCTTTGGGAAGTGTGTTGCTTTGCTTCATCTACTCCCTCACGCTTGCACTCATATCAAGCATTTATGGAGCAACTTTGATTAGCTGGGCTCTTTTCTAGGAACTGGGGACTGCAGCTAGGGAGACTTGGGATTTAACATACTCTGGCAGGAGGACAGAGCCTAAATAAGTAATTAACTGCAGTTGTAATTAATTACAAAAGAGACATGTAGGGTGCAGAGAGAGCATATGAAAATACATAACAATGTAAAAAAATTTAGGAAAGGAAAAAACTGATTAGGAACAGCATGAAGTTGATGAAATGAGTATATTTACAATCATGAGCTTTTTGTAGACCTTATAGTTAAGCTGGAAAAAACCGTATGAAAAGTGAAAATAATAAACTAATGACATTTTCAGGAATGAAAAATCTTACAGCTGATTTCCCCAATCAGTTGTGTCAATCAACACATCTTTAGGTCTGACTTATAAGGGGAATATCTGGAAGGCAAAAGACCACAGAGGAATAATCTCCTAATGCCCTATCCAACTCCTTGTTTGATAATGCCACAACAAACTGTTTAACTGCAGCATAGTTTCAAATCATATTCTTTTTCCTCTTTGTAAGACTCAAATGTAAATTTCTAAGGAAGTCTGCAGACAATATTTTACTTCAGTAATCAAAGCAGTTATGATAAACTATAACTTTGACAGTTGATCAGGCATCAGTCAAAGGTATTATACATACCCAGTTCATCGATGGAACAAAATGGACAGCCATTAAGGAGACAGGGTGTGGGGAAGGAAGGGCTCTACAGTGTTTCATGGGCTGCTAAGTTACCAGAGACAAAGGCTGAGATAATATTCAGCTTTATCTTTACAACTCATCAAAAATGCAATGTCTCATTGGACTTGATTTCAGAGTATTTAAAATAAGCAGGCTGAAAATTTTGTTACAGAGTGAATTTTCCTTCTTTTGTATTAAATACAATCTATTTTTCTTGTTTCTCTCTAATTCTCCATATTGATCATTATTACTAAACCCTAACTGAGCAACTCACACACACACACACACACACACACACATACACACACACACACGAAATACATCAAGGTAATACATAAAGTTTTCTGATGCGAGTATATCTGGGATGATTTGCCAATGTTTGCTTTAGAGACTAAAATATTTTGAACATAGAAGTGAATTGTAATAGTTGATACTGCCCAATTTGACACAAATAAAAGACTCATATAAGAAACAGTGGGAAAACAGAAAGGAGTTTGAACCATGGACATGAAACAAAAGTCGAAGAGGAAGTAAAAGAATCTTCAGAGTTGTGGAAGGAAGTAGAAAATTGCCTCAAGGTCAGAGAAGATGCAGTCTGTAAAGCTAGACTCAGGCTATGAATATCATGTAGGGAGGAGAAAGTTACAGATAAAAGGAAGCTTCCGTGTAGGTCCATAGATACCAGCTACAGACTCCAAGATTTTCACGTTAGACCATGATGTGTGAATATATATCCTCCACAATCTTTCGTAGTACTTTCAAACCTATCAATTATTAATGTCAGAGACTGCTCGCTACTTTGACATTTCCGGAGAAGTGGGAAGGGAGTACAACAAAACAAGTACAGCAGATAGAGTTTCAAATACATCACAAACCATTTTTCCAATGTAGATTCTAGTGATAAACCACAGGATGACTTTAGGTTGTCCATCTCAGTTTTGTATCTAAGACATAATCTCTCCTTCATCAGTGAAACTTGGTAATGGGCAGCGGAGGTTACCAGAGAACTTTATGTTAGAATCTTTATCAAAAGCCTAGTTATAAGATGTATAGTTGTAAAAAGCTGAAAAACTCAGTTTCATCCATCAGTACTTTACCAATCATAGGTCTATGTGCTAGAGCCTCATTATTTGTCTCTTGAGTGAATGTGGCTTTTAATATACCACAAATCATCATTTAAGGACATGATTAAAGCCAAGAAGAATTCATTGCTTCTGAAGGAGTAACTTTTGGGGATCTAAGAGAAGAAAACTCTAGTTTCAGATTATCAGAATGCTCTGCAATCTGAAATTGATTGCATTTGTTTTATGGATAATGGGAAATTTAAAGCTGATCACATTCCTCTATTTGCATTGGCTTCTGGGAAGCTCAGTGCTAAATTTGTCTAGCAAATGGAGGCTAGAAGTCCATTTCTTCATTCTAGTCTTGCCTATAGCTTTGCTGATATCATTACTTTCTCTTTGCTCCAGTTTCCTCTCCCATTAAAAAAAAAACTTTTGGTATTGAGTTTTTGTAAACTACTTCAATGCTATTATTGATCCAAGTGAAATATAAATAAATCCATGATTAAAGAGGTATAGAACTTCTGTATAAATAGTAAATTCAGTAAATTTCAAACTCATAGATTAGTTTTCATCTTCCCATTGGAAGGAGAAGATTATTGTCTATCTCATTTGGCATGTTAAATGTTCTCTTTCATTTATAAATGATGTAATAGGAAATTATACCTATGTGTGCAGGTCTACAACATCTTATCCCAATTCTAAAACATAATACATCTGGAAACATATTATTTTCAATTTTGCAGTGAGTTTGGTGTAAAACATGACCTGTATCAACATACAACTAAAGTTCTTAATTTATCCCAGACTGTCTACATTCTTATATTTTCCTGAGCAACAGAGTGTGTTTGACTGCAGAGTGTTGTTTCAGGCCCTGTACTATGGCATATATAGGTAATGCACACTGTTTCCTTTATACAATTGGAAAAATTATGACTTGTAGAACACAAGTGATTTTTACATAAGGGATTGTGGGTTTGTACACAAATGGAATATTACCTATGAATTCTCTGAGGACTATTGTCAAATGTCAAAAGCAATTTGAGGAGGGAATTACCCTCTTATTTTTTCCCCCTTATTTTTCCCCCTTATTTTTAAGTCATAATTTTTAAACAAAACAGAGACCTGAAACTGTTTTCAACATTCAAGGAACATTGTCTGGTTATATAGCTTTAAACACCACTTACCTTTCAGTATACATGCAAGCGCGATACTTAACTTTGACTTTGGGAAGACATGCTCCTTTGCTTCTCTTTTGGTCATAAAATACCTGGTTTATGCAGGCGAAATAGTTCAGTCAAATGTAGACCAGAAAGAAACAGCAATACAATAACAAACCATAAAACAGTCCTGTAGTGATGAATTACTTAAACTTCTATCAGCACTGCCAACAATTTTCTGAGAAATTCTGTTAATTTATACAGAAACTTAGAGATAACATTAATACAAGTCACTAAAGTAGGAAAAGATCGTATTTAAGAAGGAGGGTGTACCACATTCAAACTTCTGCATGCAGATGGAGTATGAGAATACTTGCTTTTCTTTTTTTTTTTTTTTTATGCTCCTAAGTTTGCAAAGCTTTATTAAAGATATACACTGAAATGATTAGTAAAGTTTGACCAGGAAGGCTTTTCATAATGGAGATACAACTTTTATTTAAAAAGGGATTTTTAAAAGTATAAGCAGTCATATGCACTAGGCATGTGCACAGTACTTTATATTTATTATCTCATTTAATCCTTATAGGATGCTTGAGTTGAATACCATTATTTCTGTTCTGGTAGGCTTTAGATCATTCAGATAATATAAATAGGAGAAATCTTCCAATTTGTCACAGTGCCTCCCAGGTGTCATTATGCTTTGCTAGATATGTTTACTTTGGCTCTCTTTTGATGAAGGGTGGGAAGCATAGATAGGTGAAGAAAAGGATGGTGTCCTTGACTGCAGAGTGTTGTTTCAGGCCCTGTACTATGGCATATATAGGTAATGCACACTGTTTCCTTTATACAATTGGAAAAATTATGACTTGTAGAACACAAGTGATTTTTACATAAGGGATTGTGGGTTTGTACACAAATGGAATATTACCTATGAATTCTCTGAGGACTATTGTCAAATGTCAAAAGCAATTTGAGGAGGGAATTACCCTCTTATTTTTTCCCCCTTATTTTTCCCCCTTATTTTTAAGTCATAATTTTTAAACAAAACAGAGACCTGAAACTGTTTTCAACATTCAAGGAACATTGTCTGGTTATATAGCTTTAAACACCACTTACCTTTCAGTATACATGCAAGCGCGATACTTAACTTTGACTTTGGGAAGACATGCTCCTTTGCTTCTCTTTTGGTCATAAAATACCTGGTTTATGCAGGCGAAATAGTTCAGTCAAATGTAGACCAGAAAGAAACAGCAATACAATAACAAACCATAAAACAGTCCTGTAGTGATGAATTACTTAAACTTCTATCAGCACTGCCAACAATTTTCTGAGAAATTCTGTTAATTTATACAGAAACTTAGAGATAACATTAATACAAGTCACTAAAGTAGGAAAAGATCGTATTTAAGAAGGAGGGTGTACCACATTCAAACTTCTGCATGCAGATGGAGTATGAGAATACTTGCTTTTCTTTTTTTTTTTTTTTTATGCTCCTAAGTTTGCAAAGCTTTATTAAAGATATACACTGAAATGATTAGTAAAGTTTGACCAGGAAGGCTTTTCATAATGGAGATACAACTTTTATTTAAAAAGGGATTTTTAAAAGTATAAGCAGTCATATGCACTAGGCATGTGCACAGTACTTTATATTTATTATCTCATTTAATCCTTATAGGATGCTTGAGTTGAATACCATTATTTCTGTTCTGGTAGGCTTTAGATCATTCAGATAATATAAATAGGAGAAATCTTCCAATTTGTCACAGTGCCTCCCCAGGTGTCATTATGCTTTGCTAGATATGTTTACTTTGGCTCTCTTTTGATGAAGGGGTGGGAAGCATAGATAGGTGAAGAAAAGGATGGTGTCCTTATGGGCTCACACAGCTGACTATTGTTCAGTCTTTGATAAAAGTGTACCAGAAATAACATAGATTTCTGACTCCTGAATAAAATATTTTGTTCTTGTCTAAGATGATGGTGGTATATGGTATGGAGGAGAAAGAAATTTATTTGGAAGAAAGAGGAACAAATAGTTGCCTTCTACTACAGTATAATAATGAGTGGTGTGTTGGATGCATTGGGGGAAACAGTATAGCTCTTGTGATTTTACATGTGTCACAACCTCTAGCCCATGATAGACAAGGTACACTATCACAGATACTGCAAATCCCTACTCCTACATCTCTTTACTGTGAGCCTGGAAACTTAAGTGCTTGACTTTGAGTCTTCTTTGCAGCTAGAGTATACGTGGGACCCAGTTTTGGGGTAATGAGAGCTTTAAGTGGAAGTCTGTTGGGGAAGACTTCTCTTTCTAAGTAAAAAGACAAGATTCCTAAGGAGAAGTCCTTCATCCTCCTGACTTCTGTTTCACTTGAACTTGAATGTAGTTCCTGGATGTGTAGTAATTTGTTGTAATTGAAAGAATCACAGAAATGCTGGCCAGCCACCCTCTTTCTCCTAAATGCCTCATGGTTTAAAATTTTGGTCACTCACTCAGTGTCTTGCAGCCTAATCTACTCATAATTAATACAGGTATCATTTTATCTTTCCTCTTTTTCACCAACCATCAAATATATAATGCCTGGGTGTAATTTCAGGAGTGCATGATCATAAAGATTATGTGATTTCATTTTGACAATTCCTAGTCTCCCCGAACTGTGTGCATCTGCTGTACTTCTGTTTAAGACACAGTAGGTGATTCCCCTTTCTCCAGACAGGCCAGAACCATCCTCTCCTGTGTTCCTTTAGCTAATGCTGTCACTTCTGCTGGAAACCTTCATGGTCATTCTGAACAGTTGTCTCCATTGTGAAGTCTTTTACGGTTCTCTCAGGCTCAATGCTCTGTGCATATCATCTCACATATCCCCTTAACTATCTGCCCTTACCTTTGCTATAATGCTGATTCTGTGTTTGGTAATCAGCAATTTACTTTTGTGTTTTTACCATTAATCTGTGAGCTGTAAGAGGTTGGGATTCATGTCATACATGTGAGACATACAACAGGTACTGAGCAAATAGTTTGTCATTGATTAATTTCTTCCCGTTTGAATCTACTGAAACTTTATTTCTACCCCACCTTGGCATATGTCATTTACTTTTCTTACTTCATAGCTTGGTAGTTATGAGGCAAGAATTTTGTCTTACTCATCTTTGCATCTTGAACGTATTTTTAAGCTAAATTCATATTTGATGAATTGAATTGGACTGTTAATACATCAAGCATATCTCAATTATCATGCTAATTGCTACTCCCTCTGGGGGTGGGGAGAGAGATGAGGGATGAACTGTAAGTATCCAGTTCACAGAAGGGTTTTTTTTTTTTTTTTTTAATCTCTTCTATTTAAAAGTGCAAAATTAATTTGCTATAGAAAGAAACCCATATCCCACATTCCCTGATTCAGAAGTGTTTGAAGGATGTAAAAGAAGAATCTGTTTTCAAGAACTTTCTAGCTTCCCCTCTCTAGTAGTCAGTCCAATTCAAGTGCAATTTAATGAGTTAATTGCAATATGTGATTGACAGAGGCAGGGGACAATGTCTGATGCGAGGACTTCTCTATAAAAAAATTATGATAATAACCAAGGATCCTATTATTTCATTAAGAACTCTATGCCTTGGCTGATGCACAGCAAGACTTTCTCAAAAATCTACCTTAGAAGTGATTGATATCAAGCCTGTATTCCTCCATTATGTCACCAAACCAGAAATGGAGAAATTGTTGATCAAGATGAGTTTCAACCTTAACTCTTCTGAGCCTAAAGCTCAAAGATGGGAAACAGTATCACATGGACATCTGGTTGACACTGCCATTTATCTTGTCAGATTTACTTAGGAAACTAAAGCATAAGAAGGTAATAAACAACCATAAAATTCACCAGATTAAAAAAAAAAGCTTATAAAAGAGCTGTTCCATAATTTTTTCAGACTAATGAAAAAATTAAGAAAACTCATAAGTATGATTTGTTTTTAAAAAGGAAGTTATCTTTCTAGAAACTAAAGGCCTTCAGTTTTAAGTATTTTGCTTCTGAATCAGAAATTACAATGAAACTATCCATTAAGAATGCACTTATTATAATCTTTTCAAGTTTCAGATAATTTGATATTTTCACCATTAATTATTGTTATCTGTAAAAATTGAATTTATGTTTATTATTTTAATATTTAGTAGCCTTAAAGCTGTATTCTCTAAATATTCTTTTTCATGTATATTAATTTTCAATAAAATGTTAAGCAGTGGAATACTTCTTAAATTTTAACATTTTATAAAGAGTTTAAGAAAGCATTGAATGTGTGGCAATTGAGGGATATAAAAATATTTTCAATATAGTAAAGCATTTTCTATAAAAAATAAAAGGGAAAATTCATCTAGAACAGTACTTAAATGCAAAAATGAGTAGGTACATCAAAAAACTTTTTATACCACCCCCCCCCGCCCCTGCAAGTGGATATAGCAAGATAGTTGTTCATCTAACCTAAACATTTACAGTAACCTGATTTATTCACCATTGAAAATCAAATCCATTGCAGTTCAGATCATTTCGCCGCATTAGGAAAATGAGTAAATTAAAAAGTCGGCTTCAGCAATTTAGTCCTCCTAAGCAGAGATTCTGCAAGCTCGGGAGATGTCAAAACCTGCTGATACCTAACAGAGTCAACTCCAAGTTTGTGTATCCCAGTCCATTTTACCTTTCCATAAACCAGTACATGTGGAACTAGAAAAGCAGCTCTCTAATTAATCAAAGTCAGATGTGCCTGAACGCCTGGAGTTGCTGCTGATCCTTGTCCCAGCTTCTCCCATGTTCTCGCTCTATGTTTTTACCTTGAAAACTTCTGCTCTGAGCTGGGAATGCCTGAAGGGCTTGCACGGTAAGTCAATGTGAAATTATCTCAGCAGGAAGAAGTTGCTTTTCAGCTTAAATGATTTAAGGCAGCAATTTTTCACACTCTCAAACTCTGACAAACGCCCAGATTGCCTCTCATGTCTGACTTCAAAATATTCAAAGAAAAGCTATTTTTATTAAAAACACTCTAGAGAAAATTGTATGTCACTTGTTCTCTGATATAACTTCATTTCTCCTGACAGTGACAATTTTCACCTCAGTACAATTTCTTTATTTTTTCCAAAGCTAATTCTGCTTAATATTAGTATTTATACAAACTCATATCAACTTGTCTCTGTGAAATATTCAAGGGTGTCAGGTAAATGTTGCTGACTGTCATTCATCTTCTTTGGGTGCTCAAAAATGATCAATCGATTTATAACTACCCGTAGTTACTTTGGATATGATTGTTTTATTTGTAAGGGAGAACTTAACAGCTGTTAAAACCCTTCGTTTGACAGACCCGTGTCTGCAACAGCAAGGAATTCCAAACTTGATGGCACGTGTCTGTTGCCAAAGATCATAAAAGTTTACATTAATAAATCTATTTGTTCTGTGCCTTTAAATAAAGCAAGTAACACAGTGCATGTTTTGTCTTATACTGCTTACATGTTAATAAGATTACGGTGGATGTCATATTGCACTGCAACATCACATTTGCTTTATTATGAATGCTGGCAGTGCAGAAACATCGCATTATAATCACTTCAAAAAAGAAATATACTCTGCATATTTCCCTATGTGTTTATAATTCCACTAAACCTCAGCAGAATCAAACTCAGTGGGGACAAGAATGACAGAAGGTTTAATGTTCCAGAGTCTGCTGAAATCTTGATGCCTTGATATATAGCAGGTTGGTTAATATGTATAAGGTAACTTGTGGCCTGTGACCTCAAAGCATATCTTCTGGCCTTACCACATTTCCATGAGAAAAAGTAACCACTGGTATGTGAATTTTCCACAAATAATTTGGAGTTTTTTCTAAAGGGTTAATTTCTAACTACAAAAGCTTGAAGTAAAGTGTTTATGAAGGTAATGTGAGCAGTAACCATTATTCAGGTACTGCAGCAATGGAACAAACTCCTTTTTAAATATATGTACCAATTTCCTAGAAGTATGCCATTTATATTCCACTAAATGTTTCATTTCTAAATAAAACTGGAACATTTTTATTTCATTTGTATCCATTACAAAGAAATCAAGGAAAGAATTACCTGGCAGCCTTCTTCATACAGTGCTGGGGTCAGGGCAGTGGAAGTACATCAAACACAGCAGGGAAGTGTGTTTCATGAATTTCAGTGTTACAACAATGCCGTACACAGCTCCTATGCTAACACCTCTGCTTGAGAAGTTCAAAGCTATTCTGCTAATTTTTCTTTGTCTCTGTGAAATATTCAAGGGTGTCAGGTAAATGTTGCTGACTGTCATTCATCTTCTTTGGGTGCTCAAAAATGATCAATCGATTTATAACTACCCGTAGTTACTTTGGATATGATTGTTTTATTTGTAAGGGAGAACTTAACAGCTGTTAAAACCCTTCGTTTGACAGACCCGTGTCTGCAACAGCAAGGAATTCCAAACTTGATGGCACGTGTCTGTTGCCAAAGATCATAAAAGTTTACATTAATAAATCTATTTGTTCTGTGCCTTTAAATAAAGCAAGTAACACAGTGCATGTTTTGTCTTATACTGCTTACATGTTAATAAGATTACGGTGGATGTCATATTGCACTGCAACATCACATTTGCTTTATTATGAATGCTGGCAGTGCAGAAACATCGCATTATAATCACTTCAAAAAAGAAATATACTCTGCATATTTCCCTATGTGTTTATAATTCCACTAAACCTCAGCAGAATCAAACTCAGTGGGGACAAGAATGACAGAAGGTTTAATGTTCCAGAGTCTGCTGAAATCTTGATGCCTTGATATATAGCAGGTTGGTTAATATGTATAAGGTAACTTGTGGCCTGTGACCTCAAAGCATATCTTCTGGCCTTACCACATTTCCATGAGAAAAAGTAACCACTGGTATGTGAATTTTCCACAAATAATTTGGAGTTTTTTCTAAAGGGTTAATTTCTAACTACAAAAGCTTGAAGTAAAGTGTTTATGAAGGTAATGTGAGCAGTAACCATTATTCAGGTACTGCAGCAATGGAACAAACTCCTTTTTAAATATATGTACCAATTTCCTAGAAGTATGCCATTTATATTCCACTAAATGTTTCATTTCTAAATAAAACTGGAACATTTTTATTTCATTTGTATCCATTACAAAGAAATCAAGGAAAGAATTACCTGGCAGCCTTCTTCATACAGTGCTGGGGTCAGGGCAGTGGAAGTACATCAAACACAGCAGGGAAGTGTGTTTCATGAATTTCAGTGTTACAACAATGCCGTACACAACTCCTATGCTAACACCTCTGCTTGAGAAGTTGTCATTTTTCCCAGGCTGTGACTTATAACAGGTTTTCTATTTGGAAGTTACAGCTACTTTGTTTTTGCTTGACTTCCTTAATTAAGTTTTATTTACCATAATTAGTAGCTCACCAAAGGGAAAAATAAACTATGTTTTAAGACATACTTAAACATAACAGTCTGTATGTTCCTCAATATTAAAACATTTTTAAGATAATTTCTAGCTATATGATGAAATCTGTGAATAGTTGATAGCTTAACCTAAGTAATTGTTGAAAAGTCAAAACCTTACTGGTAAAATAGCTTTGTGTATACACATTCACACACACACAGGTACATGCACATGTTTCTCAGAAAGGTTTAAATAGCTTGTTATGGGTTAAAATTCACGATGTTAAGAAATGAGTATTTAATAAAATTTTACATGATAAATGTATGATTTCTTCTGCATATTTGAAAGAAGAAGCCATGCTATAATATTATTTAGAATTCTTATTTCTTGTTGATATATTCAAAATATGTAGTATTCATGAATTGGCTAAATGATTGTTTCTGTTTTATAATACATGCATACAGGTGGGAAAAAAGTACAGGATTTGATTCCAAACTAATATATCTGTAACTTTTATTGTATATTTTAGCAATGTTATGGGAAAATAGAAATTAATTATTTGAAGTATAATCCTCTTAGGCATATATCAGTGAGATTGTTATTGAGCCAAAGAGTATCTTACATTAAGCTTTAGATTTTAATTTCAAAATGAACTCATTCTATACTATAATTTTTAAAATTATGTTATTTACAAAAGCATATAATTTGATAATTTAAGACCTTAAGCAATTCCCTGTTAATTATTAAAATAAACATTTTGCTTCCTCTAAAGGGGTATATAAATGACAGTGTACAAATATATGAATTAAATTAAATTTGCATATATTATCCATTTATATATAATTCAGCATTAATTACCCTGTTGTTTCACCAAAATCAGTCAGTTACGTATAGTTAGTATTTTTTGCTTCAGTTCTTTTTTAAAAATTAATGTTTTATTATTTAAACTCTTGTTTTTCTTTCATCCTTAGTGTTTAGATGTATTGAATTCAAAGAATTCTTTTTGTAATATGTAAAATATGAAATGTTGTAGTAAAAATTGTAAACTGGGTAGAACACACACACACACATACACACTTGGCCCTTATATTTAGGTTAAGAAATAATTCAGCAACACCACTTTAAGCAATCCACAGAGTCTACCTTTGTCCCCGAGTCTAGTCTAAACATTTTCGTAATACAAAAAAGAAATTATCTGGACTTTTTCAATGTGATCTATGCCAAGAAATCAAGGAAAGTGATAAAAGCTGAAAGAGAGAGTATGCATTAGTGAATATTTATATTGGCAAGGTCTGAAAATTTTATAAAAGTAAAACAAACACAGAGATTGCTTATTTCTAAAAGGAAATCAACCTCACTGAATTTCTTTCAGGAAAACATTATTGCTCAGAATGATATAAATCTCTATTGCTATCTCTAGCAAATTAGCTTGAAATGCTGGCAACACCAAGAAGGTGCATTAAGTTTTCTCTTGTTTACCTTTTCTAATCACCATAAAAATCCTTAGTGAAACAATTATTCTTAAAACAATCAAGACAATATATCTCTATAAAGGAGAAAATCGATTTAACAACAAAACTAGATTTATCTCTATTGATTAAGAGGCGTTCAGTGTAATTTTAGTGAATTATGCCTGGCTTTCATTTCCTAGCAGAAATTTTTCAGTGATGCTCGAAAAGCAAATTGCAAACTACTGTGTGATTTTTTGCATGCTTTTTACCTGTCTTAAACACTGCTTTTTAAAAAAAATGGCATATACAGGAGACTAAATCAAATATTTATTTTCTATTACATGAAACATTCTTCCTATTTGTGACTTACCTAACAGTACTTACCTAGGAACCTGATGTCATTTCTTTCAATTCATTAGTAAAGAAATCAGGTCTCTATAAAAGGATTCAGTGCTAAAGAAACAAATCCAAGTTCATCTTATGAGAATAAAATTAGAAAGATTAAGAGGTAACATGATTTTTCTTCTTAAATATGAGCTATTTTTTATTTAAATTTGTTATTCTTTAAACCTTCTTTCACCTTGTGTTAGATGTATTGAATTCAAAGAATTCTTTTTGTAATATGTAAAATATGAAATGTTGTAGTAAAAATTGTAAACTGGGTAGAACACACACACACACATACACACTTGGCCCTTATATTTAGGTTAAGAAATAATTCAGCAACACCACTTTAAGCAATCCACAGAGTCTACCTTTGTCCCCGAGTCTAGTCTAAACATTTTCGTAATACAAAAAAGAAATTATCTGGACTTTTTCAATGTGATCTATGCCAAGAAATCAAGGAAAGTGATAAAAGCTGAAAGAGAGAGTATGCATTAGTGAATATTTATATTGGCAAGGTCTGAAAATTTTATAAAAGTAAAACAAACACAGAGATTGCTTATTTCTAAAAGGAAATCAACCTCACTGAATTTCTTTCAGGAAAACATTATTGCTCAGAATGATATAAATCTCTATTGCTATCTCTAGCAAATTAGCTTGAAATGCTGGCAACACCAAGAAGGTGCATTAAGTTTTCTCTTGTTTACCTTTTCTAATCACCATAAAAATCCTTAGTGAAACAATTATTCTTAAAACAATCAAGACAATATATCTCTATAAAGGAGAAAATCGATTTAACAACAAAACTAGATTTATCTCTATTGATTAAGAGGCGTTCAGTGTAATTTTAGTGAATTATGCCTGGCTTTCATTTCCTAGCAGAAATTTTTCAGTGATGCTCGAAAAGCAAATTGCAAACTACTGTGTGATTTTTTGCATGCTTTTTACCTGTCTTAAACACTGCTTTTTAAAAAAAATGGCATATACAGGAGACTAAATCAAATATTTATTTTCTATTACATGAAACATTCTTCCTATTTGTGACTTACCTAACAGTACTTACCTAGGAACCTGATGTCATTTCTTTCAATTCATTAGTAAAGAAATCAGGTCTCTATAAAAGGATTCAGTGCTAAAGAAACAAATCCAAGTTCATCTTATGAGAATAAAATTAGAAAGATTAAGAGGTAACATGATTTTTTCTTCTTAAATATGAGCTATTTTTAAAGATACTGTTAACATTTTCATGTCAGCAACTTCTTGTCAAGAAAGAAGGAAACACAAAAGAATTGGAGGCAGAATGAGAAAAATTTAGTGTTTGAAGAGAAATATAAAAAGATGAATGTTCCAAAAATATCTTAGAGATGGTATTTGTTGTTTGCTTAAATACACGGGTGAATAAGTCATATTGGCTTATATCTCCTTCAACAATAATGAAAATACTCAATCTAAATGTATTTTGTCAAAGTAGTCATAGAATGTTTCTTTCTGTGACATTTTCCTCTTTTGATGCAAGGATTTGAAAATTTTATAAATAAGTTGGTCCTTATTTAGATAAAGGGTTAGTAAGAAATTCATGTGCATGTAAGAACTTTAAACAAGAAATATACCTAAACATATAATTGAAGGTATTTTCTGTGTAAATCTTAGACCACATTTTAATAAACAAAATAATGTCATTATTCAGTCAGTAGATAATCATTTTCTTATTTTATAAATGGTAATTTTCACTTTGATTATAAATAATGCAAATGATGTGTTGGATAAATCAAATGGATGATAATACACTAAGTTAGCCCATGTAAAAGATTGACTCATTTTGTTATTGCTAAAATTAGAATTCACTAAGTCAGTTAAGTTGTTGCAGTATATTCTTAATAAAATCTATGCTCCATAGCTGTTCAAAGAATATAAAGTAACTTTTGTTTATTATGCTAACATTGGTGATAACTCAATTGTTGTCTTCCATCATACTGAAAGACATTGATGATGTTTTGTGCATTCATGCAAAGTAATGTTGATATTGAAAATTTCTGTATGTAAGTCTAACCAAATTTATTTTAAAACACCTTATTAACATATATAATATTCTAATAAGATTCTCCCATCACAGTAGAATAGTTTATGACATATAAGAAAAATTTTTAACTTGAAACATTGAATCGATATTCACATATAAAAGAATTGTCCTTTTTAAAACCATTGACCATTAATTAAAGCAAAATTAGCAGAATTAATTGAGTTTAGAGTATTAAATGTGATATATATATATATATATATATATATATATATAAACATTTCTTCTGAAAACTATATATCACCTAGACTAGCAAAATTCTTTAAAATTGATCCTATAGATCTAGGTGGATTGTGATCATATGTATAACATGTAACCCCTTATTTAAAATCTAATAACAGTAACATGAATGTATTATTATGATATTGAATTGCAACTTTCAAATTAGACAAATACAACTTTTAGAAATTCTTCTCCTTTAACATGAATAGCTAATCTAGGATATCATAATTTAGTAACTGTTATAGGTATACAATCTATGATTTATAGTAAGATAAGAGTCATCAAATGTAACTAAACTGGAGTGGTTGTATATATTGTTTTTTTGAAAAAAATTAAAAATACCTAGAGTGTTTCATAAAAGAGGTAGTTGCTAAACTGAATTTTAATAAACCAATAAAATAATGTTATTGTTCAATAGGCAATAATTGCCTTTATATAAACTCAAAAATATTGTTTAGAGTGATTAATATATAATGCTCCATTATGCATCTGAGAGTGTTGATGCATAATTTTTAGTTCTAATGTTATTATGTAATTGAGAGAACATGTTCATTTGCTCTAATAACTACTAAGATGCACTTAATAAAATGAAATGTAATAATACTTGTAATTTAATCTATTCATGGAAGTAATTTTAAAAGTCTACCACTCTGCTTAATGTGGATAACATTCATAATTTATAAAGTGTTGTGATGCAGAATTGACAATGCCATTGTTTTTTACACTTTGAGATGATTCTGCAGGCTTCATATCATCTGCATACCAACCTCAGGATTATCAAGGGCAAACAAAAGATAATTAACACCAGAAACAGGCAAATTCAGGCGCTACCGACAGAGGGTCCTCATTTAATGCACGACTTCTGAAAACCAGAAAATGAAATAACCATAGAAAAGCTTGTCTCTGAAAAAAAATTTCAATATTCTATTCTTTATATAAACCTTGCTCCAGCATCCCAGTTTGTAAAGGTAATTTATCAAGAGTGTGGTCTCAAATTGGTATAGTCACCATCTATAATGGAGTTAGAAAAAGTAATTTTTAAAGAGTAAATTCCAAATTATATATTTTGTAATTTTAATTTCCTTAATGCCAATTATTATTATGAATTTATTTTTAATGTGCTTATAAGAGTAGAAAACAAACTACTGCCATAACAACAACTATCATGTTTTTACATTTACTAACTAGAGTATAATAAAAAGGAAATTTCTACAATTAGTCTACTTTATACTTACCTGTAGTTTATATAACATTATGTACAGTTATTGTATGTTTAAATGATGGTTCTAAATCATTAAAATCTTATATTTATTCACATGAAATAATACTAGTAGCAGAGAATATGCTATGCTAACCCAGATTATAGTACTATTTTACTGCCTAAGTGAAATAATTTATATTTTCCAAACCAGTGCCCTTTAACTTCCCATAAATTGCTATTAGCAAGATCCACATATATTTTGGGTATTTTCACTTTATACTACAATGCAGAACAATTGTTAAATGTTTTAAATACTGAACTTCTAAAGTTCTGAAATAATAATTATAAAATTATGTTTGAAATAGTGACAGTTCATAAAAATTCATATATTAAAGACTTTTAAAAATGTTTAGGTTTCTCTGATAAAGGATCATGTTATTAATAATTTTATTGAAGTGGATAAGTTAGTGACAAGCCTGAGTTTACAATTATAGAAGACTCTTACTTGAATATGGTATTTTTTCACATGGATATAATCACAGTTCAAGTCTTCTGGAAATAATTATGCATTTTGGAGCTCTGATGTGATACAGTTGCTAGTTCATTTCTCAGACACCACCATTAAGTGGATATTCCATAAAACGTCTCCATTGGCAATGTGATTGAGAATAGTTTATCTCCTTTTAAGTTAATTTTTTTCTTGTTTCATGTCAATATCAACTATTCTGTATAACTTTCAAAAGAGGTCAAAAGAGATTATATGTCATTTTTTTTTCTGTTATAACTTTTTTCTTTAAATTAAAAACCAGAAAATGAAATAACCATAGAAAAGCTTGTCTCTGAAAAAAAATTTCAATATTCTATTCTTTATATAAACCTTGCTCCAGCATCCCAGTTTGTAAAGGTAATTTATCAAGAGTGTGGTCTCAAATTGGTATAGTCACCATCTATAATGGAGTTAGAAAAAGTAATTTTTAAAGAGTAAATTCCAAATTATATATTTTGTAATTTTAATTTCCTTAATGCCAATTATTATTATGAATTTATTTTTAATGTGCTTATAAGAGTAGAAAACAAACTACTGCCATAACAACAACTATCATGTTTTTACATTTACTAACTAGAGTATAATAAAAAGGAAATTTCTACAATTAGTCTACTTTATACTTACCTGTAGTTTATATAACATTATGTACAGTTATTGTATGTTTAAATGATGGTTCTAAATCATTAAAATCTTATATTTATTCACATGAAATAATACTAGTAGCAGAGAATATGCTATGCTAACCCAGATTATAGTACTATTTTACTGCCTAAGTGAAATAATTTATATTTTCCAAACCAGTGCCCTTTAACTTCCCATAAATTGCTATTAGCAAGATCCACATATATTTTGGGTATTTTCACTTTATACTACAATGCAGAACAATTGTTAAATGTTTTAAATACTGAACTTCTAAAGTTCTGAAATAATAATTATAAAATTATGTTTGAAATAGTGACAGTTCATAAAAATTCATATATTAAAGACTTTTAAAAATGTTTAGGTTTCTCTGATAAAGGATCATGTTATTAATAATTTTATTGAAGTGGATAAGTTAGTGACAAGCCTGAGTTTACAATTATAGAAGACTCTTACTTGAATATGGTATTTTTTCACATGGATATAATCACAGTTCAAGTCTTCTGGAAATAATTATGCATTTTGGAGCTCTGATGTGATACAGTTGCTAGTTCATTTCTCAGACACCACCATTAAGTGGATATTCCATAAAACGTCTCCATTGGCAATGTGATTGAGAATAGTTTATCTCCTTTTAAGTTAATTTTTTTCTTGTTTCATGTCAATATCAACTATTCTGTATAACTTTCAAAAGAGGTCAAAAGAGATTATATGTCATATTTGGTTTAATTTGTTTCTATGTGTTGCATGGGTTAACTGTACTATATGATTGTCTTTTAAAATATAAAGTCATTGCCTATAAAAGTATATACAGTTAATAATAAAATAAAATAAATCCCTCTTATGCCACACATTTGTTAAGTAAACATATTAGTCATATCTCCAAATTCTTTCCACCAGCTTCTTTCCTCCACATATACTTTCCTGTTGCTATATCCCAGGGATCCATCTTCAGTCTTCTATTTGCTTAAGATAATTATCCGCATTTCCCATCTAATGACCACAAAAGCCTATCTTCAGTTGTCCTTTATTGTCGGAACATTATTTAGGCCCAACTGGTATCTGTGTCTGAATGAGCTCTCAAATGAACATGTGTAAAACATTTATCACTTACCTCCACTTCTACCACAGTCTAACCAGTGACATAAGTCTAGCATCTAGGGTCATCCTGAACTTCTTTTTATTCCTTAGTGAGTCAACCAAAAACCCTACTATTTTACATCCTTGGGATATATTCTCTCTTCATTCCCACTTTGGCTTATGGAAGTCACCACTACACTATTCTTACTTCCTAATAATTCTTTCTATTTCCAATTTCAAACTGTCCCAATCAATTTTCTACATCAGGAGTCTGCAAAGCTTTCTGTAAAGGGCCAAATAGTGAAGATTTCAGGATACACGTCCATACAATCTCTGTTGACAACTATCCAACGCTGCAAGTTATAGCAGAAGTATAGCCATCAACATTAGTAAAAAGATAGACGTGACTGTGTTCCAACAAAACTTTATTTACAAAAAAGGCAGATAGATTTGGCAGGTGGGCTCTAGCTCTCTAGACTCCTGCTTTAAATTGCCCCTAGAGTAATATTTCCAAATGACAAATCAGATCCCATTGCTAGCTTCTTTACTAATCATTTTTAATCATCTGCAAATTAAAAATCTACCCGCCATTGAGTCTGATATACAGGTTGGGCTAGTTACATTTCTCAGACACCACCATTAAGTGGATATTCCATAAAACGTCTCCATTGGCAATGTGATTGAGAATAGTTTATCTCCTTTTAAGTTAATTTTTTTCTTGTTTCATGTCAATATCAACTATTCTGTATAACTTTCAAAAGAGGTCAAAAGAGATTATATGTCATATTTGGTTTAATTTGTTTCTATGTGTTGCATGGGTTAACTGTACTATATGATTGTCTTTTAAAATATAAAGTCATTGCCTATAAAAGTATATACAGTTAATAATAAAATAAAATAAATCCCTCTTATGCCACACATTTGTTAAGTAAACATATTAGTCATATCTCCAAATTCTTTCCACCAGCTTCTTTCCTCCACATATACTTTCCTGTTGCTATATCCCAGGGATCCATCTTCAGTCTTCTATTTGCTTAAGATAATTATCCGCATTTCCCATCTAATGACCACAAAAGCCTATCTTCAGTTGTCCTTTATTGTCGGAACATTATTTAGGCCCAACTGGTATCTGTGTCTGAATGAGCTCTCAAATGAACATGTGTAAAACATTTATCACTTACCTCCACTTCTACCACAGTCTAACCAGTGACATAAGTCTAGCATCTAGGGTCATCCTGAACTTCTTTTTATTCCTTAGTGAGTCAACCAAAAACCCTACTATTTTACATCCTTGGGATATATTCTCTCTTCATTCCCACTTTGGCTTATGGAAGTCACCACTACACTATTCTTACTTCCTAATAATTCTTTCTATTTCCAATTTCAAACTGTCCCAATCAATTTTCTACATCAGGAGTCTGCAAAGCTTTCTGTAAAGGGCCAAATAGTGAAGATTTCAGGATACACGTCCATACAATCTCTGTTGACAACTATCCAACGCTGCAAGTTATAGCAGAAGTATAGCCATCAACATTAGTAAAAAGATAGACGTGACTGTGTTCCAACAAAACTTTATTTACAAAAAAAATGCAGATAGATTTGGCAGGTGGGCTCTAGCTCTCTAGACTCCTGCTTTAAATTGCCCCTAGAGTAATATTTCCAAATGACAAATCAGATCCCATTGCTAGCTTCTTTACTAATCATTTTTAATCATCTGCAAATTAAAAAAAATCTACCCCCCTTGCCATGATATAATCTTTATAATATCATTTGTACTTTTCATTGCCACCCACACACTCTATATTTGTCCATTTCCATCAATTTATTGCTGTCCAAATCATCATTCTTTAACTCTTTGTCTTTGCACAGGTTATGTTTATTATAAAGGATAAAGGAATGTGCTTCATTTATTATTCCTTGCTGTTATTTTCTACCCTTGAGGATGAAGACCATGTTTTAGTCAGTTTTGTCTCTGTTGGTTCAAACAGATTGATACTTGTTTGTGTGACTCAAACAGTTTATTTAAGATAAATAATCACTGATGCTACTGCTTGATTATATGTCCAACTATATCAAATAAATTCTTCTAATCTTATACCGATAAACATTAGTCCAAGTCAAGACACTTAACAAGGCACATGGCTGACTTAACCTTTGTACTAAAATGACACAAAAATTGTGCTAATTTGACTGAATGGAATCATTTTACTATAACTAAAGCTACAGTCTTCTTGATTTACTCAAAAATATTTCAAGAATACTTTAGTTAAATACGTATTTTAGTTATGTTCAGAAATGCATTGTGGCAGTTAAAGATGGCCAAATATTTTTAACACATGTCCTATTGAGATATAGGTTCTATTTTTCTCTTGCCTGGAATCTAGGCTGGTCTGTTGCTTTATATTCTCTTCATTCCCACTTTGGCTTATGGAAGTCACCACTACACTATTCTTACTTCCTAATAATTCTTTCTATTTCCAATTTCAAACTGTCCCAATCAATTTTCTACATCAGGAGTCTGCAAAGCTTTCTGTAAAGGGCCAAATAGTGAAGATTTCAGGATACACGTCCATACAATCTCTGTTGACAACTATCCAACGCTGCAAGTTATAGCAGAAGTATAGCCATCAACATTAGTAAAAAGATAGACGTGACTGTGTTCCAACAAAGCTTTATTTACAAAAAATGCAGATAGATTTGGCAGGTGGGCTCTAGCTCTCTAGACTCCTGCTTTAAATTGCCCCTAGAGTAATATTTCCGAATGACGAATCAGATCCCATTGCTAGCTTCTTTACTAATCATTTTTAATCATCTGAAAATTAAAAAAAATCTACCCCCCTTGCCATGATATAATCTTTATAATATCATTTGTACTTTTCATTGCCACCCACACACTCTATATTTGTCCATTTCCATCAATTTATTGCTGTCCAAATCATCATTCTTTAACTCTTTGTCTTTGCACAGGTTATGTTTATTATAAAGGATAAAGGAATGTGCTTCATTTATTATTCCTTGCTGTTATTTTCTACCCTTGAGGATGAAGACCATGTTTTAGTCAGTTTTGTCTCTGTTGGTTCAAACAGATTGATACTTGTTTGTGTGACTCAAACAGTTTATTTAAGATAAATAATCACTGATGCTACTGCTTGATTATATGTCCAACTATATCAAATAAATTCTTCTAATCTTATACCGATAAACATTAGTCCAAGTCAAGACACTTAACAAGGCACATGGCTGACTTAACCTTTGTACTAAAATGACACAAAAATTGTGCTAATTTGACTGAATGGAATCATTTTACTATAACTAAAGCTACAGTCTTCTTGATTTACTCAAAAATATTTCAAGAATACTTTAGTTAAATACGTATTTTAGTTATGTTCAGAAATGCATTGTGGCAGTTAAAGATGGCCAAATATTTTTAACACATGTCCTATTGAGATATAGGTTCTATTTTTCTCTTGCCTGGAATCTAGGCTGGTCTGTTGCTTTGATGAAGAGAGTATATTGGGAGTGATGCCATGCCATTTCTGGTACCAGCTTTTGGGAAGATTGGCAATTCTGTCTTGATGTCTTGGAGCCCTGAACTACTGTTAGAAGCTCAACTTTGTATAAGAAGTTCATGTTGCAGAAACCTGTGGAGAAGCAATGGGGCTACATGGAGGGAAGAGTGGTTGTGTTGAGTTCAGTCCTCCAGACATCCTTGTCAAGATTCTAGGGGGTAAATGAACCTAAATGGACCTTCCAGATCAGATCATCCACTCACAAAATACTGCTACGTGACCTCAGTTGATGCCCATGAGCATGAGAATGGTCCAGCCAAGGCCTATCACAATTTGTGACCCGCATAATTATGAGAAAAGATTAAATGGTATTTTGAAACACATGTTATATAGCAATAAATAAAAGAAAGACATTTAAGCATGCAAGATATGTAAATTGTAATTTGTAAGTAATGGCTGAAGTTATAGGGTTTAATACTATAAAATGACTTTTATCCATGCAGTTTATATAATAAATAGCTTTATCTTGATCCAAAACAACTTCCTTCTCTATTTTAAGAAATCAAACTTGGATAAATAGTAAGTTATTTGCATGATCTTTTTTACTCAAAATGTGGCTCTTTACTAAGAAATGCTTCATACATTTTATTTATTTAGAGCTTTATCTTATTAAGCATTAGAGGTAGAGTATGTGAGATTTGAACCATAAAGAAAGCTGAGCACAAAAGAATTGATGCCTTCAGACCATGGTGTTGGAAAAGACTATTGAGAACCCCTTGGACTGCTAGGAGATCAAACCAGTCAATCCTAAAGGAAATCAATCGTGAATATTCATTGAAAGGACTGATGCTGAGGACTGACTTCACAGATGGTGCTAGAGGTAAAGAATCTGCCTACAATGCAGGAGTTTGATTCTTGGGTCAGGGTGATTCCTGTAGTAGGAAATGGCAACCTGCTCCAGTTTTTTAAAGATGGCCAAATATTTTTAACACATGTCCTATTGAGATATAGGTTCTATTTTTCTCTTGCCTGGAATCTAGGCTGGTCTGTTGCTTTGATGAAGAGAGTATATTGGGAGTGATGCCATGCCATTTCTGGTACCAGCTTTTGGGAAGATTGGCAATTCTGTCTTGATGTCTTGGAGCCCTGAACTACTGTTAGAAGCTCAACTTTGTATAAGAAGTTCATGTTGCAGAAACCTGTGGAGAAGCAATGGGGCTACATGGAGGGAAGAGTGGTTGTGTTGAGTTCAGTCCTCCAGACATCCTTGTCAAGATTCTAGGGGGTAAATGAACCTAAATGGACCTTCCAGATCAGATCATCCACTCACAAAATACTGCTACGTGACCTCAGTTGATGCCCATGAGCATGAGAATGGTCCAGCCAAGGCCTATCACAATTTGTGACCCGCATAATTATGAGAAAAGATTAAATGGTATTTTGAAACACATGTTATATAGCAATAAATAAAAGAAAGACATTTAAGCATGCAAGATATGTAAATTGTAATTTGTAAGTAATGGCTGAAGTTATAGGGTTTAATACTATAAAATGACTTTTATCCATGCAGTTTATATAATAAATAGCTTTATCTTGATCCAAAACAACTTCCTTCTCTATTTTAAGAAATCAAACTTGGATAAATAGTAAGTTATTTGCATGATCTTTTTTACTCAAAATGTGGCTCTTTACTAAGAAATGCTTCATACATTTTATTTATTTAGAGCTTTATCTTATTAAGCATTAGAGGTAGAGTATGTGAGATTTGAACCATAAAGAAAGCTGAGCACAAAAGAATTGATGCCTTCAGACCATGGTGTTGGAAAAGACTATTGAGAACCCCTTGGACTGCTAGGAGATCAAACCAGTCAATCCTAAAGGAAATCAATCGTGAATATTCATTGAAAGGACTGATGCTGAGGACTGACTTCACAGATGGTGCTAGAGGTAAAGAATCTGCCTACAATGCAGGAGTTTGATTCTTGGGTCAGGGTGATTCCCCTGTAGTAGGAAATGGCAACCTGCTCCAGTATTATATTGCCAGGAAAATCCCATGACCAGGGGTGTCTGCTGGGCTACAATCCAAGGGATTGCAAAGAGTTGGACATGACTGAGCACATACCCACACTGTCTTGTATCTGGTTGCCTATACCTGCAGCTTCTGTGCCAACATTTTATGTAAAATCTGATACATACCTCAGGAAACACACCAAAGCATTTCCTTGAATTATCGCATGAGATATCTTCTAATGGCAATAGGAATTGTCTGCCTATAGCTAGAAAACACTTTTTATTATTTGTTTTAATGCTAACATATTTAGCGTTAAATATATTTTAATAATTGTTTTAATGCTAATATATTAACAGATGGTACTGTTTTAAGACTGTAATTATTAGTGAATGTGAATCAGTGACTTATTATGTGTAAGAAGGGTATTTGCATTTTATTTCTATCTTTGCCGACTATGAATTTCAGGATTCAGAAGTTTTGCCTAATGTTTGCCACTAATTGTCTTTAAAACATATGAAACACTGTACTCTCTGTACTATTTACAGGCATAAAAATCAGCTGAGTTGTGAATTAGTCAACTATTAAAAGAGGTTGATTTTGTATTATAGACCTAAACTATGAATTTGTATCACCATCCAATTTTCTTCTTGGGTTCTTTTCATTTTTTGTCTTAAAAATTCTTCCTAATATCCCTAATTATTTCCACTGTACCAATATTTTTAGAAAATTATATTCTTTCTCATTGTGCATATTCCTTAAATATCAGGAAATTATCATCTTTACCACTAAGCACTGCTTAACCATGTTCTATCAAGTGAGCGCCTGTAAGCTTTCTTTGTTAATTACTGTCACCTCTTCTCTTAATCGTTTTGAATTTTTGAAACTTTCTTTAATTTGCCTTCTCAAATTGGGATACCTAAAATTAAACGTGCTATTCAGAGTTTTCATTGTAGCCTTTTTCATCTCCTTACAGTATTAATCACAAGATTATTTACCTTTTTTTTTTCAATCATGACTTCACAGATGGTGCTAGAGGTAAAGAATCTGCCTACAATGCAGGAGTTTGATTCTTGGGTCAGGGTGATTCCCCTGTAGTAGGAAATGGCAACCTGCTCCAGTATTATATTGCCAGGAAAATCCCATGACCAGGGGTGTCTGCTGGGCTACAATCCAAGGGATTGCAAAGAGTTGGACATGACTGAGCACATACCCACACTGTCTTGTATCTGGTTGCCTATACCTGCAGCTTCTGTGCCAACATTTTATGTAAAATCTGATACATACCTCAGGAAACACACCAAAGCATTTCCTTGAATTATCGCATGAGATATCTTCTAATGGCAATAGGAATTGTCTGCCTATAGCTAGAAAACACTTTTTATTATTTGTTTTAATGCTAACATATTTAGCGTTAAATATATTTTAATAATTGTTTTAATGCTAATATATTAACAGATGGTACTGTTTTAAGACTGTAATTATTAGTGAATGTGAATCAGTGACTTATTATGTGTAAGAAGGGTATTTGCATTTTATTTCTATCTTTGCCGACTATGAATTTCAGGATTCAGAAGTTTTGCCTAATGTTTGCCACTAATTGTCTTTAAAACATATGAAACACTGTACTCTCTGTACTATTTACAGGCATAAAAATCAGCTGAGTTGTGAATTAGTCAACTATTAAAAGAGGTTGATTTTGTATTATAGACCTAAACTATGAATTTGTATCACCATCCAATTTTCTTCTTGGGTTCTTTTCATTTTTTGTCTTAAAAATTCTTCCTAATATCCCTAATTATTTCCACTGTACCAATATTTTTAGAAAATTATATTCTTTCTCATTGTGCATATTCCTTAAATATCAGGAAATTATCATCTTTACCACTAAGCACTGCTTAACCATGTTCTATCAAGTGAGCGCCTGTAAGCTTTCTTTGTTAATTACTGTCACCTCTTCTCTTAATCGTTTTGAATTTTTGAAACTTTCTTTAATTTGCCTTCTCAAATTGGGATACCTAAAATTAAACGTGCTATTCAGAGTTTTCATTGTAGCCTTTTTCATCTCCTTACAGTATTAATCACAAGATTATTTACCTCTTTTAAGGTTTTCATTTTCAATCATGTCCCAGTTAAGATGCATTCAAAATAATTAAATGCCATAGTTGAAGTACAAGCCTACAATTCCATATTAACTCTCTGAATAATAAACCTTACAGTGTTTTAAGACAGCAACAGAGTGATGTAACAAAAAAATGAGAAAGATTTCTAAAAAAGCTGAGAAATACCAGAAGATTTCTGAAAGAAAAACTAATGCATTGCTAGACAAAGGATCTCATGCCAGGCCATTGACTTGTTTCTATTCTAGAGAAGTTGCTTTTTATTTCGCTATTTCCCAGAAAAGGCTGACTGCCATAGGAGTATTACCGGGGAATATACACATTTTAAAGTAATTTGAACTTACCTCTGTCTTGTGTATATGAGTAAATACATGTTTGTATAATGTATATAATTTTCCTTCTATTTAAGATAATAAAAAGAAAAATACTCAGTCTAACTGGATAATATTACAAATAGTAACAAGTGTAAATGCTCTTTTCTAACTGTTAATAAAGGCAAAAAAAACTTATGGAAATTTTCCGATAAATTTTGGTACCTGTACTTAGTCATTTTGCCACTGTAAAACCATTTCTTAAATTTTAAGAGTTCCAAGATTGAAATGCTATTAAATATTTTGAAGTTTTGAGAAACTGTACAGTGTCTAAGAACAGGCAGAATGAATAAACATTCCATTTTATAGAAAAATAATGCTTCAAAATATGCTGCCTACATCAAAGCATTTCCTTACCTAAACATTTTTAGACAGTTTTGCATTTAGGGGTTGTTTTTCCTGAAATGCCTTCCTTAGGGGGTTGGTATTCATCTTGATAAGTAGTTAACTACTATCGACAACAAAACTACTGAAGGATAGAAAAAGAGATGTTAACCATGTTCTATCAAGTGAGCGCCTGTAAGCTTTCTTTGTTAATTACTGTCACCTCTTCTCTTAATCGTTTTGAATTTTTGAAACTTTCTTTAATTTGCCTTCTCAAATTGGGATACCTAAAATTAAACGTGCTATTCAGAGTTTTCATTGTAGCCTTTTTCATCTCCTTACAGTATTAATCACAAGATTATTTACCTCTTTTAAGGTTTTCATTTTCAATCATGTCCCAGTTAAGATGCATTCAAAATAATTAAATGCCATAGTTGAAGTACAAGCCTACAATTCCATATTAACTCTCTGAATAATAAACCTTACAGTGTTTTAAGACAGCAACAGAGTGATGTAACAAAAAAATGAGAAAGATTTCTAAAAAAGCTGAGAAATACCAGAAGATTTCTGAAAGAAAAACTAATGCATTGCTAGACAAAGGATCTCATGCCAGGCCATTGACTTGTTTCTATTCTAGAGAAGTTGCTTTTTATTTCGCTATTTCCCAGAAAAGGCTGACTGCCATAGGAGTATTACCGGGGAATATACACATTTTAAAGTAATTTGAACTTACCTCTGTCTTGTGTATATGAGTAAATACATGTTTGTATAATGTATATAATTTTCCTTCTATTTAAGATAATAAAAAGAAAAATACTCAGTCTAACTGGATAATATTACAAATAGTAACAAGTGTAAATGCTCTTTTCTAACTGTTAATAAAGGCAAAAAATACTTATGGAAATTTTCCGATAAATTTTGGTACCTGTACTTAGTCATTTTGCCACTGTAAAACCATTTCTTAAATTTTAAGAGTTCCAAGATTGAAATGCTATTAAATATTTTGAAGTTTTGAGAAACTGTACAGTGTCTAAGAACAGGCAGAATGAATAAACATTCCATTTTATAGAAAAATAATGCTTCAAAATATGCTGCCTACATCAAAGCATTTCCTTACCTAAACATTTTTAGACAGTTTTGCATTTAGGGGTTGTTTTTCCTGAAATGCCTTCCTTAGGGGGTTGGTATTCATCTTGATAAGTAGTTAACTACTATCGACAACAAAACTACTGAAGGATAGAAAAAGAGATGTTAAGAAAGAAATTCATATAAAACTATGAGGATATGTTATAAAAAGCCAAAAGCAGTGTTTGTTAGATCATAAGTCAGTTAATTAGAGCAGAAAACAAATTCGCCTTTCCTTCACTGAATCTTATATATGATTGTGGACCTCTGTGGGAACATACGGTGGCTTTTGGTGGCCTGGAAGCCCTATTTGTTCAGTCCCGGTTCTCATCAAATGTATCTGTAGTTCTATTTTCCACCTAAGAATATATTCTGGATATGAAATCAAAAGAATGAAGAAATATGAATATGAAGAACACCACATAGAGAATAAGTTTCGTGAGGATAGTGCTTTTGTAAGAATAAGAGCTAGACTTAATTAAGTATTATTAACTGATTAAGCACTATGGTAAGTACTGTCTGTGTATTAACTCATTTAGTCATCACAACACCCCTAATTATTATGATTCTCCTCTTATGGATGAAGAAGCTGAGACACAGAGAGGTTAAGTAACATTCTTCAATCTAACTGCTAGGAACAGGTAAAGCTGGTAATTGAGTGAGGCAGTCTAGCTCAGTCTGCTCTAATTACTCTTGCGATTTTCAAACATGAGAGTCTATCTGAATCACTTGCAGGGCTTATTAGAACACAGATTCCTGGGCTCCATCCCCAGAGTTTCTAATTCTTTATGTCTGCAAAGTGGACTAAACCTGCCTTTCTAACAAACTCCTAGGTAATTCTGGTGCTTTTGGTCCAGCGGCCACATGTTGAAAACCACTGCATTACACTCTACTTCCTCTTAGGAGTTATTCTTTGACAAGCTGAATAGCATGTAACTTTTAGGTTCTATAAAACTGCTTCAAGGGAGTTAAAGGTTTATCTTTTTAAAAAAAAAAAAAAAAAAACTTTTATTTTACTTTCTACTTTTACAGAGTTTTGTTGTTTACAGATATATATGTTCCCAGATTAGTCATATGTATATCCCCCCCTTCCCACCCCTCTCGACCATCACACAGCACCCCTGAAGGATCCCCTTTTCTCACAGAGCAATGACTATAGCTATTTTCTTCATCAAAGCAAACAATGGACCAACTCACAGAAATGGTGTATTCTAATAAACCTAACCATTAGGAAACTTCAGCAAGCACAGATTCAATAATCATTTATTTAATTGCCAATCATAGGTTTAGGGGTTTGAAATACAGTAAAGGAAGATGTATTGGTCTTGCTCTGAAAAAATTCAATATAAGAAAATGTATAAGCAAACAATTGAAGAATAGTGTGATGAGTTTTACAATGGTGAGGCAAAGGGGTGTGAATTGAAAGGATCAGAAACAGTTTCACAGAGGAGTTTTTGAGTTGTCTTAAAGTGTGAACTGAAGTTAACAGTGACATGCATTCTAGTGAAGAGGGCATGTACCAAGTTATGGAGATGAGAAAGGGAACAGGGAGTATTGGAAATTATTCAGAATTGGGATGGCTGGCAGATCAGGGTTGGAGCAAAGAAGTAGGAGGCTAAGTAAGATAAGATTAACATGAATCTTAGAAATTTATGAAAGCATGGTCACTTCATGGACTTTGAATGGGAAGTCATCAAGAGGTTTTGAGTGAAAAACAGGCTCAGGGATGCTTTCTAGTAAAGTGACTGACAAATGCAGAAGTAACTGAAAATGTAGAAACTGTTTGGAGGACTCTTTAGAATGAGGTCTCTTAGAGGCAAGGAGTCTAGTCCAGGCAGGAAAGGATATGGGAGTGATCTAAAATAATGGCTCTGGGATTGAGTAGAAATGAGTAGATGAGGTAAAAAGTCATACCTGAATGGTGCTGTTGTAAGTTTTTATGTATTTTAATTCACATAATACATGGAAGAAACCTCTGCATCAGTACTATTATTCTTCTTTTGTTATACAGACAATAAAACTGATACACAGAGAAACTGGGTCATTTCCCCAAGGTCACACTGCTTGCCTGTGATACAGCCAGGCTTTGAACCCAGACATTTTGACTCTGGAGGCTGCCTTCATGTCCAGGCCTAGTGATGAACTGGATATTGGGAAATAAGGGGAAAAGTAGGTATTTAGAGTCCCCTTCCCACCCCTCTCGACCATCACACAGCACCCCTGAAGGATCCCCTTTTCTCACAGAGCAATGACTATAGCTATTTTCTTCATCAAAGCAAACAATGGACCAACTCACAGAAATGGTGTATTCTAATAAACCTAACCATTAGGAAACTTCAGCAAGCACAGATTCAATAATCATTTATTTAATTGCCAATCATAGGTTTAGGGGTTTGAAATACAGTAAAGGAAGATGTATTGGTCTTGCTCTGAAAAAATTCAATATAAGAAAATGTATAAGCAAACAATTGAAGAATAGTGTGATGAGTTTTACAATGGTGAGGCAAAGGGGTGTGAATTGAAAGGATCAGAAACAGTTTCACAGAGGAGTTTTTGAGTTGTCTTAAAGTGTGAACTGAAGTTAACAGTGACATGCATTCTAGTGAAGAGGGCATGTACCAAGTTATGGAGATGAGAAAGGGAACAGGGAGTATTGGAAATTATTCAGAATTGGGATGGCTGGCAGATCAGGGTTGGAGCAAAGAAGTAGGAGGCTAAGTAAGATAAGATTAACATGAATCTTAGAAATTTATGAAAGCATGGTCACTTCATGGACTTTGAATGGGAAGTCATCAAGAGGTTTTGAGTGAAAAACAGGCTCAGGGATGCTTTCTAGTAAAGTGACTGACAAATGCAGAAGTAACTGAAAATGTAGAAACTGTTTGGAGGACTCTTTAGAATGAGGTCTCTTAGAGGCAAGGAGTCTAGTCCAGGCAGGAAAGGATATGGGAGTGATCTAAAATAATGGCTCTGGGATTGAGTAGAAATGAGTAGATGAGGTAAAAAGTCATACCTGAATGGTGCTGTTGTAAGTTTTTATGTATTTTAATTCACATAATACATGGAAGAAACCTCTGCATCAGTACTATTATTCTTCTTTTGTTATACAGACAATAAAACTGATACACAGAGAAACTGGGTCATTTCCCCAAGGTCACACTGCTTGCCTGTGATACAGCCAGGCTTTGAACCCAGACATTTTGACTCTGGAGGCTGCCTTCATGTCCAGGCCTAGTGATGAACTGGATATTGGGAAATAAGGGGAAAAGTAGGTATTTAGAGTACTTCTGTCCACCCATGCTTATGTTACAGTTCTAGCCACAATACTACTAGATTAATGCTGGTCCTTCAGCCCTGCTTCAAATTTTGTTCAGTCACTATTTTTTATTTTTTTTATTTTTTTTTACCAAGGGCCTGCCATTAGACATTTTACTAGGTGATAAGAGCATAGCAATGAAATAGTCCTCGCTTGGGAGAACCAACTATGTATGTGTACATTCCACTATAATGTGGTGCCGAGGTAGCTGACCTAGAGTACTATGGAAGTATAACTAGATCAGGATCAGGGCCACACAGCCCTTCAGAAGTATGGCCACAGCCACAAAACTTTTCATCACTTCCCCACAAGTGACTAATGCTCCTCTCTGCCTTTCACAGTGAGGAAGAGGAAAATGAAATCAAAGAAGACACAGTATAGAAGAGACGGAAAGTTCTTCTTTGCAGCTGCTCCAGCATGGTGGACTTAAGGTACCAGCTCTTTCTGAGAAAGGGAGTTATCAGATCCATGTGATAGGAACAATATTAAGGCATTTCTAAAACTAAGGGCTATTTATTAAAAAGACATACCCTCTTGGAATCTAAGATACAGGTACAACTTTCTAGTCCTAGTCATTTTACCATCTGGGAAGGAAATGCCTTCATATATTAGATCTGGTTAAGCATCATTACAGGGAAGACATGGCACAGGCCAAAAAAAGTACTTTGAACTTTCTTTTAGATACTAGATTTCTATGGCTTTAAAGTTCATAGAGGATTTTTAGAAGTACAGTTGAACAGTATCAATTGACAAATATAATATCCATTTAAGTGTGCTACCAGATAAAAATACACAGAAGGACATCTCGTCCAATATTTGATGACAAATGTGTCAAAGTAATTATGTGACTGTGATGAAGGAAAAATGACTAAATGATTTTGTTGGGTTTATTCTTGGGCTACAATTAGATATAGGCTTCATCACAATGACTGAAAAGAAAAATGATTGTTGAAAATATCAGGCTTTATATAACCAGTTTCCCTTTTTCAAACAGCCTAAAGGGGGTAAGAAAAATGTTGAACTTTAACACTTTTTTGAAAATAGTCTAAAACCACAGCCCTTAGCAATTTAGAGAATTCCATAGATAACAGAGAGAAAAGTGAGAATTAAAAAAGAAGAGCACTTTATACAGAAATAGTATTTTAGCAGTTATTGAATCTAATTGTGTTATCACAGCAACATTTGATC